>VZSF01003422.1:370982-536093 GCA_013398295.1 Chionis minor
CTGTGAGGGCACATTGCTGGCTCATGGTGAGCTTCTCATCCACCAACATCCCCAAGTCCCACCTGTTCTGGTACTGGGCAACCCCTTCATTAAAGGAACACGTGTGAGCTCAGGAAAGACTGTGGATATGTGATTTTAATTGGGTTTTTTTGATCATGTTATTTTTAGTTAGCTCCTTGAACCACCATAAGTTATGAACACAACCAGAGATGGTGCAGGGTCTCGCTGGAGGCTATGGGAGGGCAAGAGAGCACTGCTGCCGAGGGATGTGTGTGACCGTGTCCTTGGACGCCCTGCAAGTCACCTCTCCCTGCAGTTTCAGCCACGTGGCTTCCACAGGACTAGAATAATGCCATGAAACTGCGCTGTGGAATATGGTATTTTCATTCTACAGCAATTTATGTCCAGCTTTTCACAAAGCAAAAACCAAACTTAAAACTCAGTACAAGGTACACACATCCCCACGCTACTCTGACCGCATCAGCCCTGGCTTTGAGAGGTGTGAACTGCCTCATCCGTTCCCATCCGGGCTTGGCGAAAGCAAAGATTTTGCAGTGGAATTAATAATCTTGTTGGAACACAGTGACTGGCATTTTCTTTTTTTCCTTTTTCCACCACCTGCCTGCTGTTGGGTTCTGCTGCTGTGGCGAGTTCTCCACCTGGATGTGATGGCCCTTCCCAGAAGGGCAACTGGAGCTTCATACCCACCTAAGGCAGTACAGTCCCTCGGCCACCACACAGAGGTGATGACAAAAGTGGCCCCTGGTCCCTGGGTGGTGGCTGTGGCCACAGCTGTGATCCCAGGCAGTGGGAGAACTGCTTCTGCTCAGCAGCTGCTCCACAGGAGGGAGCAGTTCCCATGAATTTCTCTGCAATTTCCATGAATTTCAAAAGCGCTGAATCTTTTCAGCCCTGAGCTGCAGCTGTCTGTGTTTGGATGCAGGAAGAGGGAGTCGGGAATTAGAAAGCATTTCATGGAGACTGAATTTACCACTGATTTTTTTGTCTATGTTCACTAATGTATTGGGATAATTGAAGAGAAGCCTAAGTGGTTCATAAACAGCAAAGAGACAAACATTCCTTTCCCCAGCAGAGTGTTACGTAAATTTCTCTGTTTTGTCTGATCCCAACGTTAAAGAAGACGTCTTCTTTATAAAACCAGAACCCAGTGTTTTTCTTTTCTGCTTAAGCTTCCTTTTCTTTCTGAGCATCTCTTCTGAATTTTGCAGGCTTCATGAATTTAAGGCATGACACTAATCCCTCATCTCTTTGCATGGACATGGTGAAATTACACTCTCTCAGCTCTCAGAACCCTGCAGAGAGCTTACTGAAAAGTGGTGATATGACAATTCCATTATTCCTTTGATGTCCCCAAATTAAGTCTATTCCACACAATGTCTTTAACAACTGCCTTACTCACAGATAGGCACGCGGGCACCGTTCCCCGGCTGGACTCCAGTATGCAGCCTGAGGTTGAACACGTAAAGATTCAGGTCATTGTAGCACAGATTTCAAAAAACAATCCGGAATTTGTAAATGATACATGGACCGATTTCCCAAATCACCATGTCATGCTGTAGCTCAAATAGAAGTTATTGCTTGATGAAAGAATTACTGGTGCAACTTGTGCTTCTCACAAAGCCAGCCTAGGTTACCAAATTGGCCCCTTCAGACCTCAAAATCAATCAAAGGAGAATTCTGAAGGATTTGAGAAGCCGTGATCACGGATTCCCACATGCTTCATTAGTATTCTGCATCCTTCTTCTCCTTGCTGAAAGGATGAAATTGGAAATTTCAGTGTCAGCAGAAAACCCAGAACATTTCCAGACTTCCCGGTGGATAGGCGAGGCATATGGAGAGCAGTGGGTTTATATGGCATCTCAGCAGTTCTTGCAGCGTTATTTCCTTTGTAAGGCATTGTGTCGCCCGTACTAGTCACATCCCTGTACCTGGCAGAAAGGGGGCTTCCGTCTCTAAACACTTGTTAACGCTGCATGTCGTTTTCCTCATTAATCATCATCTCTCATATCATGTTTCCTTCCCATCTGGTTGGGTGTCAGGTGTGGTACCGAATAGCTACAGTACATTAATTTCCAACTGGTGGCTACTAGTGGTTGGCAAATTAGGTTACTTTGTGACTATTTATTAGCTGTGTTAATTGTTTGACAGATCATTATTGACTACCATCCCAGGGATGGCAGATGGCCAATAAAAGACAAAATGTAGCTTGCTGTCTTTCTGTGGCATCTTGATGGCTCTTAGATTTTTTTTAAAAAAACCTTTGCATTGCATAACGTATTCTGTCATCAGTTACACGAAAATGGGATCAATTATTGAAATTATGCAGGAAGGACTGAGCTGTGGCTATAGGGCCGTATAAATGAAATTGTAAACAAATCTGCTGTGAATCTCCGCTGCAAGGTCTTTCTACAACCAACAATCAAAAACATTCAGGAATGGGTAGGTTTCTTTCCCAGTGAAAAAATTACCAAGGGGTATAAAAACGTGATGAGGATCAACGCATACGCTGAGAAATTTGTCACAAAAGTTTCCTTTTTTTGTCTGAACAGAAATTTTCTTCAATGTGAAATGCCGTTTCTGTAAGAACTCAATTTTCCACTGCAATGTTGTGGATGCCAGCATCCATCAGTTTGCTGCTGCTGAAACCAAAATGAAACATTGCCTTGTGCCACACCAAGCCAAACCATCGGTCGCTCCCCGTCCTCAGGTGAAGTTTGAAGCGGGTGAGGATTTCCTCCCTTCGTTTAGCCTGGGGCAGATCCATGAAGAGATTAACCTCCTTAATCTAACAGAGACATTCGGAACTCCACGTTCTGCTGCTGTCTCCACCTGTGCTTCAGAGGTGCCACCAGGCCTGATTTTTTTTTTCAATTTGCTGAGGCACCTGGAGTGGCACTTCACATGCCTACATCTTTTCCCAGTTTTTGCCATGGCTTAGCTTCTCAGCAGCTAGATTATGACTAAGCCTGATAAATGTGTGGAAACTTGGTAATTCTCCACCCACTTCCTCCAACTCTCCTGCTCTGAGTCACTCTTTGCTGAGCTTTTGACATTTATTTTGAGTTTCTTTGCTGTCACGTGTTTTCCATAATACCACACGCTGCTGAGGCACCAAAATCACTACGGTACCACAGAAATGCACAAAGGGCATCACTTTGGGGAGAAATGGAAGGCTTAGATTTCAGTGTGAAAAATAATAATTTCTTCATACTGATGCTCCTATGCATCAGTATTTGGGACCGCTCAAAAGACCTGATAGCTGGTTTGGTATTGGAACTTCAACAGCTTCTGGGTCTGAGTTTCTCACCTAAAGCATGTGCATAGAGGTATCCAGGAGCTGGCCAGAAAAGCTGATTTATTCTCCCTATTTACCAGGCAATGTGGAGTACAGAAGGGAGAAAAAGAATACAATTGCTGCTAGTATAAGTCAGGAGAAAACCTCTGCCAGCCCATGTCCCACAGCAGGGAGGCAAGTCACACTATGTGCCCTAAATAAGAGACCTTCTTCACTACCCTCTTGCCGAGAGCTGTGCCAAAAGTTGTGCTGGATTCCCAAAGAAATTGCAGCAATGAGGATCCGTCGCCGGATAAGCAGTTCCTCAGCAGTGGAAAATTAGGTATATTCCCAATGGAACTTGCCTCTAAGAGGCTATGGCACATTCTTGGAAGAGACCTGTGTACTTGAAGACCATGGGCAGTGGCCACCTGATCGATGAAATGATTACCCCGGCCGTTATCAAGCAGCCAAGATCTATAGCGATGCAGTGATAATTGCTGTGCAAGACTATCATTTGAAATGGATGAAGCAAGATAAATGCTAAAGCATTTCAAACGACAGCTCCTCAGCAGACTTGTAAGTAATCATTCAAAAAGTAGCTCTTGCTGCTGAATGGCAGCAGTTCAGTGTCCATCTGGTGAAATGTTTCCATCAAGTTTAGCAAGAATGTCACTGAGGTTGTATTTTCTTCTCACAATACATGCTGACTCTTGAATTATGTGGATCTTGTATGCTGTGTCAATGGCACCTCTCTTTTTTGGTTCTTTCTGTGGCTTCTGTGCAATTGTTAGCTTTGGCCTACATTTTTCTGCTTCACTCTATTTCTCATTATGTATCAAATTATTTGGCAGACAGTGGTTTTTTCCATAGACCTTTTGCCCTGTATCACAGGCCTACATGGTCTTTACTCAGGTTTTTGCTGTTGTTATTTTGATTTCTTTGCATCTCCAAAAATACAAGTACTTAACTCTGTCAGAGCTGTATAAAGACCACTGAACAGTGAGGGCAATCGTTGAAAATGTGAATGAAGATAATTTAAAATAACAGCAGTACTGTGTGGAACTTACCCACCTTTTTTTCCCCAGATTTAAACTTCTAAGAGAGATGACGGTATTAACATACACCAAACTATTGAGGAGGGAGGCTGCATAAGGAGGTTGCTGTAGCATAAATGCATCCTATGGAATACTTTCATTCCTGCTTTTTACAGTCATTTTCATGACTGGCACACCATTGTTTTAAATGGAGTTTGATTAAATTCAGTCATAGGAGAAGCACTGTATTAAATCTTTCAGAAAGCACTTTGTATCACACTGAGTTGCATCAGTCACACACTGCTATGACTGCAACAAAGCCAAGACTAAAATTGTTTAATTTTAGATGGTAGATGTTTACACTCTATAATAAGATATCAAATGTTCTCTCTATAAACAGTTGTCTTTATCATAAAAAAATCCTTTCGGATAGTACATGAATCTCTGTGCTTTTTTTCCGCAGTCTAAGAAGGATATCTTGAAAAAACAAGGAGTGCACTTAGTCATTAATCAGTGGCGGGGACGATTCGACCAATGTAATTAACTACACTTGTTCTATTAATAATCAAGCACGCCAAAAATGCTTCTGCACTCAGGTGTTAATCAGGACACCATGTAGCTCTGCATAGCTTCCCTTTAAAGTGCAAAAGGAAATGCAGATTAATGGAGAATCAATGTGAGATATGGAAGTGTGACATGCAGTTGTCAGTAAAAAGTCAGCTTTCTCGAGAAGACACAAAGAAACAACACAGCTGTACAAAAGGCAACTCAATTTAACAGACACCTTTACAGACCTGTCTATTTAATCAACCCAGAAATACTTTAATATCAGGAACTGGAGAAATAATCTTAGCTGCTGCCTACTCACTGCCTTGTGTTTAGCAGATGAATATAGAAATGCACCTGCGTTACCAAGTATTATCTAACTCCTCTCAGTATCTCACTTTTACTTCTCTAAAAGGCCTAGTGCTGGCAAGGCTCAGAGCCAAGGTTAAGTTTGTCCTGGGTGTTAGGGTCTCTCTGGTGTTAACAGTTCCCAGGCTCGGGGTTTTGCACAACGTGGCCCTTTGCTCCAGCATCCGTCCTGCAGAGCTATGGAAAGAATGGGTGCAGCTTAGTGAAGGCTCTGCAGCACACCCATCAGCAAATTAAGCTCCCACAGACTAATGAGCTTGTGTCTGCTTCACTGAACAGGTTTTCCCTGATTTGTCATGAAAACGGCAGCTTTAATACCTGCTGAGGAGCCCGGCCTTTCACTGTCCTGGTGGCACAGTGCAGAACAAGGTGAGGGAATGAGCCTAAGGGAGGAAACGGCTGAATGCCACGTATTTGAAAACCTATTTCCCAGTAGCACATCATTTTTTTCTCTATTTTCAGTTAAAGATCCCATGCAAACTCCACCAGACCTCTGTTTAAGCAGTGAAAGTGTAACAGCAGTGTGGAAGCTGACTCCCGAAACTCTGCACGAGGTCCTGCACGGTAAATGGCTTCATGCTTCAGCACAGAGGTGACAGCAGGGTGGAGGACTCTGCAGGCTGGCATCCAGGTTGGCTTTGGCTTCTCTCAGAAGGATGAGAGACCTTCCGTCGTTTAGGATTAGGCATGATTTACTAGGTCATTTCAGGGTTTCACAGAAGCAGGTCTCTAACCAAGTATCTAACTCAACACTATTAATCCATTAATGAGAACTTGTCTCTTCTCCCACCCCAAACTAACCCACTAATTTCAGTGCTAATTAACCTATCAGTTAAAGCAGGCAACAACCATCTTACACACAGGCAGTTTGACTTCTACCTACCTCTTTATCTCACGCTGGCGCAGGATTGCAAGGTGGGCACACGGTGGGCGATGCTGGCTGCAAGGAGCTCCGGTGGACATCCTCATCATGGCAAGCAGGAGGTGTCCCTGCCTGTGGCACAGGGGTGCAACTGGATGATCTTAAGGCCCTTTCCAACCTAAACCACTCTGCGATCCTGTGAAAAAGATTAATTCAGCCTTTTATATGAAACTTAACTAACTTTTGTTTTGGCAGCCCATTTTAGATGGCTGCATGTGCAAAAAAAAAGATACAGAAAAAAAGTGTATTCCCTACTTTATAACCCATTACACCCTAATGATTTCAGGGAAACATCAAATTAAAAACTGACAAAAACATATACGGAACCTGGCAATCCTGCCTGGAGTTTTAGAGCTTATGATTGCACAGAGCTTGCCAGAGAAGTTTTTATCTCCCCTCAAACCACTGAGCCACTACAAAGCATCATATAATTATGTAATTAGGTGATATGTCATCTGTATTAAAAATGCTTATGAAAATTTGTGTAACCTGTGAGCTGCATATGAACAGAGGCCTGATTTGAATGGTGGGATTGAGGCTGCTTTAATGATCTATGTATTTGTTTTGTCACTATCTCTTTATTCTTTTGCTTTCACTGTCCGTGGTCATCAACATGGAGGAAAAAAATATGACCTACGTAATAAAATGTAAATTCTCTATGAGGCCAAGCCATGAAGAAAGATTTCAGAGTCCTTGAATCTGTATTTAGACAGTTCTCTAGTCAAATAAAATAAAATGATAGAAGGAAATTAATTGTGGGTCGCTTGCTTTCCATTACATTTCATTCCCACCTGGCAAATCTGTAGGAAAACACTCACGCAAACCTATGACCGTGATCTTCAGCAGGTGGGTGGTTCTTGCAGCCCTCCCTGTGCCCCAGACCTCACAACCAGGAATCCTAAAATAAAGTCACATCATTCAGTTATCCCCAGCGCTGGAAAGAAGGTGGCTAAAGGGAGAAAGGATGATAGGCACAGACACTGAGTGGCATGTGGGGACCCCTTTATCCCCGACGAACTGGACCACGTCCATCCTGTCGTTAAGTCCTGTGTTGGAGCCAATGGCTAAAGACGTTCTGTGCTTGGGGCTGCAGGTTGTCCTCCATGGCCACTCACCCCTGTGCTGCCACCCAGCCCCTTTCCTGCCCCACCACCCCACCATCTCCCTCTGATCCACCACTGCAGGGCTCCAATAACCCATTTCCTACCTACTGTTTCAGCCAAGTCAGCTCAGCTTGATCAAAATAGGTTTTGGAGAGCTTATACAAGTATTTTGGTGAGGACACGAAGAGGCAATGGCCTTTAACTGGGGTGGCAATGAGCAGTGAGGGGCTCTGGGGACAGCAGCCCGCATGGGATAAACCCACCACCTTCTAGTAGGTGGTTTAGCAAAAGTAACAGAGTTTGCAGGCAAAAAGAAGCAAGGCAGACGTATTTATAAATGTTGTTTTGTTTCCTTGGAGGCAACCTTTGGACTGCATTGATTTTCCTCTTATTTAATACTCAGGCAGCTTCCCACTTTTCTCCACAGCAGCATCCCCTAGTTATTCCACTGCCCCTTCCCCACAGAGACACATAACCAGAGATGCGGTAAACGGCACACAAACCTGCACTTGAGTCATAACAGCAAGCTCACTAATTCTCCAAATTTTGCCTTCCTTCCATTTTTTCTTGCTCAATAGGAAAATGGAAAGATTACTGTATTTATAATATACTATTTTCTGTCATACAAGATTGGAGAAAAAAAGTAATATAAAGAAAAACCCACTCTTCTGGGCAATATTGGTACAAAATAAGGAGTGGGGGGGTGGAGGGGGAAGAGACAATTCAAAGCAAGTGTCCTCCTTTTATCTGATCCCCGCTGTTCTTTTTACAGCCATGCAGTCAGTAATGTTACCTCTGATGCTTTTAAAGAAGCCAGGAAAAGTAACATCAGCTCTTAAGGAAATCCAGTTTTTCTTTTGAATCATCTTTGTTCCTTTCTTAGTCTAAGCCAGTGCACCAATGAATAGCGCAGAAGCTCCCAGTCAGGGCAAAGGAAGGTGATCCCACAGCGAGGTGTATTGGCCCTTCAATTCTGTGTTACCAGAACTTGTTTCCTAAACACCAGGGATTTTTTCTCTTATAGGATGCCCTCGTGCAGACCTATCTATAGAAAATGGGGCCCTTTCTTTGCTCCAAAATAGCTGTCTTTTGGTTCGTATTCTGAGTATTCTGAGCTGCACCAGCCTAACAGCGTCTGCTGGACCCCTGTAGCCACAACTCAGAACTGGGGATGTCTTTCACGACTGGCATCAAGAAAAGAGTGGTCTGTAGCTTCAAGGCCTCCATTTGATGCAGGTGTCAAATCAACCACCTTTAATACTGAATAATGAATTATATTATCGAATTAATAATGAATTCTCAAAGGAACACTCACAGCAGATAGTTCCAAATGATACCTGAGCTGAAGCCGGTTTGTATGAAATATTCATTGAAGAACCGGGAGTAGCAAGTGGATTAAAAAACCAAGCCAAAAAAAAAAAAAATTAAAAAAGAAAGCTCCAGTTTATTTTTGGGCAGTTTTCAAACAACTAAAAGGGAAAAATTTTATTGAGGAAATTGATTGTTGCAGACTTGAGCCAAACTAGGAATTGCCTGTATGTTTTCATGCTATTTCTGAAGACCCGTTACAACGCTTGTACGCTCCTAGAACCGAAGCTCATCACAGCTACTCCCAACAAGCAAGGAGCAGGATCTTCTCACTGTTAGTGAGCAATGATTCCTCACGCCTTGTAGAAAACAACTCTTGGCTGTGTACAGTATAGACCTAAACTCTTTTGCCAGTAGAAAGCTTTTTAGCACAGTAATTTTAACTAATAGAAGAACATCACCATGTTTGATAACTCAGATTCACCTCTCTACCCATGTGACTAGGAGTTAGTAACATAAACCCATGGCCTTTCACTTGAGACTTTCAGCCAATTTTTTTGTTATTATTGGCACCTTGACAAATTGCTCAAAACCAAGCGTGTGGCTCCCTTTGCACCTGGCGGTTTCCTGTACAGCACATGGGGGAGGTACTAGCACGTGAGCATCACACCACAGGGAAAGAGAAAGTAATTCTGGCTTTATGAAGGAGCTATTCCACACCTCCGCACTCATCTGTTACACATTTTAGCTGATTTTTAGATTTTTTTTTTTTCCAACCCACCCAGACCCAGGACCCCTAAGTTATGGAAGCATACTGAATATCCTGATGGGAAAGAGAAGACCTGTATTTCACATCCAAAAAGAGTCTCCTGTGGGGAATAAAGATCTTGTCTGCTTTTCTTTCAGCTGTATCAGCTGATCTAATAAAAAATATTGTCTTTGCTGAACTTGCTCTACTTATATCCTTAGAGCATTACAGCTACCGATAGCACAGTGATTGCACCAATACAACATGACACTAATGATTAAATAGTCAGCTCACCGATGCTGCAGCTGGAGCCAAGTGGAGACTATGCAGGGCTTTGTGTGTGTCTACATTATCATTTCAGTTGGGGTCAGGAATGTGTGAGTGGGGCAGATCCCCTGATCGCTCCTGCTCATGGCACAGCTCAGGCTGGGCATTGCTCTACAAGCAAGAAGGATCCCTTTGGGCAGTGCCAGATGGGGTGATGCCCACCAGGAGCACAGCTCCTGACAGCCCCCTCCAACCACAAAGGAACATTCAGTCCATGGGGCCAAACCAGAGCAGGTACAAAGGCAAACCTCTGAAGCATGCGCATGTGTCTCACCTCCAGATGTTTTGCTCTACAGTTGCAGCCTTGTGGGCCACATGAAGGACCCACAAGGTCTGATGAGGGGATGGAGTGTACCATCAGCAAGTTTGCTGATGACACGAATCTGGGAGGGGTGGCTGACCCCCCGGAATGCCGAGCTGCCATTCAGCGTGACCTGGACAGGCTGGAGAGTTGGGCAAAGATAAACCGTATGAAATTCAACAAAACTAAGTGCAGGGTCCTTCATCTGGGGAGGAATAACCCCATGCAGCAGTACAGGTTGGGGGTTGACCTGCTGGAAAGCAGCTCTGCAGAGAGGGACCTGAGAGTCCTGGTGGACAACAGGATGACCATGAGCCAGCAATGTGCCCTTGTGCCCAAGAAGGCCAATGGCATCTTGGGGGGCATCAAGAGGAGGGTGGCCAGCAGGTGGAAGGAGGTCATCCTCCCCCTCTACTCTGCCCTGTTGGGGTCACACTTGGAGTCCTGTGTCCAGTTCTGGGCTCCCCAGTTCAAGAAGGACAGGAAACTGCTGGAGAGGGGACATCAAAGGACCACAAAGATGATTAGGAGGCTGGAACATCTTGCTTATGAGGAAAGGCTGAGGGAGTTGGGTCTTTTTAGTCTAGAGAAGAGAAGGCTGAGGGGGGATCTGATAAATGTTTGCAACTACTTAAAGGGAGGGTCCCAGGAGGAAGGGGCCAGACATGGCAGATGCTCTGGCATGTCCAGTATAAACCACTACAGCAGCATTGCTGGGTGATTAGGGCATGGTCAAGGGCCACGGTTACATTTATTAAATGACCTCCTCGCAGCAAGCCGAGCACTCCTGCATGAGAGTTGCAGCCATTACCTCAGTGAGTTTTTCACTCTTTCGTTTTGTTTGTCTCTAAACCTCTCTCGAGCCCAAGGATGCTCCTCCAGCCCCCAGGAACAGATTGAAACCTCATGAAGATAACCACATTGCCACACCATCAGGATTGAGGGAACGATGGGGTTTTCATCGTGCTGGCATTTATGATCTGCAGAAAAGTGGAGGGAAAGCAAAAGCACTCACTGAGAAGGATGATTAGTCTCCCACCCTTGAAGAAAATTGTTTTACTCAAGACCTTACATTTCAGTAGCACTCTTTTTGTTCTGATTTTAAAGCTATAGATTAATCATTCTGATTTAAGCAGAAAATAAGCCATTAGTCTAGCTAGCTCCAACAAATGTCTCTAATGGAAGAATTTTCAAATATACTCTCATTTCCCCCAGATTTTCACTTATTGAGGCTATAAAAGTTAGTTTGCGTATGGCATTGCGGAAGCACATTTAGACAAAAACATAAAGACAGATTTTATTTTCAGCATAAAGGATTTAGCTACGGTTCAGTTGTCAAAATTGTTCAACTGAAACTAATTTAAAAAAGGATACTGTATTTTTGATTAATCAGAAATTTCCACAAAGAACATCTGCTTTCTGTAGAAAATGTTGACATGTCAAAGAAACAAATTTCATGAGCAGATTCCAGGAAATCATAAACATATTTTAAGCTCATGAATTTCAGAATCCTTCCTTTCCATGTCTTTTAGTTGAAATGAAATTCTCCAGCAATTCTGCCTCTCTTTAAAGTCATTAAAATGAATTAGCAATTTCCTGAGCGGTGCTGGGTCTCCCGAGAGGAAGCCTGTGGAGACCACCACTCTCCGATGCTCAGGATGCGGATGGCGAGCCACTAGTGGACTCCCACAGGGCTCCCCACCGCTGCAGCTCTCCTTGTGCTACCAGCACGGGGGGGAGGGAAGGAGTAAGGGGAAGCGACACCGGTCCAGGTTGCTTGGAGAACCGCAGCTAACCTGCATGTGGCCAGGCACACAAACCAAAACGGGAAGCAGTTAGTGTGAGCTGGAGACTCCTTATAATCAGGTTCATTGCCACCTGGATGCGAGGGGTCCCAGCTGAACAAGTGAAATGGCAGCCTCACCCTGGAAAAAAATCAGGTGTTCTGCTTTTGTACATGAGAGTCTATTCGCAGTTTAAAAAAAAAAAAGTATTAATAAAGATTATTTTTCCTACTTTATCTGATACAAACTGCACATAATAGACAGTAGGAGTAATACCGCATTCCTTTGTAAGTCACATGTTAGAGGCTTACAATCTGAGTACTCCTTCTGCTTCTGTTATAATTTATTTTGTTCATAGCTTTCGGTGAACCATGTGGGCTGAGACATTATGGTTTTTCAATAGCTCACTAAATATATTTAGAATGCTTAATTGAAGCTTAACCTTTATTTTGTTCAATAAAGGTATTCTCCATCTAACAGCTCCAAACAAGAAAATAACTTTGTTGAGGTTTTACATTTTGCCAGCATTGTTTCCCTCTAAAGACAGAAAAAATGAAGCCTCTGCAATAAATTGATGGAACAGGGAATCAACAATAAAAAAAAAATTTCGATGATTTCTTCTTTGCAGTGCAATTATATCCAGTACACTTGACAATAAAATAAACAAATAGTACAAATGAAGCCCCTAATTTCCTTCCTATCTACACAATTTTAATTAGAATCATTTAATTAGTCTTGGCTACAATTTCTCAAGAAGATTGCACAATACACATTTAAGCTACTCTCCTGCAAGAAGATATATTTATCATTGTTTATTAAGTACAACAAATAGCTACAACAGTACTAGATAGCCAATGATAAATGCTGTTGTCAAAAATAATTCTTTATCCCCAAATTTATTTGAAAACGAAGTTCTCTCCAGGTTCATTAGTTATTAAGCTTTTGCTCTTTAAATTGTTATAATAAATATAATGACATATTTAATATTTTCACTAACTTTTTATGACATATCATTTTTTGTAGCCGGCAATAAATGTCCCTGAGCCTTCAAATGATTTTCCCTGTTTGGTTTCCCAGAGCTTTTCATCTTGAAAAACAACCTTTTCAAGGTGCAACATGAAATCACAGAAAATTGGTCTGAAAGGGACTCTGGGTTCATCTTCAGAGGTCACCTAATTTATCTGCCTTTCCCTCCCTCACCACTGCTGATAGCTTTTGTTGTAGAATGGGTTCTAAGAGTCTCCAGTTATCAAGGTTTCAAAAGGTCCATATGCTCCTCCCATGATTAACTGGTTTTACACTGAGAAAAGTTTTCCTTGTGTCTTACCCAAATCCTCCTTTCAGTTTAAGCTAATTATTCCACTGCTATTGGTGGTAGACATGGAGAAGACATCAGTCCTTCCCCTGACACAAAGCCTGTTTCTATGTGTCCCTTTAGTCTTCTCCAGCCTCCACAGACTGCTTTGTTTTTCAGATCTTCCTCTCGAGGTGCAATGTGTCAGATTTTGCAACTTCTTTAAAATGCAATAGTTCTCAGATTGAAAGACCATTAAGATGAGAGATCATTACACTAGTAGATATAATAAGCCATGAAATTATTTCAATGTATCTCAGTGAAACTTTGTCACAACCTTAGAAAATGCTACAGGAACCACTTTTTTCTTTTGCTGGTTACGAGTAGAGCTGGAAAAAAATTCACAACAGATAATTTATCATATGAAATCTTGTCTTTCACTCTTTGCATGAACTGCCCAAAAACCTGACAGTCGTCTCGACTGTATTTTCTACATAACTGTATCTACTGAAAACTTTTAGTTAATAGTTCCTGGCCTCTAACTCACTTATAGGCCCTTTTCGCAAGTCTTCATTATTCAGGGCTCCACCAGGCTAATTGCACATCTATGCCAAAGAAAGCCAGATCCTGCAAATAGGTTTGCTGGACATGTGGGCCATGAAAAGCCATACAGCTTTGAGAAGAAGATAAGAGACCGCAGTTGCAGTCAGGCCTCACTGATTTTAAAGAATATTTAACTGATGAGTGTAAATCCCAAAATTTGCATACTTACAGCAATATTTTGATGTAACAAATATAAAATTCCTCTTCTTGGACATATTTTTGGTATTTTTTGTCCTGCCATATAAGTTTAATGTCCTTATGGTATGGCAAACCTGATGTTGCACAGTGCAAGATGACTATATTAACTGGTCCAAACCTGGGGTTTGAGTGAGCCAACAGATGATGGTCATAGGTCCCAGAGAGCCAGGCAAACTGGCATAAGCAGGCAGGAGGAGAAAAATTTTAGAATGTGTAGATGAAAAACTCAAGTGATAAGTTGCTTTTTTCAAGAAGTCGGTAAGCTGATTTGTTAATCAGGGGCAAAAAGTGCCTTCTGTGGAAGTTATAAAATAAAATCAGATACCAAATGTGAAAAAACAGTGTATAAACATCAGAAGGTGGGAGGACTTGAGAAGTATTGGAAGTTGAAAAGAAAAGTTAAAATTCTCAGGATAAGTCCACTCATAACAGTTGAGGAAAATAAAATGTAATTACGATTATTTTTTTTTTGTACAAAAGAATCCTAGCAGTGTTCTGGGTTTATTACTTTACAGTAGTGGTGATAAGGTTGTTAATAATGATGCAGAGAGAGCTGCTCCATAAACATTCGTGTCTCCTACTTTCAAAGGAAATATGAGGATGAAGCACTTAGGAGTCATCTAGTGACTAATGAGGATGTTAAATAACACATGTAAATACAAATATTCTAAAACTGGCAGCCCCGATACCTTCTACAGAGGATGACCTTTGTAGCCAGTTGAGGTTATCTCAGCAGAACGTTTATTTTGGATACATCATAGAATACTAGAGAATATTAATGTTGTGTCAGTACTCCAGATATACAGTCAGGATGACCTTGGTACCTCTAAGCCACTTAGCCTGACTTCAGTCGTGGACAAATAATGGAATAAAAGCTGATAAAACATTCAAGCAATGAAGAATTGAAGATGGGAATATGATTGTCATTCCACCTGATTTTATGACACGGGTCATGTCAAACAAACCAACCTGATTTTGTTTCTGATAACATTACAAACGTGGTTGCTGTGCAGCCCTTACATGCTCTGGCTTTTGTATGGTATTTGACTCAGTCCTGGGAATATTTTGATTAAAAATGAGAATTATTCAATAACAATAAAACACAGGTTAAATCTATTAAAAATGGGCAATCTAATGGATCTGAAACATAGTCATCAGAGGGAAATCATAATTAAGTGCAGCGCTGGTATTCTGCTGGTATCTGCTTACAGCTATTAATCATTTTCAGTAATGATCGGCTTGTAAAAGTTTCAGATGACATGAAGATTGATGTGAAGGTAAATAATTATGAAAGCAGGGAAGTAATAAAGAGCATTCTGGATCCCTCACTAACCTTCTTCCTTCAAACAAGAATATTTAATGCACTCAGATTCATAGATATGTTTAGAACTCAAGAATGAGGCCATATATGCTAAATTTAGGTTGATACCTTGGAAGTTATCCCAATGAAAATGATTTAGCTGTCCACACAGCGAAGGAACAACAGCTCTGAGGGGATGCACCAACAAAAAAGGGTTGCATGTTCCTGGCAGACACAGACGGGAGCACACATGGGATGTAAATCCATGTGAGGCTCTCATGAGACATACTGGTGGTGGTGAAAAGAATTTGGAAAAAAACCCCAAAAAAACCCCAATGTCTCCCCATGGGAAATCAAGGGTTTGATTTGGTTTATTTCCTGTTAAAAGGGACCTCCATTAAAAGAGGATCACATTGAAGCACCTACATCCCTTCATGGAGGGGCTCGGGCAGACCCCACTAGGACCTGTTGCAGAGGACAACCCAGCTCCCAGAGGAGATGCCCAAGCAGACCTCATCCGCCAGGCACCCCTCACAAGGAGGAATTGTACTGAATACTGTAAATTTCCTTCGTGGGAAATACATCAGAATAATCAAGAAGTGGAAGCTGGAGCCAGATATACTCAAGCAAGAAACAAGACAAACATTTTTAAGAATGACAGGTCTTTCCTTTTTGGAACAAACTGGCAGGATTGTCTTTGACCATCTGCTGATGCTTTCGGATGCCTTTTTGAAATTACTCTTGGACCAGCAATAAAAACTACAGGAATTATTTGGGGGGAAGTGAAGTGCAATAATAATGTTTAGAATAATGTTTAGAAGAGATATCAGAACTTTCTGAACTAAATCTTTATGAATCAATATTAATTACTTTAGTTGCAGTATTACTGTAATACAGTTACAGCCAAGGATTCCAGCCATATTCAAAGGCTCATTGTGTTGATCCATGTGCAAACAAATATGAAAAAGTGAGATCATGATCCAAACTCAATGGGATTCTGAATAAAAGTTGGTAGCAAGATATGCCTCATTTCTTTAAATAGCTCTGTTACAAGAGAGCAGGAAAACTGATCTGATAATTCAACGGGCATGATATACCTGAGTCTTCTTTTCTGGTTCATGTACTGAAGACTTCAGTCCAGACCTTTATGTGCATTTCTGAACATTCATCTCCATCATCTACAGTGTTCGTTTTCAGACAATGCGTTAGCTTAACTTGAAGGAAAATGTCAGTCCAAAGGAGGTACATATCTGTATCCCATGTTCAGTTGCATTGGGAACTCTAAGGTAGCCCAAGTCCATTCATGGAAAAATGAGAGAGCAGCCTCATATGCAAACAACATCAGCTCTCTCGAGTCTCCTCCAATGCTCTAGCACAGGTGATTTGGCATCTGAGGTGTATGATACATTCAGAATAGGGTATGATATGTAACTAACAAAAAATGTTAGCTATGAACTCTTCACGAGCAAAGGAGAAGAAACCCAGCATCTTTCAGTGCATGCAAACCCATGGTCCTTTGTCACATATATCCAGCACTTTATCTATGCAAATGTGTGTAAATAAATAATAACAAGAATAATAAAAAATAATAATAATAGCAGCTGTGAGAAATGTCAATACGTACATCACACTACCAAAGAAAATCTCAGGAGCAAAAATATTGGTTTCATTCATGCTTTTATTGGTGGGCTGTCTGTCCTAGCATCCTGCAGGCCTTGGGTTTAAAAGTCCCAGAAGCTTCAGTCCTACCAACCCCTGTCTCCCTCTGAGGAATTTTTCCCATGTTCTCATGTGCCTTTTTCATTTTCCCCTTTTCATTTGATTTATGACTCACAAATGATCATGTCTCCTTCCTGTTCCTTATTCTGTAGCTATCCACGTGCTTTTCTGTCTTTATCTGCACGTAATTCCACCTTTTTACATGAATCAGTGTGTCTAGATTTTTTGTTGTTCTTTACAAATTCTTTCTCATTTATTTCTGTTTCTGCTGGTACAGTGACCAAAAAAAATCATATTCTAGATGAAATAACACCAGAGAGAAAGTCTTCTTATGACTTTTGTGATGTTTCTCCATTTGCAGCCCTAAATTTTACAGGCGGTTTTTGTTACAAAAACACATCTGCATTTCCATATTATCGATCCTCAGGTTTTTTAGGTTAAAAATGTTAAGTAATAAAATCAGATTCAGTGAGCTGCTGGTGAAGCTCATAAACCCCATTGCAACTTAATAAATAGTTTTTTATCATTGCATGTAATCAATCACCTCTTAATCCACACTAGAGAAGACAATATTTCTATCCAAAGCAACTACAGCAAATGCTCAAAATGTGGTTTTTCATGGAAAAAAATCAAGGTTTTTGCTAATATCAAAGGATGGCACTTGCAGTCTTTCATACACTAATCTTTTATCTGAAGTGCAAGTAAATCTAAATACTAATGAAAAACAATCAAGCTCATCTAACAAGCTTCTATATTCTCACCTGTTTGCTTCTCATTGGGCTAAGTTACTTATGGCTCATCCTATAATCCTGCAGGCTTTTAAGCATACTAGGCCCTCAGATATAAGCTTAAAACAACGGAATAGCCTGAATTCACTGCATTTAAGAACAAAGTTAAGCGTGCACAAGATCTTAGTTTATGTCTCTTCTCTGTGCTCTTATTCGTATAATGAGTACTTTTTACTCACCAAAGCCAGCTGAAGAATTTTGTTGGAGCTACTCATATGAGTAAATGTACACTTGAGTGAGAGCCTGTAGCATCTGCTTCAACTATTTAAATGAAAAAAGCTTTTGTGGAGAACAGTAGCAATTCAGCGTAAATTATGAATGAAAGTGGACTTCAGAATCTGTTGTCTATCTGAAAATACAAATATCAGTTGGAGGATGCATAGACTTTTTCTCCCTTAGCTGCTGTAGCATCAAATAAGTTCTGCTATATGTCTAGATTTACCACTAAAGTTAAGTGTCAGATTTTAGGCAAATAAAAATGATTAAAATATGACAGCTGGCAAATTATGCTAACACCTGGTAACAAATCATTCTTGACAGTTCAATAGTACACTTCTTAAAGCACAGCTATTAATATTATAAACAGTGAAGTGCAAAAATTGTAGTACTTGACTAACATACTCAGTTTATATTAATGTGGAAAAATGTCTTACTCCTTAGGATTGAAGAAAATTGGAGAAGAATAACAGCAAATACACAAATACTTTTAAGTAATATGAGTGTAGTAGTTTAGAACTAGTAGAACGCAAAATTTTTAACATAGGATGACATTCAGCCTATTCCTTGTGCTGTTAACTCAGTTAAGGTTCCCATGTATTGGTGGAAATTTCCAAATACTTGAGTATTTAGGCTAGAGTTGATACTAATTTCATCAAACCCTTTGTGATCTGCTATGAAGTCACGCCACCTTGGATTATTTTGAAGAAACAGGAGTGAACTTATTCATATCCCAAGGGAGTCTATGCAAATGCATCCATATTAATTAATACATTGGATCACTCAGTATTTTAAACCCATTAAATGTCTCATTTAATTGGTCTAGTAAGAGGAGAGTGGGAATTTAAAGACAATGGAAATGTGTCTACAGGCGTAGAGGCACCCAGTACCATCTCCTTAGGACCAGGTTTTCTCCTGCCTGTTCTGCCACTGCCTTTGCCTGTCGCAATCCCCATTTCCAACAACATGTTAAGACAGACGTGTCATACCAGCCAAAGATGCCAGTTGACAGCCTGTGGTGGTGTAACTGGGCCAACAAGGTGTCACAAATTGCCTGATGAAAACGAGTGGCAGATGATCTCCCCCACCTCTCTCTTCAAGGAGAGGCAGGAGAGAGAGAGAGAGACATGAGTTTAGAAGGAACTAAACTGCTTTAATTAAATATTAATAATAAAATAATAAAAAGAAAGTAATGGAATAGATGCAAAGCCGCATCAAGCTCCCAGGATGACAATCACGTCACCAGCAGCAACCGGGGAAGTCCTCGATTTGACTCAGTGACAGATGGGAATTAGATTCCAGATCTGGATTCAGGATCAAAGGCAGACGAACAGAGTCCTCCTCAGACACCAGCCATTGAAGAAAGACGGCTGACCTTTTGATTCCTCAGCTTTTATCCTGACCATGAGGCAGATGGGATGCAACACCCTGTTGGTCAGGTTTGGGTCACCCCTTCTGTCCGCTCCTCCCCGCAGGGGTGACCCCTTGATGCTTTTCCGCTTCCCACCCTCCAACGGGGCGAATAACCAAGTTGGCTGCCCCTGGCAGCAATAAGGATAAGCAGGAGCCTCTCTGCATCCCATTCCTTGGCATCAGCTGTAAACATGGGTCTCATCACTCTGAGCCAACAGTTTCTGCACAACGTTCTGGTAATTTCAGCAGCTAGAAGAGGCCCAGTTAGAAAGTAGAGTTACTGAAGAAAATTGGTCCTGTCTTACTTCAAACCAGGACACAAGGGAATGTGCACGGGGAGGCAGCAGAGCAAATCAGGGCTGGAAACCCAAGTGTGGGAGGTTCATCCTACAGCTAGCAAAGCACTGGAGAAAAGGGAAGGAACAACTCTACTTTCTAATCATCTACCTTTCTCTCTAACCTACTTCCTGGGCTTTTAAGCTGAACTTTAGCTAAGCATAAAATTGAGCAGTCAACTCTGTCCCAAATTTTGTGACGGATAGATGAGGTACATGCACCCATCCTATCCCTTGAAACATGAGGGAAATTTTCAGATGAACATTAAACTGTGGAAATACGTGAGATAGAATCACATAATCTCTCTGCATGATAGAGAAGGCTGATTAGTACAACATTAAGTAATACGCTTTCCAAGACGTCATCAAGCAGAAATTTCACAATTTCACAAATGAAATTGTATTATTTTTTACTTTTAAAGTTTTCTTTCTGGTTTTATTTCACCATGTTGCAGTGGAATAATTATTTCTGTATTATACATGTTGCTGTGCACAGTTTGGTTTGAGGAACTAAAAATAAACTATGGCTTTACTGATACATTTTTTGACTGATACATTTTTTGACTTTGTCATAGATAGTTTATGGAATAATTTTACACTTCTGCAACACCCAGCTCACAATTCACATTCCAATACATGAGGTGTCATTTGCAATTTGCGATGGATTCTTAATGAAATTCTTTGGATCTTACCTTCTAAATGTTTCATTTTATGCTTGGCCAGAAGAGTGAGAGTGTGTTCATATACATTTATACATTGCAAATGGAAATAAAGCTATGATCTGGCTCATCTTTCCAATCTATTTATCCTCCCAACTCCCCCAGCGCTCCAAGGAATATTATCATCTGCATTACATGAGCAGAGAAGTAAGAAACAAGAAGCTAATCTGACTTGTTTGAGGTCACAAAATAAATGTGTGGGAAGTAGGGAACTGAAACCACCTCCTTCAAGTTTGAGGCTTACAGTCTCATGGCTGGGCTGAGATGGGCTCCTTCCTCACTGGCTCATCCTCCTTCTCCCTCCAGTTTAACTCATTAACTAGGGCATAAATTAATGTTGAAGTTTACTTAACTTCAGTATAAGTCACCTGGAGAACCTGGCTTGGGAGCAGTCACCAAAAAATACTTTGCAATCACAACAGGTAATGGCTGAACACATGGTCTCTTGAAGATACTGCGGCCAAAAGAGATACTGGGTTCTTCAGATAAAGCAAAAAGAGGCATTTTAATTACTAGCAGATTATTCTACTATTTCAGTGCTATGTCCCTTTCTGTTGGCTACTGTCCAAGAGGGATGCTGATAAATTGGAATGGCATCAGATATGTACCACTGAACGATGAAAGGATTGGAAACATGCCCTCAAGTGCAGAGATAGAGAGCTAATTGAGCTGTTGTTTTTTACTTAGTAAAGCAAAGATCAAGGGCTAGAGCATCTATCTGGAGAAGGGAATTTCTAAATAACGGCCTGTCAATCTAGCCAATGTGTAACTAGGTAAAATAGCTGGAAGTTCAAGCTAAACATTTTAAGATTTACAATCAATCGTTATGACAGTTTTCAGGGGACTCTGGAAGGTTCTCCATGCCTAGAAATTTAGACATTTCAGATCACAATAATACCTTTGATAGACAAGTCATTTTTCATTCTAAAAGTCTTACCGTATTTTGAAATGTGTTGTGTATAGAAGGAAACAAAGAAAACAAATTAAAAAATCCAGTGTGTCAAAATTATCAATGCAAATTAGTGGATTGGAATTTATTCAATGTAATTACAGAACAATGTCAATTTTTTTACCCCCACCTTGGGACGCAAAAACCAATTAATACAAAAGTGAACACATTTTACAGCTTTCCTACCATCTGCACTACAGGTGTCTCTTCCAGCAGACATCTAGCTTAAACAGCTGTTTCCGGCATTTCCAGTGGAGCGTTCTCCAGGGCTTCTGCAGGGCTTTAGCTCTGCTGAGAGCACGGGGAGCTGTGGCCAGCGGCCCGTGGCTGCCCGTTGGCGGTGGAGGGAGCACACCTTTCAGCTCTCATTGACTCATGGGTCTCATTTCAACCACACAAACCCTCTTCTCCTTCCAGAGTGTGTCTGTGTTTGAATCATACGGTGAATCTTGCTTGGGTTTGGGTAATTTAGGTGCCTCGCTCATCATGTGTGATGCCTTCCCCGCCAAGAACAGCTGAGAAGCATGTTCTTCAGTAAAGAAGCTTTTACGATGAAATCTGTTTCCATGTTGGTCTGATTAAGCTTGCATTTGTTGACCTTCAGGTCTTGGTTCAAAGCTCAAGCAGATTTTAGCTTCAGGTTAGAGAGTCCTTCATTGTAAAGAGCTTTTGAATCTACAAGAAGACTCCTCTAGGGGCTGATTTCTGTCAATTAGTTATCTGAAATACGGTGATTTATGAATACCTGATACTGTGTTGCTGGATGGATATGTTTAGTAAACTGCAAGTGAAAATAGTGCAGTGTCCTTGGCATCAAATAGATGGAGAAAATAATACCTCAAGATGATCAGAAAAGTAGAGAAAATAATACTAGCTTCACGATCTGTACTGTGCATGCGTATATTGCAGTGCACATCCTGCTTCCACAAAAACTAGGGAGAAGATTAAATATGGATTTTTAATGGGTGCATATTTGCTGTCAAAATGATTTCTCTCTATAGAATGCATAAATGTACAAAAACAATATGAAGGAAGATGTAGAACTCTATATTTGAGAAAAGAAGCCGTTCATAATATTTTGCATGCCTAAACTGCAATTTTTATTGTAATTCATTTTATCCCTTACATTCTAAACATTCAAGCATTCTGGGGTGCTTTGTTTTATAAATTTATAGTGACAAATTTCAGTAAATTGTCTGAAGAAGACCATAAAATTGGACCCTTTGGATTGCTGTGTGAGTGGATCAATGTTCTATTTTCCAGTGTTATGATAATGAGTTAATTTTAAAGATGTATTGAGTGATTTGGCGTTAATTCTGGCATTAAAATTTACCTCATGTCTGTACAACAGTGCAGTTTGCTACAGTACTTACGATAAAAAGTACAGATTTTAAATGGGATTTCTTGGAGTGGAATTTAGCTTGCCTATTTATCCCTTAAATATTTTGAGCTGGTCATCTCAGTTCTAATCAGCTGAAAGCAATCGGTGCTTCTAGGATTAATGTCCCCCGAGGCAGGGGGGATGCAGTGGGCAGGGAGGATGCTCTGCATGGTCTGCAGAGCTTGTGGGGAGCATCACTCCAAAACCTCCTCCACTCCTCCACCTCTACTGGCAGCTCCTCTGCTCACTCACCTTTGAGACTTGTAAAAGGAGAGAAAAAAGGTGTCTCTAGATGAATCCAGTAAAGAAAATAGTTGATGAGACTATAAGAAAATGCTAAGCCAGTGCTGGTGGAGACCTCCGAGGAGCCGCAGCACCTCCTTCCTGCTGTGCGAACAAGCCAGGGGACAGGACGGGACCGACCTTACTGGGGCTGCTGGCACGACGTCCGCTTCTTCTCATGTCTCTAACCCACAGAGGGTTTCCTTTAAAGAGCAGAAAGTTAAAGTGGGTGATTCCCTTCAGAAATCTTCTCCTCTGTATCTAAACAACAGGGGAGAAATCCACATCTCCTCTCTACCCAGGAGCAGATCAAGGAGGATTAGAAAGTACTGCAGAAATACAGAACACTTTCAGCAGGAAAAAGGAGAATGAGCTCTAACTGTTGTCACTCCTGTCTGGGTTCATGCTGCCCAGTGAGGAGGTATGGTTGAAACTGGGGGAACAGTTTGCCATGAGCTTTCTCACCCAGGCTCTTACTAATTCATTTTTCACAATTTTCAGGTCCTTAAATTGTCTCTTTTCCAGAGAAGGGCACCAGAGCTGGTGAGGCATCTGGAGCACAAGTCTCCTGAGGAGCAGCTGAGGGAACTGGGGTTGTTCAGCCTGGAGAAGAGGAGGCTGAGGGGAGACCTTCTGGCTCTCTACAATTGCCTGAAAGAAGGGTGTAGAGAGGAAGGGTCAGTCTCTTCTCCCAAGGAACAAGCTATAGGAAAAAAGGAAACGGCCTCAAGTTGCGCCAGGGGACATTTGGGATGGATATTAGGAAAAATGTTTTCACGGAAAGGGTTATCAAGCATTGGCAGAGGCTGCCCAGGGCAGTGGTGGATTCGCCATCCCTGGAGGTATTTAACAGCTGGGCAGACTTGGTGCTGAGGGACATGGGGTAGGGGTGGGTTTGGCAGTGTTGGGTTGATGGTTGAACTCGATGACCTTAAAGGTCCCTTCCAGACTAGGGGATTCTATGATTCCATATACATCCCTGTGTAAACACTAGTGATGGCAAGGCAAGGAAAAGGAGAGACCAGCCAGCTACAACATGTGATGGTCAGATCCGTTGCATCCTAGTTTACCCAAGTGCAAAAAATGGCTACTTTCACACAGTGTAGCCAAACAGAGAAAAAATAATTCAAAGTCAGCCCTGAAAAGCTTTGAGGTGTGCGTGGTACTTTCCTACCATCGTGCAGCCAACCCCAAAGATTTGAAGCTAATGCTGCAGGGTCCCAAAGGGCAGGAGGGGGTGGTAGCAGGGTCCTGCCAGCGCTGTCATTGTGAAGTTTTCCTCTCCCTGTCCTCCATACAAAGAGCCATAAATCATTTCCAATAACAAATCAGGGCAGTTATGGCAATGGAAAATAATTTCAGTCCGGACATAACAGGGTATTTTTCAATCACACAGCAAAAAGCCTAGCTTTTTTCCCAGCACAACCTAGAGTATACCCAAGCACTCTCAGTTCCTTTCCCTGTGTATGCTGGTACCAAAGGTCACACAATAAAAAGCATTAAGTTTCCAAACTCAAAGCAGCCAAAGTGGGAAATCAGGTGAATTGCATTCTGACATATATATTTGACCCTTGCATGACTCATTTTTATCTTATTACTCTTGGGAGACCAAGTTGAAAACGAATAAAAACGTACATTGCGGTTTACATGGCACTGCAGTGTCCTCCCTTGAATACTGGAGCGAGGGTAATTTTCTCCTGTAGAGGGAAAGGAAGGCCAGTAGATAGCAATGACTGGTACCTGTCACTGATAACCAGAGGAGAGTAATGCACTATAAACATTCATAGTCCTCCTGCTCTGTGAACCAAAAACCCAGTACGGAGGACAGATTGGTTCATTAACCCTATTCTATATTAGCTGTATCATTTCCCGATGGCCTTGGTTTCCAATTACTAAGGCAATAGTAACTTTACCAAAGCCATAAAAAACTTCTTTTCCCACACAATCTCAGAAAGAAAAGACAAAGGTGAGATATCTGATAGGAGAAAATACATTTCTTTAGGCTTCACACTGATTTTCTTGCTGCACCGATGATGATTGCAATACATAGGAGCTCCTGACATGGACCAAGCTCAGAGATGCTTCCAAAATGCTTCTGGGAGGATTGGTGGTCCTGGGATCTCAAAGTAGAGACCAGCATACCGGGATGCAGCTCCGGCTCCGTCTGGCTGCAGTTTGGCAAATGACTAAAACTGGTTAAATAAACTAGATGGGATTACTCCGTGCTTAAATTACATACACTTCTAAACATATTGTGAACCAGGCCTTAAATTCTGTCTTTGGATTCCAAGCTAAAAGTTGTAAGGAATATTTGCTTTCTTCCCTTCTTTTTCTATTTTCTTCCTCTGTTTTTCTGAGATCCTTTTAAAAGAAAGGGTTATATTTTACAGTATGTTTAAATCCCCTTCCTCAGTTAGGGTCAATAGAGGCAATAATTATAACTGAGGGTCTAGTCTATGTTTTGGACAAGCTGTTTTAATGATTACGTTCACATCTTAATACCCAGATCTTTCGAGGTGTTGAGAAAATAATAATGATATTTTGTTAAATATCAGATATTAGAAAAAGAGTTGTCTGGTATAATTGGGTAATATTAGTGCTGACCTTTTCACACAATAATGGCACATGCTGGTGTGAAGATTATGGACGCTGAAGAGATTTTTAGTGTTTTTAGGTTGTGGAGGATATTTTTACACCACTTCTATTTGAACTATTTAAACGTCAGGATATTGAAATGTCTAATTGGATGTTCTGATTAGACCAGGATGGAGTTTGATTTCATATTGATATAAATCTGAGAAAGCCCTCCTGATGTTACCAGGAATAAACTCACAGAAGACCAAAGGGAGAGCAGGATCGGACCCTTTTAATTCTTATCTGGTGAAATCTGAGCAAACCAGAGGCATATTGTTTTTCCATTGGCTTCAAGGACAATCAGGATTTTAGCAGTCTTTTAAGGAAAGGTATTTCTCGCTGTGTTTCATTTACTATTCCTCTGCCCAAAGCATCACATGGCAACTCAATGACTCTGACTTCTGTCAGGTTCTCCCTTCATCATCCGATACACATCTTTGTGATGATTCGGCTTCACACAGTATGATTTTGTCTTTAGATTTAGTTTTGCGAGTGGCCTCCAATATTAATTGTAAAACGCATTTATTATTAACTAGGCATGAATTTTAAATAACTCTGTTGAACATCCCAATGCATAAAACCTGGATTTCTTTTCATTCCCGCAGCCCGGCTTGGCTGTTTATATTCATTTATTTAGCATTTCTGGGTGTTTCTCACCCACAAGAGAAGAGGATATGATCATTTCCCACTTTACATGTTTATACGTATACAGGCGGATTATTGAAAAGTAAAAGCTGTTCAGTACGTTACTTATTGTATTATTTATTGGGATTATTGTGATAACATCTTATTGGTATTATTGAACACCAAAATATTTTCTTTAGCCAGAGAGTTTGGGTTGGTACACCTTTTTTCTTTCCATAGTAGGAGTGCTTTAAACCCCATACATGATGCAGGCTTATCTCTGTCCTTCCTGGCAGCGTAGCTCGAGAGAGCGCGTGGGAATCCGGTGCCAGCTTTAGGGGCAGCTGCTTGACCCGCAGGGGACCCGGGAGACCAAAGGTGCGTCTCGGTGGCAGTTTGCAGACAGATGCAAGCTTGTCGTGCCGCCGCTTGGAGCCAGCCCAAAGCCACGCGGCGGCGGTTAGCATAGCAGCAAGCCCTGCGGAGAGCCGCCGCATATCCATTCGGGTGCCGCTCCACATGGCCATATGGCTCCTGGTCAGCTCGGAGCGCGGGCAGAGCCAGCCAGCAGCCCCTTGGGAAGGGTCCGTGTCTGCTGGCCGGCCACGCGGCTGACCCTTTCCAGGCAGGGCGGCAGCACAGAAGGACCCCGTTCTGCTGGGCGACGCTCAGCGCCAG
Source organism: Chionis minor (assembly GCA_013398295.1). NCBI lineage: Eukaryota > Metazoa > Chordata > Aves > Charadriiformes > Chionidae > Chionis > Chionis minor. The sequence goes on from VZSF01003422.1 coordinate 397,856, forward strand.
CGAGGAATGACAAATCCATGCTGGAAACAAGGACGGACAGCGCAGAAGTGCCAGCTCTGAAAGCTTTGCTGTGTAGAGGTGGCACTTCCAACGGTGTTTCAGCCTGTGAAATCTGTGAGTTAAGCAAAATGCTGTCTGAAATTGCTGCGGCAATAGGAACGTGTCCAGAAGATTTGAAGGCTGACATTGCGTCAAGCCCTTTTTTTTTTTATGTTTTTATTTTTTTTACTTTTCATTTCTTTTCTTCTCTTTTTTCCTTCACAAAATAAGCGAGAGAGACATTTAAATAAAACTTAATGGCTTTTGTGGAAAAGCTGTTTGTTAAAGGTCATTGCAGAAAGTCCTTCCTCAGGTGGGCAGGCTGAGGGAATCAGTTTTGTGAGCTGAAGCAGCAGTGTACCAAAACAGCCGTAAGCAGAGCATGGAAGCTTGAGCATCATCTCAAAAAGTAAGATTATATAAAAATACCAATATAATTGTCAAAGCAGAAACAATGCAGGAACAACAGCCAAGCAGCAGCTCCGTCCATCTTTACCCACACCCAGCAGAACGTCTCTTGGTCACCAGCCCAATGAAAACCAGCATCTTCAGCACGAGTAAGCTGGCAGGTTTGGCTCTGTTCATGTTAAGAATGATAAATTTATGATTATTATTGCTGTTACCTGTTACTAACAGTGGATCCATGCTAGTGGATCTCAAAGGGAATCACAGATGCAAATCCCTAGCGGGAAACGGAGCTGCTCCAGACTACCTGCAAACAGAGAGCAGGTCTCCCGCTACAGCTCAGTTCTGTCTGTACCAGCCAAAAACTACGACGGAAGCAGTCCATGAGAAAATCTACATAAGTCATGACTAACATCCTTCAAAGTGCTAAAATTGCTTGCTTTTCTTTTTTCATAGCACTTTTTGGCAGAACTTAAAGCAATTAATAATAGTAAAAGCTCACAGCCCACCTCCCACCCTCATAAGCAATAGATGCAAGTGTAACAACCGATCAGCTGATTAAGCAAATAACAGCAGCAAAAAAGGAATCCTCAACAAAACCCCAACATTTCTTAATGGCTTCAGATCAAGTTGTAATTGCTGGATTGTCTTAAAGCTATAGACCATTTTGGAGAATTCAAAGGACTCACCTCTGATTTGCAAGTTTGGAAACGCTGCGTAGGGGTGATAGCTGCCTCATACCAAAGCTGGGTATATTCTACATACCATGTTTCATTGCACCACCAGGGTGACAGCCATTCCACTCTCTCCAGTTGGACCTTTGTTGAAGATGGCTCATCCAACCTGCCTCAAGGTTACCAAAACGAACACTTTCAAGCACCTCTTTTGAGATGGTTGGAACCCTGCCGTGTGTGGTGGTAGAAGTCATGCTGCATGTGGACAGCCTAGCATTTCCATACCCAAAGTTATTTGCCTTTTTGTAATTTGAATTGTTCTACTGAGTTTGGACTTGCTAGGTGAGGCTGAAACAAAATCAATATGACCCAGTCATCCTTTGCTATTTTTCTTTTCAGGGCTGGATCAAAACACAGTGGATATACTTTCATTTATTTAAGAGGATCAGGCACTTAAGCTCTGTTGTGTGTAGAAGGATGGCTGGGGCTGCAATAAAAAGAGTGTTTTACAGAAAGTAAAACATAACTACAGAAAAAAAGTCAAAACATAATGGAATCGAAGGATCTCAGCTGCCTGGCCAAGAAGGCAGAAGTAGCTCATTCTGAGGTTTTTAGACTTACTGAACTCCAATAATTGAAGAAAAGTCTGGTATATCTCAGATATTAATCTTGCAATAAAGTCATTTTAAATGTAGCTTTACAAAAGATTTGGAGTGCAGTTTAATTCTGAATTGACATTTACTAAGGTTTTTTTTTTTTTTATCAGCAAAATAGAATGTGTTTCTGTGAGCCCAGAGTCCACCTTAGTTCAAGTTCTATCTGCAGAGCCCAGCACAGAAAGCAGAGCCACGTCCCGGGCACAGAAACCAAGGAATCACGAATGGAGATAATTTCAAACATATTTGCATATGAAGTGGTTCTGCTTTGTTTTGCTCTGTCAAAAGTCAAAAAGGTTTACAACTGCATCCAGGTGGTATTTGGTATTCAAAATTATCAGCTACAGAGCTGCCCCACTTACCTCCGCCTTTTATTTACTTTTACAGGGGGGGCAGATGGAGCTGTAGGTGCAGAAATTGTCCCTCTCTCCAGCCAACGTGACCTCATGGGAGGTGGGCTGGAAGATCAAGCAGCCTTTGGGAGATGTGGGAGGCAGGTTGTGCCACCAGTGCTGCCAGGTGCACTAGTGGGTATATTTTGTCTAAGGAAATCAAGACTATTAGTGCACGCTGTAATTAAAAGAGACCTTTGCTGGGTTTTTATAATTATTTGTTGAACAGTGCATTAGTCTGAAACCAGAAAGAGAAAGTTTAGTTTTGCCCATGTATGTACGTACATGTCCTCCTCTGCAGGGAACGACCCTGGTGCCACAGTTTTGGAGGGTCTTTTACGACCTAAAAAATTCACAGTTCAGGGGGTTTTTCCTTCATTTTGGCTTTCCAAAGTTAACCACTTTGGATGAGTCATTGGCTTCCCTCCTAGTCCTCTTCCTCCACATTGAGTAAAAATACTGGCCAGTGGCTATCAGGTCCAAACACCTGCCTCTCCACATGCAGCGCCCTCCCGGCACAATCTCCTGCCCTAAACTGATCCAGAGCAAATCCAGGTGTCCATGCACTGGATTTGCAGTCAACAGAGGAAAGAGTACAGCTGCTATACCCAGCACCTTCAGACACGGAGAGGCTGCTGCTGCTCTAACATTCCCAATAAATGAGAACTGAAATGATCTTTTCCTGCAACATTGGCTTACACGGGGCAACATCTTTTCTGAAGCACACGGGCCATCCCCACTGGTAGACACCACCCCGCCGTCCTGAACCAGTTAAATCCCACCAGTTGCACGGCGGTTTCCTGTGCTGGCAATCAACACTCAACAGATCCAACTAATGCCCAAAATTACAGAAATATTAGTGGAGCGAGACATGCTATTTTGGATAAGGGTATTTGAATTTTGGAGGAACACCTGGAACCAAAATCTTCATGCAAAATGGCATTTTATTTCTAGATTTTATCATTCTACGTTATTCATCGTTAGCATTTTTATTCACTGCCAGTCCTTCTTACATATGTAGCTACCTAGTTAGTACACATAAATACCTGAAATTATTACCCAATTTTCAGGATCTTTTTGTTTGATCTCTGATGTTTTATTTCTTTTCTCCCTGTGTACACTCTGACAAGTTTTTCTAGTTTAGCCCAGGAGAGTTTTCACAGCACACTCATGCATTTATGCTTTCATCTTTTCTGTTAATCTGGTTTATCTATATTCCTCTTCCATTAGTCTTGTTATTTATGTTCACAGGCTGGATATTCACTTCAGGGATAAGTCATCCCTATTGTTTTTTTTCTAGAAAACATACTGCTTCCCTTTTATTAAAAAAAAAATCCTGTCAAAGGTTGCAATACCATAAGTCAGAGAAACCAAACTCTTTCAATTTCGTTTAAAGCCTACATTTTAATTAGATGATGTTTTCTTTTTCTCTTTATATTGTCAGAGAATAAAGTTTAAGACAATATTCTTCAATACTTTATGCTTCCAATAAATAATTTATACCGAGGTATATTGTAAGCTACACTGGCTGCTTATTTTACAAGGGCAAGGACTCTGCAGAAGGAGAATAGTATCCATAAATATTCTAAAAAGATATATTTAAAGGAAACAAATACAAAGGAAGCTATTAGAAGCAGAACTTTGGAAACCAGATTGAAAAAACTGTATGATAATTTTGATCACTACCAGACTTGAAGTAGATATCTGGGTCATGTTTACAACAGCATTTTCTCTCTGTAGACTTAAGAGTTTCAGGTAAAAAACTTTTGTGAAAAACTGGATTGGGACACAAAAACCTGAGAAGCATAAATTTCCCTAAGAGGTTTCCCTAGCAGTTGCAAAGCGCATGGGCTGGGCTTGGTTAAAGAAATAGAGAATCAAGTGTGCCCAGTCACATATATCCAAAATTTGACCACGTTTCTTTGATTTGCACATGTTATTTCAAAAACCAGATAGGTATCCAGAACTTACTAAACTGATCTGTCAAAGTAGAATTATTTAAGCCCAAAGTTTATGCTTAGCACCAATGGAAACAATTAGAAAACAATTAGGAAAAGGTAATCGGCTGCACCAGAGTGATCTACCTTGTTCATGGATTAACAATTCCCCTTCCTATTTAGATATGCAATATTTTTAAGCAAATATTTTGACCCAGTTTTTGCATACTGCTTATGCAACTTCTGATGTTGAACTAAAATACGCGTGTTTGATGTTCAGTAAATGAGGTAGCACATCATTTCCTTTACAACATGCACTTAACTTGAGGAAAATTCTCTTGTTTTCTATGCTGCTGTAAAAACTCAGTATAGACTTGCTTGGCAGAGACATTCTGAACACCACCTTGTATTTACTTAGTAATCAATGTATTTTTAAGAATTAGTGTCTGATTACGTTAAGTCCCATAAACCCCAGCCTTGCTAGAACACCTTCACCATGCCAGTATGGGCATTGTGCACACTCTTTGCACACACGCCTGTTACTTTTTTTTTTCTCTGAGACAGTTCTTCAAAGACTATGCAGATTTGCTGTCTTTTCACATCAGTTTAGGAGTGTGCTGGTGTCTGGTTTAAATTTTGGATTCAGCAGTTTGTCATAACCAGATGCAATTAGAAGAAAAATAAATCCTTTGGCTGAACAAAGGCTGGCTGTCTGTGTGCCTATCAGGCGGTGAAGATGACGGCTTTAATTAGCTGATTGCAGAGGACAGGTGTCATTTGCCTTTGGTTTGTACTACAAATGGAAGAATGACTAGAAATATCATTAAAAAGATAGATAGAAGGGGCTTAGTTGACTAGGGAGGGCCTGCCTGTGCCTGAAATGTCATAGTGATTCCTAAGAGAAGGTCTGATCCAACACCAAAGGTTTTGCATATGCACACAGAGAGACAACCTCGGTATGAACTGAATGTGCAATGGATAATCTTCTTCCCCACAAATCTGTCTACAAAAGAATACAATGGTTGGCATTTCTCTGTAATTAGTAATCCAAAGCTCTAAGTCCTTCCCCAGTTTTATTGTTGCAAAACATGTGTTGAATTCCAAAATATTTTGTCATAACGGGGATTTCAGAATTTTACATAAAGGACTTGGTGGTCTGCTCCTTCCATGAGGAAAGATCGAGTGTTACTTGTATGGCTAAAATATGCCACAGGGACAGCGGCAGCCTATTAACGTCCAGAAAGTCATCATCCTCTTTTAGCCAGCCTCATAATTGGTGTGAAGCTGTTGGAGGGGAGGGTGTTCTTTTGGTTTTATACCTATGGCCTTCAATTTAAAGGTCTTCTTCCCACCCAAACTCTGGAAGTTCTCCTACCAGATCCAGGAATAACTCGAAGCGATCCCTCAATACAAAGGGATGAGGAAACCACAAGACACATACGCAGGCACTGTGGGAAGTCTTGCTTTGACCCATGTGTAAACCCTATTCAGGAGAGTTTCCTTATGCTTTTGCCCTACCCCTCCTTTCCAGCCTTGCTCCATCCGCGGTCACTGGGTGCTCCTGCAAACCATGGAACTCTTTGCATTTCTGCTCCTTTCGCACCAGTTGCCCACGTTGAGCAGTGCTGGAAACCAGTAGCATCACCTAAAATCACAGAGCAACCTCAAATAGGTGCTTCATGTCCTGCGCACAAAGACGGTACCTGCCACACACGTGCAACAAGTAATTAGGTCAGCTTTAAACAGAAGAATACTGCAGTATGGAGTAGATAATGGGAAAACTTTGCCACTTTACTGGTATTGGTGTCAGTGTGGTGGACTAAGCTAAGCCCTGAACTGCAGCGTGACCAACCCCGACTTGTGCTGGAGTTGGAAATAGCAGAAATATGTTATCCCCTACTCTGCCTGTTTGCTCCTTGTCCACGAAATTTAGGTACACACTGCACAGCCAATTAAAATGTCCTGCAGTCTTGCCTGAGTAGAAATTTTCATTTACCTAGCACCACGTCACGCATGTTTCACTAAAGAGACTGATTATTTATGTTATGCAAGTGCATAACCTTTGAAATACAACTGAAAAGGGATTTTATCCCCGTCTTATATCCTCCTGCAAGATTAAGAATGTACATTGCAAAATTGTATCTCTTTAGATCATGTTTCTTACTAATTTTCATCAAATCAGTAATATACATATAAATACAACTACACGTGAATTTTTGCAAGGGTAACATTACTTTTTATGGTAACTTTGCTTTTATTGATGTACATTTGCTCCCTGACTTCCCTGAGCATTTGGGCTCAGATTTGAGGCATTAGCTTCTGTCTTCAAATAACGACAAAAATTAAGCGCCTTATAAATACTGTGTATCAGATTTGTTTTCTTGGTTCATCTTGTGGGTACAAACTCTGCACCTCCAAAAAATGAACCAGAGGAAATATGTCCTCCTAGAGAGCAGAATCATTTTGTCTGTACTTAGATATCACTTCTCTCCATTTCTGTGCCACTAGATTGATGTACGACGTAATGAATGGGAATTTTCTGAGCTAAAACCGAATACTCTACAGTGATTAAATGGTTTGAATACTGTAAATGTGATATATATATATATACACACTTAAACATCCTGTGAGTCTGCAATTCCGTCTCTAGTTGAAATCAACCCGAGTCTAAATCTCTGCAAGACGAATTTCAGGCTGAACGAAATTCACACTATGATTTTATTTCTTGGTTTTGGACTCATTAACAAGTAAAACCAATACAACTTTACATGCAGAAAGCTTATCAGAAGTAAATCGCTTGAGTCCTGCCCACTGCTAAAAAACAGGAATCCTTTTTATTAGTTAAATCACACGTTCAATTAGAGCTTCATTGCGATTAATAGCGTGATGTGTAAACTGATGAAGCCCCATAAAGCAGATGGTTAAGACTCTGGACACAAATAAAAGAAAGAACATGTTAAACTTCTTTTAAGTGGCAGTTCTAGTGTGCCGTAACTAAATGGTAAGGTACTGAATGCAATGTAATGAATAATACGGCATATGCACTGCAGTGCAAATAGACTGTTATGAGTTACACTTCATGTTAATTAGGCACTCAGTTCATATTCTTCCACAATTTGAACAGACCAAACAAATAAAAACAAGGCACAGTGCTTTGTATACTGTTCATGCAATACTCAGCATACAGTTTAGTTGCCATGTATTTTTATTACAAGTGTATCAGCACTCTGATAATCATAGTATATTTATACTGATTGTCACTTAGAATAAGAACTTTAAATTCTGTTGCTCAATAGAAATAACGGTTGGAATGAAGTGGGTCACTGAACCAGAGAACTCGCACAAGAGAGAGCAAGAGATACATCTCCTACACCTTTGTGTACACTCTCTACACCATGATTTGTTAGTGGACAGTCGTGTTTGATATCGTCGCGATCTGCCAAACGCGAAGCTAAGGGCCAAATTAACAGTGGCAGCCTTCCCAGTCCTTTGTAGTTCAAAGATGTGTGTGACGTGCGGACTCTTCTTAAAAGTGAATTTATGCTGCTCTTCCAGTTGCCCACTACTTCGAACTGACCAGTGCTTCTGTGGCACCAACACCATATCTCACAGCCATGGAGGTTCTCAGGTGGCAGCATTGTAATATTCATTGCCTCACCTGCAGTCAAAGACAGCTTTTTAGGGGTCAAAAGAAAAATCCTTGCAGGCAATTCTAGAGGGAGTGAACAGAAGCAACAGTTTTGAGTACCAAACTTACAATATGGTTGCAAAGTAGTGTCTTGTGTTTTAAGCAATCCTGCCCCAGTAATTCAACCCCACCGTCATTGCAGCCTGGGTCCTAGCTCATATTCTCAAGGTATTTTATGCAAGAGTGCTATATATGCCATTTGGGGTAGTGGGACCTGTCCTCGAGGCAGTGGATCAATATCGCAGCTCATTCTACATGGCTTATTAGTTCTACATTCAATGGTCACAGCTTTTGGTCTGATCCGATCTCGAATGAAAGGCTGAGAATGCGAGGGATGTGAAATAGGCTCTGTGTACCATTACCAGATAATGCATTTTCAATCAGGTTCGTGCAGCTACAATATGGTATTTATATCTAACATTCAGGGATTTTAAATATCTATGGTTAACACATTACTTGGAAGCAAAGAACCATGAAGAACATGACAAGCCTTAGAATCAGCATTAAGTCTAACGGATGACCCTTAGCAAAGGGGACGGGAGGTATTTGTAAGCAATGAGTTAATCAAATGATCAGAAGGAACAACAACTCCTCATCTTACTTCCACTGTAAAACTAGGTTGCTGGAAAAAAGATCATATTATGTAAACACATGTAGATTAATTGTTACAGATGTATGTTTATCTGCAAACACATGTAATACAGTGTAAATATATATGTGTATACATATTTAGATAAATATACCTGTGAGTATATGCGTGGGTATCTCAGATATTTTCAGGCCTTCAGGCAAAGGCCTGCTATTGGCCTTCACATGGCTATAATTATCTGTGCTCTCAATTACCACATTATACTTTTTACTTTCATCTCACTGGTAGAATTTCAGAGCTACACAGGTGATTTTTATTCCCCCCCAGTTTCGTCAAAACGCACTGAACCTGTGGCCTGAAGCCATTGGCATCTATTTAAGACAAGTGAGTTTGTTCCCTTGGCCACCTAAGTAAAAGAAGCAGGAGCAGGTTGTGTCTGACTTGCAATGCATGGTTGACAGAGACTTTTGTGAATATTTCATGTACAGCAGTTACTGGAGTCTAGGAGATGGAGTCTGTGCCAGATATAGCCTTGCTGGAGAGTGAAGACTTGAGGAAGACGCTTAAGGTTCAGGTACAATATGGACGAGGGAGGGGGGAATGGATGTGATGTTGAGGTTTTATTTTCTGCTGCAGTTATGAAAACCTGCTGGAACAGCCTGGGTAACGAGGCTGTGCTAGAGAGCTCTGCCTTCTTCCTTTTTTCCTCTTGAAAAGCAAACCTGCTGAGATACAAACTTTGATTAATCCAAGTATTTCACCTTTCACTGTGGGCCACAGTTTTAAGCTATTGATGCTAGTCAAGTTCTTATGTGTTTACAAATAAGAACAGAGATTTTTCTAGTTGTACTTAAGCTTTCAAGATTCCTGGAAACTATAGAGAAGACTTGATTGAAGGATTAGTATGTATTTCATGCAGAGTAAATGCTTTTTTTCTATTTGTAGGGTCTGCATTATGGCATCTAAGTTGTGCTAATAAATTTCAGTATTCTTAATCTTTATATATTTCAATTCCTTTGACCAGTTCATTTTAAATGTTGCCAATGCTGTATTTTTTCTAATGTGCTACAATTCGTTGGTTTCTCTGTGGCAGTATTAAATTGCCATAGTAAAGTGGAGTTCAAAATCCTCTGAAGTAAATGTATAGTGTTATTTTTGACCCTGAGAATAGGGTCAAAATAGGACAAATTATATTTGCAAATAACCTCTTTCTTGAGCCTGAGGTACGGACAGAAGCATAAAATCCAAAGATCAGGAAATTACTGTTTTGACTGTTACTACTAAAGGTCAACATATTTAATAAAGAGACTGATATCAAATATACCTTTTTTCCAGGATGTTAAGTGTTTATTTTACACTACTTTTCAGTGGCTTTGTCAAAATGAGGAAGAAAGGGGGATGAAATGTCTCTCAATCGTATTTTATTGAAGGCTTTTGTCACCCACATCACCTCCCTGAACTACGTATGGTCAGTGCAGCAGTCGTTTTTTTGTGGAAGCTGCAGGAAAATGTGAATGCCTACTGCAATCTCTAAAATCCATCCCATACTGCTGTGTACATACATGTATATATGTACATCCTTGAAGACAAGGAGCATGAACGCAGAAATGCTTGTCTGGTTACTCCTTGCTTGTTGCAGGCTTCCACAGCCCAGGACATCTCCCTTCTGTGAGATGGAGCAGTTATGGGCTCCTAAAGCGTGCTAGAAGGAGCCTTTTGTCACAAGAACATCACAAAAAAGTCCCCTACTGTTAGTAGTTTGAACTTCTTACACTTGAAACACTACTTTGAGTAAATTGCCTGCATTTATGGACCTGCAGGACTGAAAATGACCATCAGCTTAATATTTTCTTCTATAAATATACTTATTGTTGCTTCTGTGAATCTAGGAATGGGGTGAAAGGGTAAATATAGAGTATTCTTGGGTCAATACAATGTTACTGTGTTGCACAGGGAAATGGGGAGTAGTGTGGAGCATTGTGCTAATCTGAGCAGTTTCAAATTTGTTGCAAATTAGATGCTTTCTGGTCTGCCAATTACCTGTTAAAACTTAATGGCCTTAACCTGTTCTTAGCTCACTTGACTAGATGACAGCTATTCAAATCCTTCCCCAGGCTAATTAGGAAAGTGTAATCATTGACTTCTTACCTCTTACTTCCTCTCATTGTCAACTCTTCACACCTTCATCAGGGGACTCTAGAGACTTTTGAAACTTGCTGGCTTTTTTCTTGTGTTGTTGAGATTTGCCTAACACCTGGTCTCCTGCCTTTAAGCTCTTCTCCTTTGGGATCCTCCTCCACACTCTCTGGACTTTGCTTTCCCCAGTTCCCATGTGTGCCATAGATGTCTCTAATACTGAAAATGGTGGTGAATGGCAGCGTACTGTTCTGACCTTTAACTTAAAAATCCCACCAGCTATTCTCAGAGGGTAGGAAAAGTGAAGACCTACAGCTAGTATCACTGCAATATAACACAGGCTATAAATTTCCAGGAATTCTGAAAAATAAGCATTCAATCAATCCAGCCATTCTGATTTTTGCTAACAAGCTGCAAAACCAGGGAGTTCATGTAGGAATCAGATGTCCAAAGCCATGTCAAGAATGATTGCTTCACATGGTGTGGTGAAAAGAGCTAATAAGTCAGTCAAAGCAAAGGTCTTCTAGCAAATCCAAGACCCAAAACCCAGAGAATTTACATCGGCTCTCAGTGGCAAAAAAAAAGGCAACTGCTCTCTTCTTGGCCGATCAATTCTCCAGAACTTGAACCACTTAAATGTTTTGATGCAAGATGGTTTATATCACTCATTCACTAAAATCTTCTGCTTTTAGTACCTATCTTCCTGCCAGTTTTCAAGCACACTTACAAAAAAGCTTGTTTTCCAAACCAGGGGGTCAGCAATGCTCTTCAGCAGTGAGAAAAATGCTGTTGTATTAATTGGCATTGATTGGTGAAGTGGCTGTTAATATTGCTGGAGGAATGGGGGTGGTTTGAGAATTTTTAGCCTGTCAACTTAATTTGATAAGAATTAAATCGGAAAAAACAAATTTGGTATTGTAACAGTTTTATGGGCTTTTTGGAATAAATGCTGCTTAACACTTGCAAGAAGTGTCTTTTTGTAATTTAGTCCACGTAGTTGTTTTCAGCTGATAAAACCACAACAGAGCCCTTTTATCACAGTAGGAAACTTCCCTCTCCCCTCAGATTTTGAGCAATAACAATCCTGTGGGGTAATAATTATTCCAGATGCACTGTACCATGTAAATTAATCTGTTGCTTTGGTAGTACTTCTCCAAAAGCAATGCTGATGGTGTATGCTCAGAATGAGCAAATTAATTAGCCAAACTGTGAAATCAAATAAATCTCACAGCAGTGACCTCTGTGTCACCGAATAAGACAGACATTAAGTTGATGTGTAGTTGCTTTAGTTGAAGTAAAACCAGAACTTAAAAGGGCTAAATGTTCTCGTTATTCTGACTTAAAATAGATGTTCAGGCTGGCAATACATTGCTGGCAATGAGAGATTGATATTTGATGTCTATTTAGTTTTTTGTCTGGATCTGCTGCAAACAGGCATATAAAGCAAATGCCACAAACGAGACTGTTTCACTGGAAAGCTGCATCAGGGACAAAAATCAAAACCTATAGATTTCCTATTGGTATCAGTTTGCACTGTACAATATCTCTGCCATACACAGAAGCTCACTGGAGCTAGCATCTAATTTGGCTTTGTGTAGCTCTTGGCCTCTCAGCTGCTGAACTTGGAGATACCCTTCAGCGCTGATGCCTTTATCTCATCCTCTCTGGAGGGTGAGAGTTTCCAGAAGCTCTGAGGAGCATTCATGATTTCGGATAACAGCAGTACTCCATTCTCTCCCTTCTTTCTATACTAACCCCCAAAATAAAGCCTGCTTTTGCAGCTTGTTACGTAGCAAAGAATGGAAATTTATGAGTGTACTATCAGGGTTGTACAGCAGCATGCGCTCTGCAGGGTTGCAGATGTTATCAGCCATGGTATTATCAATATATGCTGATGGGACAGGAATTTAGTGATGTTTTGCAAGAAAATGATTACAGATAGCTCAAAATCTTGTCAGTTTTTATGCTGTCATCTATCATGGAATTACTGCAAGAAGAATAAGTGTTTTTTCAGCCAAAGAAAAAATATTACAGTCTTTACTGCATTTATTTAGAAAAGGTCAGTGTGAGATGTGGAAAAGTTCATTAGGTTATTCTAGCCAGAATGGGATGCTCAACAGTCAGGAAGTGTGTATAATTTACTGCTGGGGAGGTATGTAAGAACACAAGGGGCTTTTTCCTGAAGTTTGTTTCCCCCATTGGTCAAATCCTTCCCCAACCTAATGGTGACTAAAATCATTCATGCTGGGGAGGGGTTTTGCAGTGCTAATTGGAGTGTTGGTAATGCCTTCTTCACCTGCTAATTTTTGGCTGGGCTGCAGTAATGATCCCAGTTCCCCAAAGCCATTTCCAGATATCCAACTCCCACTACTTTCAATGGGGAATAGGTGCCTTGGTAGGAATTCAGGACTTAAAATCTTGGACAATTGAAACTGTATTAAGGTTTCTAATGTATAATTGGCAAAATGAGGCAGAATGTTCCATTCAGTCTTGGATGTGTTGGTTCTGTGGGGTAAAATCATTAAAAACTGCAGCACTGTTACTAAGGAAGAATATATGTGAGTGATAGTGATGCTCACAGACAGATGTGTACTGTATGTGGATTGCAATATTCCTGTCCAGAGTGTTCAGTGTTAATCCCTCTGATCAGAAACAACCACAAACTCAATTGCCCCTGGGCTGGTATCTGTAGTATTGATAGTGAATTCATTTGTCACTTAATTCTGTCTATCTACCTTGCAAAATACATGAATAAATGAAAAGGATCTGTCTGAGGTGAGACATGAAACCTCTGTGTCCGGGAACCCATAGGCAAGCAGGAAAGTGATTCCTAATATGTCTTGAAAGATAGTTGATAATAGTTTACATCTATCTTTTACCAAGAAGGGAATATTTTTTGGAAACTCTTCATTTTACAGCAGGTGATTAATAGTATGACTTTAAATGTTATAAAAAAATTTTGGGCCCTTCGAAAGCGAAGCCCCCAGTAGGTACAGCTGCTGGCTCCTGCTGTGCCCCACATAGAAGGCTGGCATTGTGTGCAATTCCATGTAGGATTCAGAGGAAATGCAAAGACAAAGACCAATAGCGAACCCAGCGGGAGTCCAGCACTTCATTCTCCATGTCCCATTAGCTTTGCAATATGGATACTTTAAGCACTGAGGGCTTTTTCATTAAAGGAACAATATTCCTTTTTAAGGAACCTGTTGGTGATAATTTTCCTTCAGAGACTTAATTTGTACCACGCTTTCTGTAGAAAATAGCAAACCAACTTTCTCATGAAGTTTTATTTCTTCTTCCTGAAGACACACCATTCTCCAGCACCCCTGCCTGGGCTGCAGGCTGGGGTCAGTTACTGGGGAGATGATAATGGTACAAATATCTCCCATACAATATTTGTTTGATAAAGCCAATTTGCCGCTCTTTCTTATAGCTTTTCACTTTCATTCTTTTTTAATTCACATTTCAAACCACTTCCCCAATTTTTGGTTTTGAATCTAGCCAAAAAAAATCTCTTCAGAAGGTGACTGCTCTGGGATTTTCCTTTCAGATAAAGCTTGTAGGAGGAAGTTATTGCAGCTAATAAATGAACTTTCAGTAAAGCATATTTCATATAGAGTCATAGAATGGTTTATGTTGGAAGGGACCTTAAAGATCATCTCATTCCAACCTCCCTGCCATGGCCAGGGACACCTCCCACCAGCCCAGGTTACTCCAAGCCCTGTCCAACCTGGCCTTGAACACCTCCAGGGATGGGGCAGCCGCAGCTGCTCTGGGCAACCTGCACCAGGCTCGCAGCACCCTTGTGGTGAAAAATTTCTTCCTAATATCTCATCTAAATCTACCTTCTTTCAGTTTAAAGCTCTTGCTCCGCATCCTATCTCTGCATTTTCTCCTCCACGTTTTCTCTAGACCCCCTACAATTGCTGAAAGACTGCTCTAAAGTCTCCCTGGAGCCTTCTCTTCTCCAGGCTGAACAGTCCCAACCCTCCCAGCAGAGGGGCTCCAGCCCTCGCATCATCTCCGTGGCCTCCTCTGGACTTGCTCCAACAGGTCCATGTCCTTCTAGTGCTGAGGGCCTCAGAGCTGGATGCAGTACTCCAGATGGGATCTCACCAGAGCAGATTAGGGGGCAGAATCCCCTCCCTTGCCCTGCTGGCTGCCCTGCTGGCCACGCTGCTGGGGTTGCAGCACAGGATATGGTTGGCTTTTTGGGCTGCCAGCACACATTGCTGGCTGAAGGTGAGCTTGTCATCTACCAACACCCTCCTCAGGGCTGCTCTAAATCTATTCTCTGCCCAGCTTGTGTTTGTGCTTCGGATTGCCCTGACCTGGGTGTGGAATCTTGCCCTTGACATCTTTGAACTTCATGATGTTCACACAGGCGCACTTCTCAAGCTTGTTAAGGTCCCTCTGGATGCCCCCCCTTCCCTCCAATGTGTTGATGGCTCCACACAGTTTGGTGTCATTGGCAAACTTGCTGAGAGTGTACTCAATTCCACTGTCCATGTTGCCAACAAAGATGTTAAATTGTACCAGTCTCAGTACCAATCCCTGAGGAGCACCGCTCATCACTGTTCACCCCTTGGACACAAAGCTGTTGACTGCAACTCACAGTATGATCATCCAGATAATTCTTTATCCACTGTGTGGTCCATCTGGTGAATCCTTGTGTGTCTAATTTAGAGACCAGGGTGTCTTGTGTGACAGTGTCAAATGCTTTGTACAAGTCCAGGTAGATGATGTCAGTTGCTCTTCTCTCATCCACCAACGCACTAACGCCATTGTAAATGGCCACCAAATTTGTCAGGCACAATTTGCCCTTGAAGCCATGTTGGCTGTCACCAATCACCTCCTTATTTTTCATGATTGTGATTTAATCCATTTCTACCTTTCACCCTGCTCATATCATTAAACAATTCCTTACTTACATCAGGATCACTGAAAGGAAAACCAAGCTGGAAGGGTTAATCTAAAATTCAGATAGCAGGAGCAGAGTGGAATAACCTGGCTGGAAATTTGCATAGAAGATTATGATCTGGAAAATATGGGGGAAAATTCCTCAAAAAATGATTCCAGCAAATTATTTTATTTCAGTTATACCAAAATTGCATCATTTTCAAGTGATTAAAATTTTATTTTGAGTATTATTTTGATAAATCTTAGTCCCTCACAGTTTATGAATTATGTAATATTGTACATACTAATACATTATTCAGACCAATATTTTAATATAAATGAATTGGACTAAATCAAAACAGAAGATTTTTATTTTATGCTAAAGATATATTTTGACATTGCTAAACCAATTCAGGAAATAATGCATTTCTTGCTTGAAAACCTTTAAAACTCTCCTCTGCAACTGCTGCTAAGCTGCACAATTCAGCCTGAACACAATTCTTCAAAAACTTGTAGACCAATTGTAATTTTAATGTTTCCTATTCAGAACCAAAATATATTTCAAGAACCACTCTCAGATTAGATAAATATATATTGTTTACAGTTATAACCTTAAGATCCTGAAAATGCCTTACAAAAGCTAATTACATGCTTTTATTTGCTCTTAGTAAAAACAGAAGAATAACATCCCAACTCATTTCATCCCTACTGTGACTTCCTCTGGGCTAATTAAAGTGTACTCAACTGATATCTTAACTGCGCAGCTATAGGCAATCAAAATATTTAAAGAGACAAGCACTGTCTTAGTGCTGTGCTCTCCATAAGAAGCTGTGCTGCTAAACAGGACTGAGGGTGAATTTATGGGCACTGCTGAGTTGAGAGCGTCCCAAGGAAGTGCCCTGGAGAAGGAGGCTCTGCTGGACTATCCTGGCGGTGTTCCCACTGGGGGCTCACATCACCCAGTGCCAACTGGGGGTAATGGCAGGGGTGGCCCTGCTCCAAACACCTGCAGAGCTCTTAGCAAGGCCTCCCATTCCTCCTCCCACACCCTCTTGCTCCACTACCAGCACCACAAACCCTCCTTCAAACCACCTCCCAGGTGTAGATTCCGTGGGGTCAGCCAGCAGATGTGCTGCTCTGCCTATGCCAACGAGCACAGGCAAACTTCCCATTGTGTGGCTGTGGAAGCAGGAAGAGCAATAGGATGCTGAAGCCAGCCAGAGCTACTGGTAAACACATTGCCCAAGGGTATTGCTGCTCTCCACAAGAACTTGCAACATCAGCTACTGCCACTCTTCACTTTTGAAGAGTATGGACTCTCTGCTACCAAACTCTTCCAAAAAGAACAAGCCTTGTGTTGTCTATAGCTACCTGTGTCTGCAGTTTAGGAAGAGGAACCTTGAAAATAGTTGTATTTAAAGATCAAAGTAGATTTTGCACACAAACATATAGTACTAGCATATGTAGTAAGTATTTTGAAGGAAACGGAGGTGCCATTGAGGTCAAAAAGGGAGTGATTAAACAAAAAAATCACCCTCTTTATTCAACAACTCCCCCTCTATGCCTCAGTGCAAACGGACAGGTTTTCGTAAGTAATGGCTAGATTAACACTGTTGAATGTCTGGCTAATGCGTTGTGGTGCTGATGAAAAAATGAGCTCTTAAGAAAAGCTGATTCTTTACGAGCAACTGCCGTTGACTTTTTTGACATTGACATTTACATTTATAAGTGGCACGAATAGACTGTTCTTCACCTTTAAATGCACATGATATTTGTCTTTCCTATTTCTAGGTGCTCCAGCTTGCTGATGAGTCTTTAATGCCAAGATTCAGTGTGTATTAATTTTTACAGCTGTTAAGGAAGAGATATGCTAGAATGGAAATACTAAGTCTTCAGTCCTTCCCTATCATATTATCCTATCATGCTCTGAGGCAATAAGTAACAGTGATTCATTCAGAGTATGTAAACCTCTCCATTAAAATACTCAGTAGGCTAAAGAGACCATCAGTGGTCTCCTGTGGCTTTTGTTTTCTTGAAATGTTAATATTTAGCTCATCTTATTTTCTATCTACCCTAAAAAGTAGTGTTCTCCCCTGCTACTCCTGAGGTAGAAATGGGTGTAAGTCTTACTTTTTTGGGCATTCAGCCCACAGGGGATGCCTGAAGCCATCAGCAGAAACAGTTCTGTTTGCTTTCACAGTATGAATACTAATTATGTCTGAACTTCTGTGGCAGCTTTTTCTTATTCTTGAGAAATGAATCTCTCTTCTTCAATGTGGATTTGTTCTACTGTGATTTTCCTCAAGATCTTTGTCCCCTCCAATAATATTGTAGCATAGCATACGAATTTCCAAGAGAAGGCTTGTGTTTTTTTCCTCTTGCAGTTGCTTGTAATTCCGTGGATTAACTATTTTTTCTTCTACCTATTTAAAATACATTTCATCATTCTCGTTAGACCAAACAAGAACTGAAAAGACTTTTTAAAAAAAAACTTCTTGTTTTGTTTTAGGCTATGACCTGAAATTGCTAGGGAAAAAAAAATAGTACCTTTTTCTGAATGCAGCTTTGCTATACTAATGAGATTTAAGTAGTATGTATAAAATGTTATCTAACATCTAAGTGCTTAACCTGAAACAGTTCCCTTTCATCCATCATCCAAAGCATGTACAATAGCTTTATTCAAGTATTAAGTGAAAATAATTCCTTCTGTCTTTACCAGAAACCCCAATCAGTGCCCATTATGTCAGTCAAGGTCTGGCTGTAATGTTACCACTGAGTAGAGTGAAGAGCACCCGGGCTGTGTAGTAAAGTGAAATCTCTCCTGAAGAGCCCTTTTCCTTTTAAAGTCCTAATTGTAGAGGATTATGGTTATTATTTCTCACACTGGATGTAAGAATTCATATCCACTGGAGTTGACAGATGATAGGACTTTATTAAACATCAATAGAAGTATCAGGGTTGCCCTCAAAGAGATAACCCATTTTGTCTCTTGCGTTTTGCAAGTTTGTACTTTGAATGGCTCATAGCAGTCATTTGCCTTGTCCTTGAACTTTCTGTGTCTCGTGTAGGAAGAGAAAGAGACATGCTACTAATAGGGAAAATTATCAGGCCAATCTGCTTTTTGTTTTTGTTGTGTGTTGATAGCAAGAGTGCTGAGTGTCCAAGGTAACTTGCCACTTCCCAAGGTAATGCATCAATTGTTTAACAATAAAAAGTACCATAAGATATACAGCAAAAGATGACTGGGAGAGAAAATCTGTCCTTGGCATGCATGTGTTCTCTCACATGCTCTCTCCATCCTCTAAACAAATGCTAGGAGCACAGTAAGAGTACTGAATTGGAGTTACACATTTTCAAGGACAAGTACAGTATTATTAGAATAACAGGCACATGGCTGACCCAGAAAAAAGAACTGAGGATTTAAAATACTAGAATGTAGAATTCACCAGAAAACCAGGCAAAATAAAAGAGAAGTGATAACACAGATAGGGGACTATACAGGATCGACAATGAGAAACAATTGTATTTTGGCAGACAAAACAGAGTAATTTTGATAGAACGGCAGGGCAACCAAGTCACTTGTAACTTTTGTTTTTCTGTATTTGCTTTGATTTAAATTTTCCCTTGTGAATATACTTTATAGTTCTTAATAGAATTAATGGAGGGGAGGAATGACCAACAAAAAAACAACAAACCAAAAGGAGGCAGGCTTTAGACTAAAAAGGATTAGTCCAGCCATAATCTACAAGCAATGTAGTCCTGGATCAGTGCAATTGCAATAAAATATATGCAGTTATGGGGTAGTTCAAAATGACACCTAAAACTTCACATCCCCAAATTTCCTGATACCTTAACCTATTTCCAACACTAATACATCTGCCAGAGTAAAAGGGAGCTTCTAAGAGGCCATCGAAACCCCTTGTTCTAGTAGTGATTTCCCTTTTCACCAAAAGAACATCAGATGGCTGATTTGGCCAAATATACAGATTTTCTGCATGGCAGGCCCATAGACATCCATGTTCCAAACAAATATAAAATTACTTAGCATAAAGTTGGGAATCTCATGGTTGATGTTCTGTCTATACTTTGAACCAAGTCCTGTCCCTACCTTACCCGTGCAGACATCAGCAACTTTTGCTGTAAGGAAGCAGTTGGCCAAAGCATCACGGCGCATCGGTCTTTCCAGTTGTGGTCACGTGTGAGAGAAGCATTTTCAGAAGTTATGACACTGTTACTAAGACAGCAAATACAGCCATGGAAATGTTAATTGAAAGGAGATTTATTCTCCTATAGTCTAATGATAGTAGAGAGACTAACTGCAAATAAGAAAAAGGAAGAGCTGCCAAACCTGGGGACCAGCTTCGGTGACCAAAACTTGTTTATAGAAAGACTAGGTTTGAATCTCTGCACAAGATTTAGTAGCATGAAAACCACCGGTATTTAAATGTATTTTATATGAAGTGTCAGCAAATAATCTATCATGTTGAAGAAAATAATTGCTGGAACAGTTTTAACAGTGGTTTCCTAGGGAGGGTGATACATAGCTGTATCTGCACAGGGCTCCAGAAGGCTTTGAGGGCAACTATTCCACAGATGATAGCACAGCAGAATAGCCTGCTTCAAGTGAATGCGTTAATATTGGCTAAAGAAAACCTGTGAATAGCAGTCTGTGGAATTGCACTGGGATCTGCCCAACTTCCTCTACAGCTCCTGAGCGATGGGAAGGGAAAGTGCATGAGCTACAGTGCACCACCACTGCCACGACCTCCCCAGCTATGCACGATCCGCCTCGTGTAGGGAAGATTCCGCTTTACACGGAAAAGACTATTCAGCTTTCAGTACAGTTCTACTTTTGGAGACTGTTTTCAACCCTTCTCCACATAGGTAGGAACTGCCATTTTGAAACTCCTTTGAATTTGCACCAATGTAAATAAAAGCAGATGTGCTCCTGCTGAGGTGCTAAAAGATTCATCTAAAGTCAATTAATTTCCTTATTAGAACAGGGGGAAAATGGGCTAGTGAGATCAAAATTAGACATTCTTTATGTGCAAATTACAGTTACCTTGTTTTGTGTTCTCTCTGTAGCAGTTTTTTGTGTTCAAGTCTTTGCTGTCCAGCTCAAGGTATAGGATTTCAAATACAGTCAAACCTTGTTCTTTAGAAAATTCCCTGTCATTACCGATTTCTGCTGCACATTGCAATTGTCTTTTCAGCATTAGAGTCTTCGTTTTGTTGTGAAACCTTTAAAGTAAAACTCATTATCACACCTGAATGACAAACACGGGGTTTAAAACAGAGTATACATACTATACTAAGGGTTGTAACAAGGAAAAATTAGCATAGCTCTGCAAATAGCTTAGCTTTCAGTTATTGATACAAAATATTGTTATTAATTTGAAATTTGTTGTGTGCATTTAAATGGTTGTTACACAGAAAAGAAAAAATAATTTGTTTCTGTTCTCTCCCATGCTGTAACACCAAATTTTGATTTCTCAGTTTTTTTAAATAGTATTTTACGGGGCAAATTACAATTTGAGTTCAGTGGGGAATCCCACATGCAAAGGGAATCCTTATCAGTTGATTGCTTCATCAGCTTTACATGCAGGTACTAGAATGTAACCTTCCCAACCCAGTCTTTTCCACTGCAGACCCAGAACTGTGCAACAGCTTAATCCATGTGCCTTTACAGACAACAAATGAAAATCTGGCCCTTTGTAGTCAAAAATTCCCATTGGATTCAGCTTGTCCAGAACAGAGTAGCACTCAGCTAACCAATGATTCAAATGAAATCAAGTATTCAGGGAGTAACATCCTTGAGTAAATTTGGAAAAAAACTACTTTAGATTGTGCATGCAACACTTATGTTCCTTATACTAAAGAGGGGAATGAATAGACTACCTGTAGTCCTGCTGCAAATTAAGAGTACTTCCATGAGCTCAGAATAATTGTAAATGGAGCACGAGGTTTTTTTCAATAGACAACAACTGAATTCTTATGTTTTTTACAAAGTCAGCTCAGTGAAGCCATTCATCTTCACCGACAGAAGGGAGATGAGTGGCTTGTTAATGAAATCCTGGTACAGATCTATTGCAATTTTTGAGCTCCGGTGTTATTGGAAAGAAATTAAAATGTATATTTACTGTAATCATTAGAAAAAAATCTGTTGAAGAAAGAAATCAGTTCATAATTTCAACACTTTTTTAGGCTAAGACATCAGCTATTCAAAGTGATTCTATGTGAACTTTAATTACAGGTTTCATTTTCCTTTGGAAAAGATTGGTTCAGTTTAATCAAAATAGTTGGCTAAAGGATGACCACTTCTTTGGAGAGGCATTACTGCTTTATTATCCTTTTGGAAGAAAAGATAGTATTTTTAATGGTTTTGCAAGGTGACATTGAATTAAATGTCCCCTTTGAGTCAAGATGACCTGGTTTTCAATTAATGTTTTCCAGTCAGATGAAACCAGGAAACCATAGTTTTAAGAAATTTTTCCAAGTAAAACAACTGTTGGAATTCACATTTCTACATAAGCTTTAAGTTTCATAAAACTATAGGGCTGGATGAAAATGTGTTTCACCCAAAATTCTGGAAAAAAAGTTAATACACTTTGATCAATCTGTATGATTAATAAGATCTTCACTAAAATGCATGTGTAAAAAAGAAAACTTCTAAGGCTAACCTGACATTCAGAGACACAAGGTGAAATTCATAACCTACTTACTCTGTGGCAAAAATTTTATTGACACAAAAAGGGCAAACACTTTACCTCTTAGCATCCCCCTAAATCTGAGTTGAAACTGCATTCAATATCTTTATGGGCATTTCATAGAATTATTTATAAAAATAAAAGCATATACTTGCATACAATATTCAGTTTTCATAGTAGAACTTATATTTTCAAGGCAGATTTTAAATCTCTCTTCAAATTCTCCAGGCAGAGTAAAAATACAGTTTAAAAAAAAAAATTCAAAAAGATGTTCCCTTAGGCCCATATAATACCAACTGGCTAAGAATCTTAGCTATAAACAAATCACAACAACAGAAACCTCTGTAGAATGGTTGGAGGGAGTTATTCATCCCACAATTTTTAATTTTTTAATCTGCTGTGAGAGCGCTGGGTCTCTGGATGGGTCATTGGATGGGTGCCCACTGAAGTACTGTGTCCTTACTGAAGGCAAACAAAGAGTTAGGAAGCTATCAGTCCGACCATGTAAAATTCTGGGAATTAATGCAGCTGCACTGGTTTTTACTGGGCTGAAGAAGAGGTCACAAGTGCCTCCAACTCCCAGTGCAATCAATGTTTGATTTTTGGGATTTCAGTGCCTTGCACCTCTTGTAAACCCAAGCATAGGGGTGTAGATGGTGACTCATTGTAACCATACTGGTGGTGATGGAGAAGGAAACTAAATCTGAATCAAATGAGGAGAGCCAATGCCAATGTTCTAACTTGATAATTTCATTTTCACTGATAAGCCAGTGGCAAACCCTGCAGGTTAGGGAACATCCAGGTGAAGTTTGACATGAAGGGGCTTCATGTGCAAAGAATTAGGAAACAAATATAACCCTTACAGATTATTTACATTTTCAAACATGTTCTGAGGAGTCAAAGTGCATTAGAATACACAGAGGAGACTTTCCCCCCTTACAAAGCAGCAACTATTGGGGTGTGGATGGTTCTTTGTTAAGCTGGGAGGGCAAGAACTGGTTAATTGACATAGCCCTCACCGTCCTGGGTCTGTTTTGCCTAATGCAGGGCCAAAATAGTGCTCTATGGGCAGGATGACTCCGCTCTCACAGGTGAGGCTCGCAGGAGCTTTCCCTCCTGTGGAACAAAACGGTTTATACTTTCTTTTTGCCTACAGGAGTATTTGATTTTAAACAGATCCCCGTTTCTCAAAGAATATACTAAATTAAGCCACTCTTAGAAGGTATTTGAAGGTATCGGGAATTATGCCTTTATTGAAACTAAGTATGAGTTACTTCTCCCTGCTGAATCCAAGATACAAGCTGATGTAGCATTTCTAGGAGTTTATAATTATTATTATTTCCATTCCATATGGAACTTAATTGTAAATCTGCCAATGAATTTGCTTTAGCATTGAACTTGCTTGCCTGGATGAATCTGGAATTTATTATTTCAATTTTATTCCCTACACTTTTTGTAGGAAATAGTTTGTATTCTTTAGTGAAAGAACTAGCGAATTTACAACCTTGTCTTCATCAATAAATTCAGAAAAATCAAATTATTGTTAGGCATAAAACCCAAAATACTATATTATTAAAGTATATTTTGAGACAAGGCATCATCTTGTTTTACGAGATGTAGTTCAATGCCGGAATGGTGCTAGAGCCTTGTATATGAGATATTTGTAGTGATTTTTTATTTTGGTTATAAGATTGTTATGGGAATTACGTAAGGAAGTAATTACTAGTGAATATTGTTACTATTATTAATTTGCTTATGTTTGTGTTATTTTCAGTGCTTCCATTTTTTTTGTTCTCTTTGCACCGGCTATTTTTAATTAGGATTGAAATTTTGAATATTACTCATACTGATGAGTAGTCTGTGCCTTATGCAGCCTTGCTGTTTTCAGGAAGCTATTTTTGCAAATAAGCACTGACCAGTGCTGTGACAGGAATTCCCCTTCCTGGCAAGGAGGGGAAGGCTGAGGGTCTGTGCTCCTCGTTATGCAAAGCATACTTAGGCCATTGCAGGTTGGTGAGATTTCTCATTAGGAAAACGGAAAGGATGAAAAATTATGCTATATTTATAACTACTATATCGCTCCATCACTTGCACCACCACCAACAATCACGCTGACTGAAGAACCTTTCCCTGGAAACAAGGATGGAACAGTGCTAAATAGTGTTCTGGAGCCACCCTGAAATAAATTACCAGAATCGAAGCATTTTACATAAAATTTTGTAAGCTCTGTACAATAAAATGAACAGCGGGATGGAAATCCAGGGTAGGCCAAACGAAATTAAAGCAATGGATGATTTCTAACTGATGGTCTGTCATATGCATCCTAAATCTCACTAAGATAAACCTATAGCCTAAAATGTGGCTGAATTCTAGGCACAGACTAACAATTATAAAATATAGTGGTTTGTCAGAAGGCATTGGAAGAGTGTACAACCATTCCTTTAGCAATATGTTGATGATAAAAACCATCATGTTGGAATATGTATTCCCTAAAATAACCAACAAAAGAACAGTGGTCTTACTGCCAGAATTGTCAATACTCAAAGCCAAAACAAAATCATTACAAATTTGAGGGTAACATTTATTTTTTTAAAAAAAGTTATTTTGTTTGGACCAGAAATGGATGATTTATTGATCTGAGCTCCTTCTGAAGTTTTCTAATGTGAAGAGTGTTATATCTATTCATGAAACTCTGCAAAAGACTCTAGTCCAATATCAATCCTAAGGAGATTAAATACTTAGGCATTATACTGTCCTCTAAATTAAGGAAGTTGTATAAGCTTAATTTCCAGAGGATTCTAAATGTGATTAAACTGGATATGCCATGATTAAATATCTTGCTGCTATCCATTTCTGGGTGGATTAACTCTGTTAAAATGAACTCTTCCGTAATATTTATTTCAGATAACTCCCTGGGAGATTTCTTACTCTGTGTTTTAGAATCTCACCCATATTTTGGCAGTTTTGCACAGAAAATAAAAAGTCAGACTGAAAGCACAGATATTAGAGAAATCTGCTGAAAGCTCATGGGTACTCCTCAGATTTGTGTGCTAGGGCCAGCCCTCCCTGGCAGCTGCATTAAATTATAGGGGAATCTGTGTGGCACAGTCTGAAGCCGATGCTTCCCGCATTCCTCCTTTGGAGGTTGCTACTGCTGGATTCTCCGCTGCCTCCACAACTCACCCAATACCTCCTCAAAAAAAAAAAAAAAACCAAAAGAACCTCACAAAAGCCTTCACACAGCTTCCTACCAGTCACACCTCTTTGACAAAACTGGTTCGTTCTCTTTCTGCAGCTGTCACTGATATGTCTGAAAGGGCGAAATAGTCTTTTTGTAAGAATTAAGAGGTAATTTCACCTTGCACTGAGATTTGCAAAGAAGTCCGAAGGGTTTCTTTGAAGCCTTGAATATTTCCCTATGCTTTACAAATGTATTGAACCTTATTTTTCCTTGCAAATTAGCAGACTGGGAAATACTAATTTCATGTAATTCATTGTCATGAGGTTGTGAGGGATAACTAAGGGCTCTGCTTTCCAATATTCCTTAAATGAGTGTGTTGTGTGAAAATTTTCACTGGCCACAATGAACATTTCGGGAGCATTATATGCTTCCAGAATTGCAACAGATAACAGCAAGGAAAATGTCCCTTTTAATAAGATTTTTTTTCGGTGTTAACTGTTGTTTGAAAGAGGGACAAGGAGAAGTCCTGTCCTTGTCGTCCCTGTTTGTGGAAACTCCTGCTCCACTCCACCCCACTGTGAATCACTTCACTCATGGTTGATCTGTGCATTACATTTCACATGCGAGGAACACTTCTTCCGTTAAACTTTTTTTCCTGGCAGACCTTACTTTTTCTTACTCTCGCATCAGATATGGGATTTGCTGGATGTGAGGGGAGGTGAAAGTGCACTGGCCTACTGCCGGCAGCAATTATGAGACGTGTGTCCAGGAGGACAGAGGGAGACCTGGAATAAGCTACACAAAACTTAGAAAAATACACTTAGATCTGCATCGAGATAGAGTAGCGTCCCCATCTGGAGTTGTATGTGACCTGGATCAAACAAATATACCTAATTTACTCTGTAAAATTACCCACCACAAAAATTCCAGATGCCTCCTTCTGTACTTCTACATGGATCAATAGTGTAGTATGTATACTACAGTATACATATACTATACTACAGCCCAGTATAGCGTATGCTTTCTCTTCTACCTACTCTATCCCACCATTACTGAGTACAGAGACACACAGGAACCATTTACCAATTTTTCTGAACGTGCAAATATATTAATGTATGCATTTTTTATATATAGTCATTATCCATTTATTACGAGGTGGACCACTCTGAGTTCGTTGGTACAAGCCGGCTAAACTATTGCTGAGGTTACTGTTGATACTTTAATGGCTTTTGTTGAGTTCATCCATTATTCTTATCCTCAGTGCTTTATAAACATGAGTTGTTCCCTCTCTAATAGCTACCTTGTGTTTTCTCTCTCTGACCTTATGTCTCTATATGTATACACATGTATTTGGCTGGCTTGCTACCTCGGCTTTCAGCTGGCCTAATGGATAAATCATATACAAAAGAAAGGTTTCTAAGCCACTAGTTTTGTTCTTCCATTTGAAGCAAGTTCAATTCAAATAAACATCAAATCTACCTGACTGCATCTGCTTGTCAGACAGGTAAATGTCTAAATTGCATAGCTCGTATGTACAAACACTCAAGATTGCAAAATCAGCAGTTTGGTCAACACCCTTTAAAAATTTCCCCCACAAATGGACTGTTCTACAAAACTCTGGAAAACATGGGGTGGGGGGGGGGGAAGAATTCAAAGAATGAGATACTATTGCACTACATAATATCCTTCATTCCCCCAAATCCTATCTTGCCGGGAGAAGATAGCTCACAGAAATGCCATCTCATTGGAGTGAAAGTAAATAATGCTCTCTTCTCTGAGTTTCTTACCCCAAATGCCAATGATCAGGTCAACATCAGAAAACTGCCCCGAGCACCTGCTCGCAATGAATGAAAGGTCTGTCAACAACAAAGTTAGCACTATTCATGATCTGATTTTTGGATGAAACACTAGCCCTAGCCTCCAGCGCAAGGACCTAGTTTAATGTCACCACTTCAGCTCAGTCCAGTATTACAAGTTTCTCAGTACAGTACAAAACAAGCCCTCCAGAAAAGAAGCAGCAGCAGCAATTTGTCAGATATTTACTGAGCCTTTCCTTAACTCACTCTTGCATTGCTGTCCCCGGCACCTGGCCACGGAGACATGGACTTGGGCTCTGTTATAGGCGGGGGACAGAGCAACCCTTGTGGGCTTCTGCACGTATTTATCCTACAGGAAGAAAGGATTTTCTCAAGCTCACTGGCTTTCTTTACATCCTGACCACCCGCTGGCCTCTAAAAGAAATATTGATATCAGGCTGGAAAAACTAAACTGTGCTTATTCCTGTTTCCGTGTAGGAAAAGGTACTTTTCCTACACGGTGTTGCGAACTCCCGTGTGCAAGATAATGGGCTCACCTGAGCGCTGTATCACTCAGACCTACTGATGGAGGTTCAGAAAGTGCTTACTCAAATATGGGCATTTCATGGTAATTCAATTGAAGTTGGAAGCTGAAAATGTTGGGTTTTTTTCAGGGAATATGCAGAGTCCTAAATAACCACAAGAGAGATCAGGCTGATCTGAGTAAACATGATTTTTCAGCCCGTTCGTAAGACAGCTGTCAAATGGCAAAAGGATCTATTGGCAATATGGCTACTGGTGAGTTAGCTACAATATTCCTCTCTCCCTATAATTTTCCTTTTCACCTGCCAAACCTATCCATTTATATGCTTATATCCTGTTATTATATAAAATCAGGATGACAAATTGTATGTCTGCGGACCTCTTTGTTCCCATTCTACAGCCCAGTGAACATTCCTGGTGTACATCAGTTTTATGTGAATGTAGGATGTTTGGGGTTGGTGAAAAATGTTGCTCTGCATGATTCATTTTACTGCAGCTAATGCCAAGGGAAAAAAAAAAAAAACCAAAAAAACAAAAAACCAACAAAAGACAAAACCACAACACCTCTATTGAAAATAATAGCCTGCTTCTGAGACTTTGCACATATATTTCTTTTGTCTGGTTGTTCTTTTGTTTAAGCCGCTATCCAGGTGGAATAATCAGGTCTCTACAAGGCAGAAACCTATCAACTATGGCATTATATATTATGGTTTCTAAGCATCAGTCACACATGTCAGTGTGCGGGGTTTGTGCCTTATTTATTTCCGTGCAGGTTTCTAAAGCGGCGCCCGCCGGCAATCCCGGGAACCAGGCGAGGGGAGGCCGAGCACGGTCCCTTTGAGTCACCATCCCTCGGTGACCGGGCAGGTGCTGACACCATCAGTGCACGGGGACGTACAGGAATAACTGTAAAAAGCAGAGATTGAAATCTTGCTTCCACTTGCGTCGGGCATAAAACTCTCATTGACTCCGGTGGGGCCAGGATTTTATTCCTGATATGAATTTCCTCTGTCAGACAATTTAAAGATGCTTTTTATGAGGGAAGGAATCTCACCATCTAAAATACCATGTTTGCAATTCTGGAAATCTCTGACATATGTTTTAAGAGTGTGTCATATTTCCTACTGGGAAACTTTATGACTCCAGTAGCATTGTGGGAAGATAGCTCCACGAAGGTTGTGATAAAGAAGCAGAGATACTCAGTGGTGGTGCTGGAGGTCATTTTAAAGTTACAACTTTTTCTTTTTTTTTAATCGACTTCCTAAGCCTCACTGTGTTGTTTAAGTAAAAAAGAATCGTCGGTGTTTTTCTTTGGGCCTCTTTCATTCAGGTCTAATATTATTTCATGTACTACTGAGAGAAGCCATACTTGTCTCTCTCGTTTTTGTGAATTTCTTATTTATTTTACTTTATTATTTCAAAAACGCACTAAGGGCCTGATCCAAAAGCCTTTCAAAGCAATAGGTGGATTTCCCTGTGGTTTTCGTGGAGGCTGAATCACTAATATGAAGAATATATGCTTTTTTTTTTTTTTTACAAGTGCCACAAATACTCATGTGCTTCTGAATCTTGAAGTCTGTAATTGAAAATAACCCACTTTACATTGCCTTTGTTTCTTCCATGAAGCTACCCTGTCACACACCAAGTATGTAGTTATCAGCAAAATACCATGCAGTATTTTGTGGTACCACAGTATATATCTTGTGTCACTGCTCTATGTGAGTTTAGCACAAAATATAACCCCATTAAAATTACAATGCATTTATCACCTAGCTCAGTTCAAAGAACTCACGAGCTGCAAAGAATTTAATTAAAACATGATGATTTAATAGGCAGACTCCATCTATTGTTTACTCAGGAGGTTGAGATTCTGTTGAAAATTAGGTCCCAAATTTAATTTAGGTTTCCACCAACCTTGTCATAGAAATGAGGCTCCTGTAGAAAGAATAGGCAGAGGGAGCAGGTCCTTTCCTTTTACACAGCTACAGAATAGTTTGGGAAGTTGAAGAAGATGGAGTCTGTGTTTCTTTTCTATGAGGATTGGGAGAAAAAGAGCATATTCCCTTCCAGGATGTTTCAGTGATGCTCATAAACTGAAGGTGGGGAGGCAAAGTGACCCTGCCCGCAGCATGGCCCAAGGAGAGCAAACCTAACACAGGCAGCCCAAGGAAAGGTTCACGTTCCTCTTCCCTCACCTCACCCAGGCCCTGGAGACCCTCGGCAGAATTTGTCAGCTTGAGTTGTTTTCTTTTGTGCTAATCATCTTCTCTGTTTTCAAATAATGAGGTGTTCCCTGAGGCAAAGGCCTTTCCAGGACTAAAGCTGGTTTTAATTTCTTTCCTGGGCTTGTGATACTCAGCTTACAAAAGGATACCACAAAAGGTCCTTAAAATGCATTTTATAAGAAAAATTCTCATGAAAATATAAATAGTAAAGAAAAGGTGTTGCAGCACAGCAAATCCCAAGGGAAGAGAAAAGAGTCACTGCCATTTTGTGCAGAATCACAGAACCCCCTAGGTTGGAAGGGATCTTTGAGATCATCAAGTCCAACCATCAACTCAACACTGCCAAACCCACCCCTACCCCATGTCCCTTAGCACCACGTCTGCCCAGCTGGGAAACACCTCCAGGGATGCTGATTCCACCACTGCCCTGGGCAGCCTCTGCCAGTGCTTGATAACCCTTTCCGTGAAAACATTTTTCCTAATATCCATCCCAAATGTCCCCTGGCGCAACTTGAGGCCGTTTCCTTTTTTCCTATAGCTTGTTCCTTGGGAGAAAAGACCGACCCTTCCTCTCTACACCCTTCTTTCAGGCAATTGTAGAGAGCCAGAAGGTCTCCCCTCAGCCTCCTCTTCTCCAGGCTGAACAACCCCAGTTCCCTCAGCTGCTCCTCAGGAGACTTATGCTCCAGACCCCTCACCAGCTCCGCTGCCCTTCTCTGGACACGCTCCAGCACCTCTAGTGGACCTACAAAAAAGGGCATCTCCTCCATGCCAAGTGCTTTCTTGCCCCTGTATATCCAGAGAGACATTTTCACGCCTGTTCTCCAGCAGTGTGATGGTTGGCATAGCCATGTCCACAGTTGCCTTGCAATAATTTAATTTCTCAGTTATGCAAAGCAGCCAGCACTGGGCAGGGGTCCCTGCAGGAGTGTGCCACCACAAAGGATTTGGGGGACAGTGCATTTTTAAAGCTTACCTCTTTACAAGGCAAATATATCTTTCTTTATACAGATGGATCTTGGTGTGACTCAAGGAAGATAATTGTATATCACTTCTATAAACAGAAAAAATGTAAAAATCCTGCCACGAAATGCATGATTTAATATACATATAAGAAAAGGCACTGTGCCAGTTTCTCAGTTTCTGTCACAGTTTTAATGAAAAGTGATTCTAGCATTTGAAAAATCTTAAAAGCTGTCCCAGCCAAATGCCATGTTTCTATATATTATCTGAGCTGTAAATCTAAGTTTTAGTAGGATATTACCTACATCACTTGATAAAAGACAGTATTTAATAATTTCTTACTGTGAAATTAATTCTTATTTATTATAGCCATAGCTACATAATGAAAGATTTTAGGGAAATTTCCTCTACGTTGCAAAATGATCCATGGGAAAAATATGTTAATTCAGTTTCACTGCACAAACCTATTATGTACTCACTGGTAAGGTGCTGCAGTCCTAACTCACTGGATCCAGCAATCTGCTTGGGTAGTCATTACATGTGTTTTCTCATCAGAGAGCCCAGCTTTAGCATCCATACCTTGACTCTTAGCAGAAAATTGAAGCTGAAATGCCTGCTGTGTTTTGCATGTCAGTAACCCACATTATTCAAATTCACAACTCTCAAACCACCTATGCCTATCAGGCTTTTGAAAATTGAGAATTCTGCCCTTGCCCTCGGTCCAGAGAAGGGTTATGGTCCAGCACACATGGGCTATGTCAACACCACACACGCTTACAGAAGTTGACCAAATGCATTATAAATGCATTTGAGTTTAGAAACAAAATATTGATGCGGTCGATGGGACTGCATGGTGCAGGGACGGCGTCACTGCTGGTGGTGTCAGTGATGGCCTGCAATGCCCAGGCTACCTACAGATATGCTCTGGAGAGCTGTTGGCTGGAGTTATGAAGGTGGCTCAGCAGCCCACATCTCCAGTCCGTGCCACTCTGTCAGTTCAGACTATCTTTGGGTTAAAAGACCATTTCTTCCTCCGTGTTCAAAATGTACCAGTCCCATCTTCTCTGTCACCCTGAGCTGACCGATAGCTGAGGGCAGAGCGTGGTGTAACCCACAGCCAACAAGAGGCTGATCTTGGGCACCATCTCCTTCGGAGGCAGCCCGGAACTATGGGAGCTTCACCAGGTGCTTTTGACACCCGCAGGCTCACGTCACTGAGTTTTATGTCGCTAGTGGGTTTTACCACTGTCTATAGGGTTTAATTGTGATTTGAGTGTAACCTGGCCAGGTGCCTGTTCCCTCGCCTTGGTGGGACCCTGCTCTGCTGAGAACTGCAAACTGTTTCTGCTGAATAGAGCCATAAATTATTTACATCACCTTCATATAGCAACTTATTGACTACAGCATTGTAAAGTACCCTATTAATGTTTTAAGCATTTCACTTTATTTTAATACAAGTAAATTATTTAGGAAATGTTAAAATGCTTTATGCTTTGACTAATGAGAAGGAAAAGTGTACCCTGCATCCTATTTTAATTGGATGTTTACCCTATCCTGTAAAAATCAGGCATTTATTATTTCATACTTAATTAACTATGCATACAGTTCTTGATGGATGTGCATTCAGTTTTTCCACTTGATCTAGTCATTAAGAGCCATAAATGTGCAGATTATATTTTCTTGGAAATATGAAATAATTCTGGTTTTCAGGTAACTTGGTTACCATATGAAGAGTCAGTTACTATATCGCTGATCATACTGATGCATTCAGTTTTCTAAATTAATGCAGTGCAGTGCAGTACATTAAATTTGGGATAATGTACATTGATTCAAGTGGTGCAAAACTCAGTCAACTTGAAATGAGTGATGTCTTTGAGTCTGTCTTTTATCTTTGTTAGCACAGAAATATTCTGTAAAATTATTTTTATTATGTCATAGTACATTAAAGTACTTTTAGGCAATATTGCATTGTTGTATGTGGGCTTACAGAATGTTTGCAATATTTCAACATTGTCTTGATTGTCTTTTTGATAAAGATGTAGAGTATCTACTTTTGTCCTAAACCATTTACTTACATCATAAGTGACATCCACAGAGGTGGGATAAGGGGCTTAGCAGTAAGACTGAATTTTGCTTCATGCCCTACCTGCCCAGTAGAGGTTTTTCTTAGAAGAAATAATCAAAATTTAATTTGTGAAAAATGGCAAAGCAGAGTCTCTAAAAAAGCAGTCCCTGCTTCACTCTAAGGACAGGACAGCCGAATGCTGCTCCTTGGCTTGCAGTAAAACTCGATTTTAGCTCAATCTCGTTATGATTTCTCTTGTTAATGTTTTTATTTGGTGTTGTAGATCTGAAACCTATTGATTATTTATTGAAAACGTCTAAGCTACTGCCTGATCCTGAGCAATGGCAATCTGGAAGTCAGCATCAGTTTAATGTTGAGAGTGTGTTTCAGGCGAGGCCTTTGACAGACAAGTCATGTAATATGTTATAATGTTGTACCAGGGAGAAAGAGAGTTGGATGATGACTACAGGAAAAAGAGAGCTATAAAAGTCCAGGCAGCAGATTCTTCCTTATGTATATTTGATCAGCCAGCTGTTGTCGTAGAGTTTCCTTACAATGGTCATATTTTCTTCTAAAATAAAGAATTTTAGAGTTCGATTTGAGAAGAAACAGATTGGAAAGGGCAAGTTTCTAGGCAAAGGAGATGTTAGAGGAGGAAAATAAAGCGAAGGAAACCTGCAGATAGCACAGTCTCCGCTGGTGGTGGGGCACTGTTGAAGAAGGTGCAGCAGGCTGTGAGAATGAGGATGGCAGGCAACTTCCAGGGGAAGCCAGTGACACCCCAAGCACAGGAGCACTTGGATAATGAGGATGTAGTTGCTGTGGCTTTTGGATTTTTCAGTGCAAATGCTTTCTAACAGCAGAGATGCCATGAAACACCAAGAGCCCACATCACATTTGTTGACAATCCTGACCTGGAGAGCCCTCTTGAAGCTTCCTCCGGCGGAAGGGGGTCTGAACACGCAACGTCGGTAACGGGGCCAGAAGTAGCACTCATAAAGCAAATTCAGGTCTGGTCTGATTTTACCAGCCATTAACATCAGAGCATAAACCACCATCAGATTACTTTAAGCCAGGTCCTGATTAGATGAGGTGAGAGTCAATGAAGAAACAGGGCCCCTGCCTGTTGCATGAATTCTACAATGTTGGGTTACAGTAATTGAAACAAATTAGTATTTCCCAGCCTGTGACATCTTAGCAATTTTCTTAAAACCATCCATTTAAAAGCTGCTTTCCAAATTACAGGCTTCATAAAACAATTATAAGAGTGCAAGCAAACCTCATCACACTGATGCACTAATTACCCTCCAGGCTCCTGATCTTTTTGGGTTGCCTTTGTGTTGTGCAATTGAGATTAGAAGTGGGTTCCCGTCTCCACGGGCTGTAGGAAATGGACATTTAGAGATGCACGTTTTACTTGTGTGTAAATTTTAAATTAACAATTTACTTGCCTGTAACCAATTCTGTCCTCGTGGTAGCTGAGTTTTAGAAGTTTCCCAGATATTTCCAAATATTCTACTTTTGCCAGGGAAAATACGTTTCTTCTTATGAGTAGATAGGAAATGTACTATTATTCTATACAGCTACTGATGCCAATAAGGACTCCCACTGAGGTTTCCGCTGAGTTTGATGGGAAGAAATGCATCCCTGTGATAAAGACTAAAGTAAAAAGCTACATGGAGCGTTTAGCTCAGAAAGGAAACACAAATATTTCAGTGCTAGTGATCTGTTTAGTCCAGCGGTAAAGCTGCAAAAATCCTGCACTAAACACTGACTGCTTATTTCTTACTTTTCAGCAGGAAAAAAAGGGTGATTTCTTGATATCTGCCTTGAAAGCTGTTGATATAAAAATATTTTCAATTAATATTCCTGCTTATTTTGTTCACACCACATTCCAGCACTTTTGATTTCTATTATGCGCCTGGATTCATTGCTTCCCTGTGTTTGTACATTCCACAGGCAAATTTGTCTGAAAATGCGTTAATTGTGTGTGCAACCCTTTCTGTGTTCATGGGTGGTCCCTCCATGTTGTGTAGATGGCAGAAAGGCATCTAGTTTTTGGTATCATTCATAAATCATTTTTACTCACTTGTAAACCTGCTGCAGAATAAAGGATAACAATTCTATTACACTGTATTAGCCCATTGCCGTCAGCTCCTTGAAACAGGTTTACGTGCTATAGATATCCTGGAAAATGTGCCAAGAGGAAAACTGTTACCTCTTTACAGATGGAAAAAGAAAAAATAAAAAGCCATGTCAAGCTGTGATGAGCTGATACCTTCCTGGTTTTGGCGTTTTTTTCCCCCAAAAATGCAGGTCTACTCTTTGAACTTGGTACAAGACTCAAGCTTCTTCTCTTCTAATTGGCAAAGTAATATTCATGAGCGCAGCAGAACTTGTGTGTGGCCAGAACTTTTCCTGATCTTACCCAGGCAATTCCTCTAAGACCTTTCCTATTTATTTTTTTTTTTTTTCAGAAATATAGAAAAATGGAGACATAAAGAAAAGAACGTATTAGCTATTTTTATCACTTAAGTCATTTTGGTCAAGACTGACTTTTTAGAGATGAAAACCCGCAATCTAGATAAAGATGGATAAGGAAAAGGTTATTTCCTATCCCACAGCAATTCTTTATGTCTTGAGATGTCAACAACCTTATCATTCCTACTGGGGATGGGGTGGTGCTCTGAAATAAGAGGGAAAAAGAGTTCCTCCAAAGAGTCACAGCCTTATGGTTGAGATACTAAATCAAGATCACCAGAACTGTAGCAAATGCAGGTAGAGGGACGTCAAGAAACCGTTTATTTCATTGAACCCAGAGGCAGGATTAACCACTCCATACCTGTGCTTAGAAATATCCAATGATAGAGATGCCACAGTTTTAGAATGGAAACAACTGTATTGCTTAATGGACTTTCCTGTTAAAATGTCTTTTTTTTTTTTCCCTGGTGTTCATCCTGTCTCTTTCTCCCAGATATTTCTGTGGCAGAGTGGGGAATCGGTTGCCTTTGGTGAAGTCTGCTAGTTGCGCAAGTCTGTTCTTCCCTCTTTACATCACAGTAATATCAGAATTATTGTTAGAAATACCTTTTAAGATTGACAAAATTGGTAAAATCCTCCACTGGGGGCTTAGTTTTGTTCCTGCTTAGCATTCAGTGGAAATCCTGCAGGAAAGTTCTTGTGGTGTTGCAGGGTTGAATTGGAGTAGATCTGGAAACCATTTGGGAACATGGTGGAGCAGGTATGGGTAAGCGTGGGAGGAGTGAGTTCGCCATCAGCGCTATTGTAGACCACTTCAATTCCTGAAATCTTAAGAAAGAGGTAGTTTAAAGAAAATAAGTCGATTTAGTTCACTGTGAAGAGCATGCCTGGGGAGAAGCAAGCCGGTGCTGCGGTAGGGCCGATTTTGGGAGGTGTGTTTTCCCAACTACAGGAACAGCCGGAGAGAACAAAGTGTTTGAGGAGCTCCTCAGCACGGCTGCCAACGCAGGGCATGGCGCACTCAACGGCAGCCCTCTGCTCTCTTTCTAAGAAATTTTATTTTTGCCAGGTGGATTCAGGCAAACTCTGACATTTGTGACTTGATGTAGTGCTTTTAAATACAGGCTCATTTAAACGTACCAAAACATCGGAGGTTTTTTTGATTGATTTGTGACCCTCTGAGGCATATTCCTGTGGGTGCTCCGTATCCTTCTTCTTTGTGGACATGTATTAAGTCAATTGCTGATTTAGATCCGAATTTGTATACGTGTATACATACATAAACAAAAAAATGAAGGGGATGCATACATATATATAACCATACATACACAGAGGTTTAATTATTTATAATAGCGAAGACACTCATTTCTGTTCATTATAACATAATCTTTAGGACCTATTTTTTACATGCAGCCATATGGTGCGGTGACGGATGGCTGAGCTGTTTGCGTTGTTCACAGTTTACCATATATGTACTGCAGATTTTATGTTTTACTTGAAAAGATACGTCTGGGTCAAGACGGGAGAGCTGCTTGCTGATGCCCTCCTGGATGCCACTTTGTGGCAGGGGACCCTCCGCAGGGGTGGGGGCTACTTCTGCTGGGACAGTCTGGGAGAAATGTGCAAGATGGAGGGAAAAATCCCTAGGGAAAGCTGTGGGTGGGTTGGTAGGAGGGAGCAGTTTCATGTAGACATGATGGAAGGAAGATGGCTCTTCCAGGGCCTGGAATGGATGCCGTGGGGCTGGTCCAAGCTAGAAGCCATGAAAACTGCTGGATGGCAAAGCAGGGCTTGCAGGAAATCATCGGGTGGGCTGGCAGAGAGGGGATTCCTCCCACCCTGGTTTTTCTCCCATTAAAGAATTCCTCGCTGCTCTTTGGAAAATAACCACCTTTCTCTGTCTGGCCCAACGACACTCCTGTGTGTTTATCAAGAGTCGCTCAGGAGCCGTGTCCCTTCTCCAACCTCTGATAAATTGCCATCGCTCCCTATTGCTTCCGCTGCCACGACTACCCCTTCCGTGTCCTCCACAAATCACCATGACATGAGCGAGCCCAGAACCTGCACCCTGCTCACCCCGGTGCTGACTGGCTCTCGTATAAGGGATTTGTGTGATCACATGCAAAGAAAACCCTAATCTAGCATCTACCAAATTACCGAGGGGTGATGAATGGGCATTTGTCAGAGCCCTCTGCAGCTGGGAGGGAAAATACTGCCTGCTGCGTCCTGTGAGCTGTTTGCTCCTCACTCCTCTCTCTTTTTAAGATGGCTAATACCTGAAAGCACATAAAAGGGACAATCTTTCGGCTTTGAAAAATGGACCAGTAAGAAATGTCCTCAGGCAGTATTTAGAGTGCAGGAGTGTACAGCATCTCCTCTCCCTCTCAGTTTCCCTGCCCAAGACTGGGCTGTAGAGCGGCCCGTGGCTGGAAGAGCTGAGCTGCAGGTGTACAACAGGTTCCCATATTGAAACATTTCGATGACTCTGTTAATTTGATGTAATAAAGAGGGCGGTTTGTCTTTCTCTCCTAACACGGCTAGTCTTCACTTAAAGTTTCTGTAATAGTGTCGATGTGCAAGATTTCAGTCTACAGCAGTAGTTAAATACTGCATATCTCTGTAGGAATAAGTTTTTCCCAGGCAGAAAATGTCATTTTGTAGACTCCTTAACTTGCCTAACAGTTTTTTTTTTCCTTAATTTGAAAAAGATGCTGCCGGTTTTAAAACTCTTCAAATTACTTCCCCCTAGAAGACGATGAAGCCAGGACTCTGCAGCTGGTGCTCGCAGCCTGGATCCCTGGCCCCCAAAATCTCCAGTGACCCATCTCTGCACTGCACTGCGTGCGCCCAGAGCTGTGAAAGGAGAGCAGAAAATGGAAGGATGTCTTTGGAGCAGAGCCGAGCCCAGGGGCTGAACCTGCCATGAAGGGTTGGCTGCGGGTAGGTGGTGGGTCTTGCCCTCCTGCTCGGCTCTGCCGCGAGTTAATCCTTCTGCAAGAGGGAAAGTCTTCACTAACCCAAGTGGCAGCTGTGACCCCGGAGCCAGAGCTCCTCCCAGGTCTCCCTGCTTCAGCCACAGCAAAATATTTTGCAAAAAGTTGTCCGGAGTTTGTTGCATTAGACCACCGAGCCATGATGAAGGAGATCCAAGTCTTACTACATGCAGCGGTGCCTGTACCGTATCACGCGTAAGGGAAATGGAAGAAGGTCCTGACTGACCAGGAGAGAAGAGACCAATCACCGCAAGACCCTTACAAAAGGTGGGTCTCAGTTTCTCACTGCAGTTCCCTCCTTCCCTTTTTCCTTCCCCTTCTCTCTCATTGCCTGTCAAGAAGGGATTTGCTGCGAGTGCCACCACGGCTTGAACTGATGCCCACGATGGGTTTAGGTCTGCACGTCGCTCTTGGCGGCGCACGTGGCTGTCGTACCCTGCCTTCAGCTGAGTGCAGGCGTCGGCAACATTAAACTTATTAAAATAGCGTTTGTACATCCTTTTTGAAAAAGAAAATGCCTTACAGCATGTTTTACACACGGAGCGGGGCAGACCCACCCTGCGAGCACAGACAGAGCTCCAGACGAAGGAAACGAGTGCTTTGTTTATGACAGATTTCTGTTTTTATTCCCAAGGTTCAGAAGTAAATTACTACAAAAATGCAGACAGAACTTGTAATATTTGCCTCAGCATTATTCATCCAGCGATGCGGGAGCCGCAGATCAGCCTGTGAAAGACAAGACAGCAGCTAAAATACGGGCCGGCTCCAATCTCTTTTGAGCTGGTGTAAATCAAGAGTAACTTTCACAGAAGCCAATGGAGTGTAAAATTGGTGTAAGTGAGCATCAGTACTATCTCCTGTACCTACACATCAGTGAAACTATTTGTTTAAAGTGCTTATAGGCGCTGCTATCATAAATAGCTTATTTTCTTACACATTAAATAGATCAAAGGTATCCAGAGTAATTTTCTAGCATGACTAAAATAAACATGTATATTTATTGCCACATAACTTGCAGGAGTCACACTCTTGTTGAATCGGAATCCAAAAATAGTGATTGATTTTTTTTTCTTGGTTTAATAAAAGGAATCACAGTGCTCTATGAAAACAGGCATTCATTTTATTTGATTGACATCTTCAATTTTGGATATATAGTCTAACTAATGGAATGAATATTGCAATACATGAATCAATTATATTTGTTCAGTTGTCAGGTTTGTAAAGTGAGAACAGTTTAAATTATATATGATCTAGCTGTCTATATATTATGTTGTCTTAATAGACAATACCACCATCAATACATATGTTTTAATGAGGGGCTTATCAGCGTACACAGCTCATATCTGATCTGCTGCTATTTATTGAGACAACAGGATTTTATCCATGTACCTCAAATATAATCTTCTTCACTTCAAGACCAGAAGAATATGGCTGATGAAGAAAGATTTGCTGGTGTAATTAGCACCTCTGTTGACATTACTGAAATCACTAGTTTACAGTCATTACTATTTATACTGTTGTAACAGTATTTTGCCTTGGAGTTTAGGCAGTATTCTTAAAATGCTCCCATCTTAATGATGCGCTAATGCCTAAAATTATTTCAGTATGGGCTTGACTTAAAGCACACAACTAATTTTTTTGAGAATATAATTCAGCAAAGGAATAGGTCTTTGTGGAATCAGGGCTACAGAAAATATTTCAAACTTCCATTTGCTACAATTTTCCCATTTCTTGACCTTTCCTATAATTTAGCAATTTGATAATTATTAAGTTTTTAGAAAGCATAATCTAACGAAGCAAGAATTGGCTGTAAAACTCAGTAGAAAACCTTGCTTAAAGAATTAATGATTCCTTATCAAAATGGAAAGATACATCAAATGGGATTATTTAGGAGTAGTATCCGGTATTTTTATTAATGACCTGGATGATTGAATAGAAAACTTTCTTTCCAAATTTGTGACTTTGGAAGAACTGGGAGTGCACTAAAGGATAAAACTTGAATTTCAGACAACCTTGATGAAATGTCCTAAAACAAGCCAGACTGAAAGAAAATAGGTACAAGGGTAACACAGAAAACAGCACAGTAGGATGTATAGGCAAGAAATACTAAACACATTGAAATAATTCTCCCACCTCGTTGAGCATTCATTTGGCCCTAATGAAATTTGAAGGTGTACTTATAGAGACCCAGGTAAAGGGGGCAACAGGAATGTCCTGGCTACGGGAAAAGACAACCAGCAAATTTCAATAAATAAGGGATGTTAAACACACACACACAAACAAACCCCACCTTACAGAAGGGTATGATAATAGCCTGCCAGTTCACAATAGCCTGCAGAAAAAGTAAACGCAGTATACATCGTGTCCTTGAAGAGTGTAACAAAAAGAAGTCACTTTGCATCCTGAAATTCTGTTTAGGTACCAGGAAAAAGCTTCTTTCAAGAAATGGGTAGTAGAGCAATGGGATGGGCAGTCTGTGTAGGCTCCGGGCTCTCCCCCGTGTGAGGTCTTCAAGAGCAAGATGCGCCTTTCAGAAATGACTTTGAGACAGCTAATCTCTTAGCTGGTCTTGCAGCCTTCATTTTCTGTAATTATATTATGCCCTGTATGCATTTAATGTATTTCCACAATATTTTTTTGCAGCTTATATTAACCATTTTTATTATGCAAAGAGTCAAAATGGCAAAACCGTTACAAATCAGCCCAAGAAACTTATCCAAGCAGCCAGGTAAGTTCTCGGTTTTGTTATTTTAGTAATGTCAGATTTGCAGAGGATTTAAAAAACTGCATTTGATGGAAATAGGATGAATGCTTGTTTGCCTGACAAGAAAGTTTAGAAACATCACAAGAAGTCCTGAATATGAAAACTAGCTCGACTGAGGTTGTTTTTTCCAGTATTTTAAAAAGAGACTGCATGGAAATCCTGATGAAGC
The DNA here is from genome assembly GCA_013398295.1 of Chionis minor. Taxonomy (NCBI): domain Eukaryota; kingdom Metazoa; phylum Chordata; class Aves; order Charadriiformes; family Chionidae; genus Chionis; species Chionis minor. The sequence continues at coordinate 439,158 of VZSF01003422.1, forward strand.
CTCTTCGATGCAGTCTGATCTGGTACCTGAGCTTTTCTTTGGAGGGGGAAACCTCCTGAGCATAAAATGCAAGCGGAAGAATTTGACCTTTGTCTTTTCAAACCAGGAAGTCTCCCTTTGCTTATCAGACCCGGTGTCTGCACAGGTTGTCATGTGTCTCAGTTCCCTAATCTTGCTAAGACAACACGGAGCTGTGGAGCCGAGCTGCTCCGCTCAACTGGGACCCCCAGATAGGAATACAGAAGGAGTATTAAGTGATCTCATTCTATAGAAGTAAATAATTTTCTGCTAGTATGCTGAATTCATACACATTTGAGTTGAAATCAGAAAGAGATGTTTTTCTGTGCTAGACCACAGTGCACCGTGTAACAAGATTTGACAGGAATGTTTTCTTTTCTGCTCAATTTTAAGGAATATGGGCATGCAGGCGGTGGGACTTACCCAGTCTTGGGGAATATAATCTGCAGCGTCACGTACTGTTGGAAATTAACTTCTGCGGAAGCACACGTGCTTCGCTGGAGAAAATGCAGGAGCGTGCAGTCTGGAGAGGGGAGCAGTCCGGAGCCCCCACTGCGCCCAGTGCACAGGTACAGCCACAGCTCTGCCATTGTAGACCAACCCATCTCTGAAGGGTCTTTCCTTTTCTGTTGGCTTGGTGATCTGGGAGCTAAAACAGAGCAAGACAATGGAGTATAGCAGATTTCTATATAGTTGATTTATTGTGGTCACCTGGGTTGTTATGGTTTGAGAAATCCACAACAATTTATTGTCGTTTAAACGATTATTCTGTCACCTGATAACCCCTCCCTCCCCACCCAGGAAGGGGAACCGGGAAGAAAACAAGGAAAGCTGGGGGGTGAAATATAAATAAATTTGATAGAATAAGCCTATATAATTAACATTAATAATGCTAAAGAACAAATATTGATCCCAATACCAATATAAAATACCCAAGGATTACACTCAGCCCACTCTATCCGTCGGAAGACGGGCACTCCCAGCAGGGGACACCAAATGTGGGACACTGCGAGTGCTGCAGCTTCAGGAGGAAGGGAAGGGCTCAGGGATCCGGCACCGGGGCAAGGAGTTCTCAGGATCATGCCATCAAGGGAGAGAGCGCTTTGCGGCAAACTTTCTAATTTCTATGGAATCGTTCGTGGTACGAAATAACCCTGTTGGCAGCCTGGGGCAAGTGCCCGGGTCTCGCTGCTCCTCATCCCTGCACCTGGCCAGCTCGGAAACATTGAGACCTTGAAACCCCCTCACCATGGCTGGCTATAAAGTAAATATTTTCACAAATTCAGACACTAGTGTCTTCTAAAAGTGCAATTTTCCCAAGCATTGCAAGAGGAATTAGTCCTGTGTCACTCAAACCAGGATGTGGGTAAAGAGCACCATTTTGGAAAATTAACAGGCAAACCAAAATAGGTGCTCACCTGATGAATTAAAATATAATCAAGAAATAGATCACACAGCACTTATCACTATGAAAAAAAATCAGCAACCAGAAAATGAAATTAATATTTCCTTAGTCCTTAGGTTAGAGCTACGTGTCGGCTTGCACTCACTCCTATGTTGCAATCCCTTTGTACATACACAAATGTCACTAAATCAATCAGGAACATTAAGTCAAGACTGTAACAGCACTCTCTATGGGGCTGGCAACAACTGAAACAAACAGGATCATTTCAAGAATATAAACCGTTATGCCTCCGGGTACTAAACGACCTCTAATTAACAACAATAAATAAGGATTTTTCTATGTGAGCATGTTATCTTGTAACTGTCTGCTAGAGACCCTAGCAGCGTGTTTTTCCAGAATTTGTTCTGGCCTCCTTCACAAAGAGAACAGGACATCGGGGGAGATCGACCGCTTCCTAATTCCTGTGCTCTGAACCAAATTCGGAGCCATTTTTCCGACTGGGAGGAAATGGCTACACTGCAAGTTAAGTGATCCCTTGGAAAGATTCGGAGCAGCTCAGAGCAATTCACCTACAAGGGATGGGGACTGCAGCCCTGCCTCAATGGTGCTTGCTCAATTAATTTAATACCTTCCTATATACAATATCATACTTCCTCTGTGCTCGCTTTCCACCTATAAGCAGCTGCTTTCCTGAGAGCAGAGAGCAGGAAGGTCGGTGGTGCTGTACCATCACCCGCTCTCTTCAGCTCTGCTGGAAGTCTAAGAAAATGTTCTTTTCTTAGGCAGGGACCGGCGTCTGAATTCAGGCTTGTCTGTGGCCGTGAATGTTAATTTCCACACATGGGGAAATTATGTGACTGATTTCAAATCTCTTCCTAGACCTCCAGGTGCCCAAGAGAACTGAAGTAGTGTTTGTGGAGGAGAAAATATGCAGAAATGGTACTGGAAATTCCTTTTTTGTAATACTGACATTTTTTCACATAGGCTTTAGGTGCTCACGAGCAGAAGAGGAACATGTATCTCTCTTCAGACTGAGGGGTTTTTTACTAGTGTGATGTTCTTGACAGTATTCTCAGGATACTAATTTGTTACTTGTAACGATAATTCTCTGTCCACATGAGAACAGGCATACATCACACACGCACGCACATACACTGTGCTCGTTTCCATAAAATATTTATGAATCATTATTGGCATTAGGGATATCTGAAGCCAAAATTCGTGGGAGGCAATTTTGTAGAGAACGAAATTATGGAATATTTATCCATCCAGTAAGCTGCCCTGAGTATGTGCCTCCAGAAGAATTAAGGAGTTATTTATTTATGAGCTGGTCTCCTATTCTTTTCCTTAAAGAGAAATTGCAGAACAGGTTGAACAGGATGTTTGTTTACAAATTGGCCAGAGAGCATTGTTCTCAGTTTGATTTGCAATGACTAATGAGCAACATAATTTTTAATCATAGGTTTTCAAGCCTGACACAGTGACAAGCACATCCTGCATGTGTTACATTCGGCATGGCATAATGCAGGCAGCTGTGTATGCTAACGAGAGAACAAAAGCAGTGTGAAAAAGATCAATGTGTCAGGAGAGAACAAGACTTTTCTAGCAGGCAAGCTGCGATGTAAACATTTTTCATTTTAGGACTTCCTAGGACATGTTTTTGTGCGCACAGAACAGCCAAATCCTCAGCTCGGGATGCGGAGGAAAGGGGGAAAGAAATCAGTTTGTCTGCGCTAATGAATCAAAGGTTGGCAGTCACCAGGGACAAATAGAGCATGAGATCTCAGCATCGGAAGTTCTTGAGGATGGCTCCTAAGACACCCCGCACTCTACGTCAGGGAAGGCTGGAAGCAAACTGACATTGACAAAGCTTTTAAAATTTATCTACCCGCTCACCAGTAGTTCAGCAGGACAGATGCTCACTCGTTCTGTCACCTTCTGCAAAAAGGACTGCATTTGCAGACCGGCTTTATCCTCTTCCTCCAGCGCCCTCCATCCCGGGGGGGACCTGGGGACTCCCCTCCGCTCACGGTGCTGACTGAGGATGGGACTGATTTTTGCAACATCCCTAAACACAATGACCTCAAGGAGCTCCACGACCTCGTATTTCCCTTCCCAAAATTTTGAAAGAGCAAAAATAACTTTTTTTCATCTCCCAAGTCCAAAGAAGGAGTTTCAAAGGTGAAAAAATGGGAGAGGCCAGGGCAGGACAAGGATTATCCTGGGCATCAAAACACATCCTCGGGAGGCACAAGTGACAAAGGCAGCAGCAGCTCTGCCTCTCCCCTGCGTGTATATGTGTATATACATACATATATATACTGTTATTCCTTGGTAAACTCTTGTTTGAGTGATCATAAAGCCGGCTTTCTTTAAAACTCAGTTGTTAACACAGCCAGTCCAAGCAAGCTGTTTTGGCTGGAAAATGGTTCTCGTCTACTTTTTCCTAGCAACAAAGAGCCTCTTTAAAGCAGAGATGACTCTGATAGCACTGGAGATATTAACACATGTTGTTGATGCAACCCCTTTAACACTTCTAGGAATTTAATTTCAATTAATTACTTTGTACTGAGAATGGAGAGAGCGAGAAATGGATTGCCGGCTTTTACGGGGAAGAAGAGCAAAGTTCAAGACTTCTTGAAAGACTTAGCGAGAGGGAAAACAGGACTGCTGCATTTTCTGCTTCTGATTTAGAGCTGAAAGATACTTTGCATTAGATTATCAACCTGCTTTGCATTTTGAGCTGCATAAATCCCATCAGCACGTGCCAAGTGCTACCAGAAACTAGCTTCTGTGCTGCCACTTTTCTGACCATATATTACAGGAAAGACTGGTTGTAATGTCAGCAAACAAAGAATATAGAATAATGACACAGAATTTTGCCAGGAGCCTTCATAAGATAAAAGAAAAGGTGTCCCAGCTAAACTACGTGTTTATAAAGAGACTGGGTTTCCTCATTTTAGAAGTGCTTGGGTAGCTTTAATGGAGAAGGACTCTAATGATTTTTGACACGTGTTAACGGTGCGTGTCACGTTCTTTATATTTCCATAATGACATAGCTAATTTCTGATGGCATGTGTCACATTGCATATATTTGTTAAATATAGGTCATGAGCTAAAAATATGCACAATATTAGCAAAATATATATGATAACAATTGCATACATCTCTCAGTACAGCAACCTCAGCTGATCATAAATCTTCTGGAGGGTTTTCTAAAACTCAGCGGCAAAATGTTTTTTAAGCCTGGTTTTAAAAGATGGTGGCAAAAAGTTAGGCCTTGGAGGTATTGATGAGAAAAAATAATTCTTTCTCATTGGAGATTATTTTTAGAGATGGTTCCTTTTCCTATGTCAGAAAGCTGAAAAACGCTGATACAGTAATGTAGTAGTCATTGATTTATATGGTTTGGCAAAAGCTAGAAACAGCACCTCTGGGGAGAAAGGGTAACGGGAGAGACACATTTCAGGCTATCGTTGAAAAACGGCTGCTCAGCATTACGGCTGTGACCTTCTGCCACTCGAAGTGTATGGCTGATATTACTCTTCTTCAGGGAGGAGCACAGGTGATAAGTAACCATTCTTTAGGTCCCACGGTTCACATAAAAGCTTGTGATATGAAAGCTGGAGCCCCTGGAGAGGTGGCAGGTGACCATCCCTGCGGTTGTTGTCCTCTTACCAATTAACTGTAGCTCTCTGGGCAGTGGATAGTGGTCATTTAGCAAGAAGTGAGTCTCACACACAGCATCTAGTCCAAATATTTCCAACATTCAGATTTCATTCTTTAGCCCAACAGCCCAATCTCACAGGACGTCTTCTTGATCTCAATGAGACTTTTTTTCCTTTGCAAAAAAAACTACATAAGGAATAAATGGGTCTTAGATCATCACCGGACAGAAGTAAGTTAGGTTACAGGGAGGATGGCTGCCACATATCTTTTAATAAGACATTATCATATTGTCTTATTTGAGACAGGTTGCGGTCGCTCTTTTTGACAGTTCAAGAAAGAAAACAAGGTTGTGATGCTTCTCCTGTGTTCAAATGTTAGTGTTGTTTTTCACAACTGTCTTTATTACAGTTAAATAAAACTGTAAGGACTGTTATAATATCGCCCTTCTCCAGCACTTGCTAGGTCAAGCGCTGGTACTGGTGTGAGCTGAATGGTGCTGATAGTGTGTGTATGGTGTAAATGGGAGTAAGGCTTGCTTTTGCTAGCTAAGAAGAAATAGACACCCTAATGGACTAACAAGTATTACTGAGAAATGAATATGAAAAATAGATAAAGCTCTAAAAGCCACATGACTGAGATAGATATAGATAGATAGACATACACATCCTCTTCAGCCAAGCTTTGAACAAAGGAAACATGGTAAAAGATTGAATGGAAAACCACTTCATACTCGTTGGAGCCCGTGTAATCCCACTTTAATTCGATGGTCAACAGTTTTAAACGAAATGGTGGAATTGCCTCTCTTACATACGTGTGAGCTTTCAAAGGGCTTTCACACTTCCACTTTGATTCCACCAGCAATGATGCATCAGGGAAAAAAAGGAATATCATCTCAGTGAGGAAACTTCCCCAACTTCAAAACTTCAAAACTTGACTGCAAAACCATTTGTAAGTCAGAAATCCTTTCAATAACAGCCCCTCATGTCTGACCTACTTCTGCCTGTGAGCGCACCGTTACTTCAGCTTTGGCAGACACCTCCTGTTTTCTTCCTTCTGATAATTTTTACACATAGCATAGGGATTAGGCTGTGCTCTCCCATCCACCAGCTTCACCGGCGATGCTCCTGCTCTTCTCTCCTTCCTTCCACACCCCCTGCCAGCTCCTCACATTTGCCCCAGTTGTGAACCTACTGTGGAACAAGCATTTTTCCATGAATGTGTGCCAGCCTTTGAGAGAGAAATTTGATGACCGAGGATTGCCGCAACAAAGGCAATTAGAAGTCTGCTGCATATGCATTAAATAGGCTATATAATCCTAAAATGAAGATGTTACTAAGAACAACCCATGAGGATGCTGAGCTAGAGGAAGCATGACAATAGATAATTTCAAATCCAGCCAAGCTTGAAAGAGGTGTGTTTTCCTCCTTCCATGAAGTTAAGAAAGAAAGAGCTATAAAATCCCTGACTTGAACAAGCAACACTCAAGTTGTCTGTGTCCTATCCTTAGTTATACATTACTCATAAGAGATCATTTTGTTCATCTTTAGGAGATAACAGTTATTAACCAGCTGGAAAAAAGAGAAAATACCTACACTTTGAGGAAACAGTAGCTGTCCACTTAAGTTCTATTTCTGCAGCTGGTAACACCACAGTGCTGCCCCAGTATGAAAAGCAATAAATCATTGACAAGAAATCAGTCACATCTTCTAAATTATTTCACTGATACTATGAAATTCTATTTTAATTGAAGATATTGGCAGCTTCTCCCATGAAAGATCAGATGATTTAAAGAGCAAAATACTGAAGACACATTTTTTAAATATTTTCTTGGCTTTCATAGGACTCAGATGACTCACATTTCATGTCTATCACAGCGGGTCACCCATGATACTAAAAACTGACACTAAAAAGCAAATTTTCGTTTGAATGAAGTTATCCTCTACCCTGTAACACCCAGGTCTAGTCGTGAGGCTTACAGGAGCTTTAGCACTTTCCATTTGTAGGAGAAATATTCACTGCAGAGCTCAAAGAGAGAAGATGAACTTAGTTCAGGTAGAAGTAAGGACCCCTCCAAAAGACCACCCACAACACAAGGTGATCTCAGGCTAAAGGCTTTTGTTTCGACAGTGTTAATATATGAGTTTTCCTTATCTTTAACCTGAAGGCTTGCTGAGGTCCAGCCAGGGCTGACATTCACCCCAAAGGAGCAGAGTGGGCAAAGGAAGCTTTGGGGTCCTTAGGTCTTAACAGTCAACATGTTCATGGGAGGACTGAGGGCTACTGTTGATATTACCGATATTAATATCAGCAAAATGTCCTTTATAAAATAATAAATTCAAGCCATAAAAAAGACTTTCCCGTATGAGAAGGGCCTATGGAATATCCTGGGGAGCTGAAACACTCACTGTTATAGATTCATACAGCTGAGATTCCCTGCTGAATTCTAGAGAATTATTTTTAAAACCTGAGAGGGAGAAGGTTGGAAATGACAAAGGAAACCGTGATTTCTACGTGGTGCTTTTATTTCCACCTTTTTCTATTCTTGCTTCACCAAAATACACAATATATGGGACTTCTAAGATCAAGGTGGAGTTGTTTATTTACCCCTACTTTTCTGCTAGCTATAGCGTAACTTCTGGAGGACATTTTCACAAGAGTTATATCAAAAGCCCATGAAGTTGTATTTCACCCAGATTAGAGATATGTCGTGTTCTTCACTTACCCTTCCGTGGAAAAGACCCATTTACTTATCCTTCACTGAAAAATGGGTTGTGCAGCGTTCAGCAGAGTGAGCACTGAAAACCTGCTGTAGTTTGTGAGTAAATGAGGTTTCAATGCCTCTTTTAAATACCTCAGGAACGTTACTAATATCCCAATGCGATGAACACATAAAAGACAGATCGGTTAGCTCCCACGTTTAATATTCTGAGCATATTGCAATGCCTACAATTCTCCTTGTGAAGTGAAACAAAGTGGCTGCACATGTAAAGGAAGCGGTTAGGTGATTGATTGAATATAGCTGGGAAAAGAAATCATTGAGAATTAGGCTTACGAATGAAAGAAATGATCCGGTGACCAGGACAACAAGTACCTGGTATTCTGACAAAGAGCAAGAACTCTGGAATTGGCGTCAAATTCCTCTGCAATGTTTTGGGCATGCTAGATGTACATTTTGCGGCACTTCCCACAAATCATGTTTTGCTTGTAAAGCAAAAAGATGGAAGAGGAAATTCCCCTGTCATTGTTGCTAAGGACTTTATTAGTGTAAAGAGAGTGCTGCTAACGCCGGAAAGGGGTCATCGGGCTGATGCAAGAGGAGCACAGAGCACACAGCACGGTGCTGTGAAAACCCTGTGGGAAAGAGCAGGGTACAGGGCTCGGTTTGTCCCCGGCTGGTGTCCCTCTCTGGAGCACCTCCTGCCACCACAGATGGCTACAGCATGTAATTCAATTCCTTCCTTGCAAAAACCCATCTCCTTACTAAGGCACTCAGAGCATCAACAGGCAGCGATACCAAACAGCCAGAACGGCAGCTGGGTGAGGTGTGAATCCCAAATACCGGTACTGAAATCAGCCCATTTGCACTAATGTGTAACAGGCATTTAATTTTGCAGCCATCAGTCATCAGCTTCCACCTTTCTCTTTCCTGAAACTATTGTGCAGTTCTTATGTCCCATATTCTCCGGCTTGTGTCAATAATGTAGAAGCAGGGAGCATCGCTTTAAGGAAAAAAAAACAACACAGCAAATAAGATACATAAGGACAATGCAGACTATAGAAAGCCTGGAAAACCAGAGTTTTTATTTCACTATAGAGCTATCAACACAAACAAAAATAAATTATTTTTGAAGTTCTGATATTGAACTCAGGAAGAAAATCAAAAGTGCTTTCCCTGCTGTTCTTTTCAATATTCACTTCATGTTTTATTTGGAAGTTAGATTCATCTCCACCCTAAAATGTACTCTACTTTTATCTTAAGTATTGCTGTTTCCAAAGGAACAAAGAATATTTCTTATCAGCGTCTTCCGGCTGGACTTCCTAATGCATTTGATTTCCAGCTATTAACCTAGGAGCCCAATATTCACAATCACTTTGTGGTTTTTAAGACCCTATAGGTTTAGAAGTGTATGGACATTCTTATAAAGATTATGACTTTATTTTGTACTTAACAATGCTTGCCAATATCCTCTTGGCTCGCGGCTAAAAGACGACTAGAAGATCAGCAAGTCAAACCTCTGTACATCTACGTGCTCCTCTTGCACCGCCCTTTGTGCTCGGTGAACCCCAAAAACACGTAGTTTCAACAGCAGCTCACACCATCTTAAGGCAGAATTATCCATAGTCCTCTGCTCATCAGAAACATTCACGTGGAGTTCTTAAAGCATTCACATGAAAGTAATTGCGAGAATCACCTCAAACCTTTCCAAAAAGTGATTTAGAAGCAAACCCTTCTTCCAGGTACTCTTAAATTAGCTGGCCGGGGTCTGTCCTCACAGCTGAAAACTGCTGAACTGAGCAGTCTCGTTGCAAGGACGCTGGTGGAAGCGGAACTGGAGCCCAACCCATCACCTTCAGGGAGGAAATATTGGGCCATAAGAAGATCTGGGTTTTGGGGGCGTCATGCACAGGGATGCCAGCACTCGGCCCCGGCTCCCCCTGCTCTCCACAACAGCCCCCCAGTGCTGCTGTTAACTTTAGTTAAGACTAGAATATTGCAAGTAAAAGTCAGTAGAGACTGCTTTTTTATCACAGGGTAATTTACATCTCGTTTCAAATTATTTGCAAAGTTTACTATAAAATTTCAAATGACATTGCAATGTTTGCTTTCAGCTGGTAATGACCAACTTAACAAAATGGCATTCCTTTGATTTTTTTATGAAAATCAAAAAAAATCAAATTTCTGGGATTCGTTTCTTATTTAAAATCGTGATTGACTAACAATTCTCATGGCAAACTGTATGTTTTATTCTGCTGCATATTTTTGTGGGACTTTTGCAGATAATCCATTTAACATCGATGGGAAATGCGCGTTTAACAATACAGTCTTCAAATACAGATGTGAAGTTTGCATGTCTGCTTTAAGTTATATGTAATAATAAATACGTTCCCAAGCACGTGACCCTTTTGCAGCAAAGCACTGCACATGTACTTAGCTTTAATCGCACTTCTAAAGCTCTCTGATTTCAATGGGATTTAAGTGTGTGCTTGAAGGTAAGCCTGTGACTAAATGGTTTCTTGTACCGAGCTACTAACCTACGTGCATGAGCAAGGAGGTCTCGAAAGAATGATATGGTTTTCCTTGATCCAACTAAGTTAAGCAAGAAAAATATTCTTCACTATATGTTTGATTCGACCATAAAGTACCCACAATAAAACGCTGTGTACAATATCAGTCTTATAAAGTGTGAATATCCTTGTCGTAAGTGGACTGAAATTGAATCAGAAAATAACTTTGTGCTGCAGCGGTTCGCCCCTTGCAGCTGCCAAGATGCAGCTCTCTGGTCTGAAAAGCATTTCCACGCCGCGCTCCTGCAGGCTGGGCTCAGCCATCCGCTTGGCGCTGGTGTTATTCCCATAAAATACCTTCCTCCAAAGCCTTATGCTCTGATGTTACGATTTATTGCTCACATTTCTAGCAATAAAAAAAGAAAGGAGGAAACACCATCCTATTAATTGCTTTCTTCTACCTCCAAAATCAAATATCCATGGACTAAAGAAAGTTTGTGTCACGGAAGGTTATTTGTCTATTAACACAAACACATGCACATACCAAATACATATATTTGCACTCTGAGGGAGTCTCTGTGTCTGTATTATTCGGTACATGGGTTTGGATTAAATTGTGGACTCTTTCCCCCCCCAAATCTTAATAATTATTTAGTAAATTTTGCATTCAAGGCAAATCTTAAAATTGGATATCCAGTACCCTCAGGCGTAATTTAAACTGCACATATCCAAACTGGCACAATTCCAATTAGCTTATTAGTTTTACAGATTTGAATTTTCTTGGCATGATATCAGAAATAACACTATGTTTCACACCTAACAGCCTTTCTGGCTGGATGTAGTCAATCAAATCATCATTTGCATCTAAAACTGGTATAAAATTCTACATTTTCTAGTTCCAAATCCCTGCCTCTGTGCATTTGTGCCTTTTATGCGTACCTTCCATGAACTCCCTATGCCCGATCACGTGAAGATTAAGTTTAAACCAATGAGAAAAATATGTGAAACATCTGGAAGCATTCATATTTCCGCAAAAATTCTTTATCTGCACAGCCCATTATGTTGAAACCACGGGAACTGTAATTTACCTCTAGAGCTATAAAGTCTGTACGGTTATAAAATCTTATCAAATAAAAGTGCATTGTCTTGTCTATGGAAATTCTGTAAGCAGTCCATAATTATTTACGATAATTTACTGCTATTACCCTTTACAATAGAAAAATAAAGAACATTCTGGGTTAATTACATTATGTCTAATTTACTGCTGCTAAATATAGACTGGCCTACAATGCATGCTGAACTGTCAGGAGATCCAGAAGGGGGAATTATTTCAGCACATCCGATTTCTGCTGTTCTTGGCAACATACTCCACCAAGACAGGAACCCTGGGCGATGGCACATGCATCGTCCCCGCGCTGAGAGCCAGAAGCTGCATTTGCTGACAAAACAAACTCCCTTCTGCCCGCTCCCCAGAAACCTGCCCTGGGTTTCTCTCTCCCAGCACACATTGGCCGTGGCCATGGGGTTTGGTCCTCCGGGGTTTCGTGGTCCTTGGGGGGACTCCCGAGCCCCCGCAGGCAAGTGCGTCCTCCCTGCAGATGGTCAGGAGCCTCCAGTGGCCAAGAATTTTGAGCTTTTGTTCTCAATTCGTTCACGTCGGTGATTCGGGATGATGTTTTAAACAATCTGGCCACTTTTCTGAGATACTATTTGGGATGCTTTAGGAGCATCTCAGCAGGTCCCGTGCTGAAAACTGCTGTCGGAGGTTTTCTCCCCGCTCCTGCGCTCCTGAGGAGCGCCCAGGTCTGGGGTAAAACCACCTGGTTTGTTTCACTCTTGGGAATCAATGCCCTCCCACTGCGCTCGCTCCTGGTGGATCCTTCACTACCGACTGCTTTTATTTCGGTATCTCCTTCCAGGGGCAGTGGTAGATGAAGGGCCAGCCACGCCAGCAGCTGCACAAGCACAAAACAGCTACAGGAAACTGCATTTTTGACCTAAAAAGCTGATATCTGGACATAAGCACCCAAGACAATAGGTAGAAACCGACTGGAAGCAAAGGAAACTGTGGAGGTAAATTGATCGGGAGCACAGTGCACCAGATGCCTAATGAGGAATCTGCTTCTCTCTGTTTTACTTAAGTGCAACCTACAAAACAAACCGTATACCCTGAGTAGCACTAACTGAAGCACCGAAACACTCGGCACAATCCTCATTTAAACCTGCCCTCCCCAGGTTTTTCTGAGGAAGTATTTTCCCCTCCATTTCATGCATTTCTCTTATATTTTTATTCCATATGCAGAGGATTTTTTTCAATGCGTGTGGTTTCTCATAGCTATCAAGGATGTAGTAATTTAATTCGCACGCAAAATCCTCTTCCTAACGGTATAGGAGTATTAGCAGCACGAGCAAGTTGGAAACCCAAGTTTGCATTTATGCTCGATTCCGACTAGCAGACAGATTCGAAGCAAGCCCAAAATTTGTCCCCCCAGAATTTTCAGGTGGAAATAAACCTGCTTTCACCTGTGTGCATGGAAAAATCCTCCTGAATCCACAAGGCTGGCTCCCCTGCACAGCCTGCGCCGGGTTATGAACGGCTTCCCCTGCGCCAGCTGCACCGCCGAAAATATTGTCAGTGTGCTGCTGTAAGATTAGTGGACACTTTACCCAGCCTGTGAACTCCAGATAAATCCCAGAACAGCAGCAGGAAGAAAGCAACATAAGCTCAAGCAGAAGGTCTCCGTTTATTGGAAATCCGCATACTGTATGCTTGAATGGCTCCAGGGTAACAAACTGCTATACCTGCCTCTCCATATATGCAAGATCAGAAAAACAGATGCTGCCCTGACCTCTATCCATTGCATTTGTGTTGCTCGACTGATCTGTAGTTATTTGTGCCCCAATTATACTGCTACATTTATTATTCCTGTTTAATTCACTTATTTGTGTATGGTTTCTAGTTGCGTTTTTTTCTGGAAAAAAGCTAGATACGGGGAGTACATATTCTGTCATTTTTCAGGGTTTCCAGTTCATATATTCCCATTATACAGAGACGAAATTTCTGCTTTTAGCAGCTATAGAGGTCATAACCTGCTCGGCCATGTCACCCTGCTGCCAGAGTAGGGGGTCTCCATGGCCAGCCCAGGGTAAAGCCCGGATCCTCCCAACAGCGCTGAAGACTGAGCTCAGCCTAGGGACGCGGCGGAAGCTCTGCGCTGAGGTCAAAGGTGGGAACTGCGTTGGTGAACCGTTCACCAGAAGGAAAACCAGCCCGGCTTGGATAAGCGTGCTTTGCCATCAAGGTTTCTAAGGGTTTCTCCTCTATTCCCAAGGTTTCGCATCATTATGCTGCCTAAAAGAAATACCCCAAGCACAGGGAAAAGCCGCAGCACTGTATCTGCTCCAGCACTGGTGTCTGCCAGGCTCCGGGGACGGCTTCCAGCAGGGTCCAGGCGTGAGGTGCAACCCAAGCAGCCCCAGGGGACTGACAACACTGTCCCTAAACATCCTCAGACACCCCTGGGTGGCTTCAGAGCAACACTGATGGAGCCAGTGACAAGCTAAAGCCCCGAGGGATCCCCCAGCAGAGAAAGACCAATCGCTCCTGTCTTCTCTGTCTCTTGGAAAGACATGTCACCTCTCTGGGAATAAGTGGACCCTTGGGGACAGGGGTGGAGAAGGCCGCAATGAGGGCCAGCAAGGAGGTGTAGACAGAAAATATCTGACCAGCAACAGCTTCCAGTGGTCTGTATCACTCAGGCAGAACCTAAAAAACCCTTCTTTGATGCACTTTCCAAACCTTTCTCGCCCTGAGGTACCTGCTCCAGCTCTGCGCCATAGGCAACATGGGCTTAGTGTGACAAGTTTTCTGCTCATCCGGTGCTTCTTGCAGCTCAAAGGGTAACAGCCTCCTCCCTGCCTTTACTGGAGGTTATATGGAAATGCAGAGTTGAGCCCAAAGTTTTAAAAATGTTTAACTGTAGAAAGAGGGAAAATCATAAAGACGGGAACACATTTTATTTGCTCATTTGTAGATTTTTACTTACAGAATCTATTTTAAGCCAAGATACAGTTTGAGGTTTACAGATATCTGTGGACCATGCCTTAAGGAAAAACTCTTTACTAATAGATATGGAAATTAATTGAGGTTTATATTTTTTCACTGAAACTCTGAATTTTTTTCTCACTATTTTTAGCTAAAGATGAAACAGCAGACTGTAAGAAGAAATAGAAGTGCATAAGCAAGGAAGATTGCTTTGTGAAAGGACTAGTTCGAGTTAGTGAGGGAGGATTTATCAAAGCTTGGGACTCTGGGAGTAGATATCAACAGATATGTACCCTCAGTTGGCAAAAGAAAAATCATTAAATTTACAGCATATGATGAAGTGCACACTGAAAATGGGAACATATAAGGAAGAATCTTCTTTCAGCCTGCCAGGAGAGACTTTTTGTGCCCTTCACATGCAGACACACACATGCAGGACAGCACATCATGGCTAAACTCAACTTTTTGAACTTCTCCTGACCCTTTAATTAGGGAAATAGTTTTCAGTCATCACTGACTCTGGTTTAATCACTTTCTGCTTTGGAGAGACTACTCTTTACCTTCCCTACTAGGGATACGTAATTCCCACAGCATTCCCACTTTTTCAGCCATCCTGCAGGGATGTACACAAGGAGACATGCACTGAAAAACTGTGAGTATCACAGAGCACAAGGTCAGATCCAATTAAATTCCACGGGTTTTTTCTTCCTTCTCATTTTTCTAAGACTTCATAAACAGTCCTGTGTTTTGTTCACTCTTCCATGAGCTCCCTCCTGCAGATTCCCCTCTTTCTTATATTATCTAGGGCACATATAAAATGTGCATAGACCACACACTAAATGTTACTTTTTGAAACAGCCCAGCATCCAAATACCAGAGTCTAATAAGGCACCAACTAGATAGACACTTGATGAAATGAAGTCTGCTATGTCACTACCCTTTCTCGTTTCTCCTAACAATTGGTTAGGATGATTAAAAACTGATCTCTCTGCATTAAGGGAGATAGAGCATTCCTAAGAAAACATGTGTCATGGAAAACCTCCCTGAAGCAGGCGTTCAGCTTTCTTAACTGCTGACTGAAGCAAGAGGCAGAGGAATCCTCGTCAGTTAAAAAAATGACCAGCATCGTCGTTATCAATCCTAATAACAATGATACCAGATAATTTCTTGAAGAACTTTCACCGATCCCCCAGCGACTCAGCTGACCTTTGAAAATGCACCAAGTTCAAAACTACACTCATTGAAAATAGCAATTCCACTTGGATGGACCAGACTGTATTTTTTTCATCCAACAACTGTGAAGAATTTTTTTATGTCATTCATCCCTGACTAGTGCCAGAGACGAGCAAATGCGCGTAAGCCCCTGTGCCAGCCATCTGTTGAGTAATGCCAGTGCCAGCTGCTTATCGTGGGCTGCAGGTAAGAACAGGGCTGTAGGAAAGCTGATGGGAAGCTTATGCCCATTTAAAGAGTTTAGGTAGGGATTCATAAAGAAAACCGTATTCCAAGCATAGTAACGTGGTTTGGAGCCAACGTTTGCCGACGTACCGAAGCTTTTTTTTTAGCCATGTTTAGCCTGCCAGGAAAACTGCATTGCATAGCTTCATTTGGATATTTTTGTAATATAGATGACTCAAACCTTGCTCTCTTTATGCCTTTGAATACAAGTCTTTTGCAAGACATTAAAATATAATCAGTGAGACTTTCCTTTCGTGGGAACTCAATCGATACCCATGTAAGTCAAATGGCTTCCTTTCCATTTACTTCCATGTTGAAGCAGGTCTTAAGTAGGTCTTCCATAACCCTGGATGGCACTGAGGCCTTTGTGGGCTGTCTCCCAGGTAACCCTGCACTATTCAAATAATAGCAACTCCATCAACTTCGTTTTATTCCTTGCTCCTTCTCAAGGTGACTCTTTTTTACTATTCTTTTCAAGCCAGGCTAGGAGTGAGCGGGATAACGAGGGAGCAGGGTTTGTAGATTCAGTGAGCTGCCAGTTTGGGATGTGTGGGGTTTATTTTCAGGACAAACAGATAGATAGAGCTGGGAAATAGTGTCCCTTTTTCCACAGCCTGGCCCGTTCTCTTTGGGGATATTTTTGTACTAGGGTTATGAGAAATGCTCCTGCTGCAGCATTCAGCTGGATTTCCTAGAAGTTTGGGCCGGAGAGTGGTGTTTTATCCGTGCTTCATCACCTCTTTTCTTCTGATCCTGGTACAACTACAACCCTGAAAAGAGATAATATCTTAACATTGCCAACTATCTGGAAGAGTTTTCAGCAAAACCCCTGCAGATAAGATATCTGAACTCTGTCCGCGGCCAGAATTGATCTGATTTCACGATCAGACACGAAACTCCATGGACATTCAGCTGACGTCCATGCTCATTTCCCGTATTCTGAAGGCTCAGATCAACTGTCAATCACAGTCCAAGTAAATGAACTTGCTGATTTTAAGCCTCTTTCCAGATGTCCAGCCCATCAAAGGCACCCATTCACAGCATACCTAAATTACTCAAGTTTCAAGTCTACATTTTTAGTAAACCTGGTGTCCTGCCCAAAAGTCCACCACCTCTGTCCTGCTTCATTACTTGAACAGCCACGTGCAGCGTGCTCTCCCTCTCCTAAATACTAAAGTTGTGTGATTTAACATATGCCAGTTTCACCATTGTGTGTATGAAAACACACATTCTTTACCAATATAGGAACAGAGAGATTTTTTGAAAAAATATTTATGTATAGCTTTATAATTATCTTCATTAGGAACATTTCATATTTTGACTTTTAGCAAATTCAGTTTTTCTTAGCTGTTTGCCACAGCAATTATATTCTGGTTGTAAAGACGACTGTTACTTAGGAAGATGAATCATATCTTCTGTGAAGACACTGGTTACCACATCCATTACGATTTCCTATTTTAAAATAATCTTGAAAACAAAATTCTTTAAACAACCACTTGCAGCAACCTGCCTGTTTTTTACTGAGTCAGAGTAATTTCCTTTACTCAAAATTGCTGCTAAGGGGGGCTTCATTCTTTATATAAATGGTACGGCTATTGATGAGAGAGACCTGCACGCATTTGAAAATTAAATGTTATAAAAATGAAGTAATCAAAATAACACATCAATCACATTAAGATGTTAATGAGCAGATCTTGCTATTTTCAGCCTTACATTTTGATGGCGTAAAGATGGTTAAAGGGTCGGATAATAAATGTTATATAATATAATCCCTGAAATGTAGATTCAAGGTGATTTATATTTTTGTCACGTTTAAAAACTTCAGGAATGATCCATCCATTACAAACTTTACAGTAAATGTGACTCTATTGATTTAAAGGAAATAAGCTCAGAGACATCAAAAACTACCTCCTCATTCTCGATCTTTGCTAGCCCTTTCCAAAAGACACACATTAACATTGGTCTGTCCTATTCACAGGTGCTATCTGGTCTTTTTTTTCCTTTGGTTTACTAGATTTCATAGGGTTGTTTTAGATACCTGATTTTACAAGACAACTGATGTAAAACATATACATCTTCTGTGTTTTTACCTAACATACAATTAGACCAGCAAGGGTCTAGGTCTTACAACAAAGCCTTAAAAATGATAACTTGGTTCCCAGTGTGTGACTGAGAGATTTAGATCTTCTCTCGAGGGAAAGTGAAAACTACCAGTCCAGATATTTGAAGATGAACAGCATGAAAATACACCAAATTCACTCAGGTAAGGTACAAGAATTGTGCTGTTATTAATTTTAAAACCTGCAAGGGCACTCCTATAAAGATAAATTCAGGACAAAAGAGGCCAGCTATCTAACTTTTACAGGTCAGGAAAGCTCTCTTTGGGAGCCTTAGATGTGCCTGAAAAAAAAGAGCTGAAGACTCCGAAGTTTTGGAAACATTTTTTATTTTATTTTATTTTGCTCTTGCTGTTACTTTTTACCCATTGCATTTCCCTACTGATTTTTAATTGGCAAGCCCAGATTCTTGTGCAAAAGAAGCTAGGTTTCTTCAAAGTTGGTCTAAAACTTTCTAGTCCAGAAGGGAGGAGGGGGAAGGCAACTCCTACAGGGACTGTCCTAGTCCACAGCGAGAGTAGAGCGGAGACCAAAGTTGGATGGTTCTTCAGCTGCATGTTGACAATATCCACTCCTGTGACAGCATTGCCCCTGAGAAGGGAGTTATTTGTGCCAGGAAAAGGCTGTACACCACATGCAGCGTACCTGTGAAGAGGGCGAGAATCCAAATTGGCAGTTGGGTCCTGCCCTATGCTGGTGTAATATAGCAGGCTCTTGCCCCATTTGTTTGTAGGATTACAAATTCCACTCAGGCTGAGCCAAAAAGCTGCAATAACTTCAAAGCACATCAATAAATATCCCCTGCTGTTATCCCAGAAGTCAGGGAAATTTCTGAGTTCAGTCTATTACCCATAATGCTTCAGTAAAATTCGCTAACAATGTATATTCTGCTATTGATACAGGTCACTCCATAGGAACTATAAGTTCAGTCATTTTCAAAGTCATATTTGATATAGCTGGCTTTTAGGTGTTATTGCACGAGCTTGACGATTTTTGTTCTCCAATTAAAAAGTAGAACTAGCTTTATCCACATTTCAAGGGTAGCCTTAAAACATAAACGCTGACCAGTATATGTCTAAGCAGAACATGATTCAGAAATCACACATTAAGAATCTATTTTGGACTTTTCGTTGACACAGAAGATTTATGAATTGTGTGTCGTGCCATGCTTTTCATCATGACCATGACAACCTTTTCTTCTTCACATGAACCACTGTTTTTGTCCCCACCAAATTTCAAGTAGCAAATAATTAATTGAGTCCCAATATCTGACATGCGAAATAGATGTTGTTGAGAAGGAATTCAGTTTATTGCAATAAAGTATTTTTGTTCATTACTGGGAAATATCATAAAGTCTACTTGGCCCTTCAAGGTCCTGTGGCTACTCGGCCACAGGATTTGTCCTATACAGGAGTCATTTGTGTATGTTACAGCCATTATTTTTCAACAATTTTGAGGTCATATTTTTGTGCAGCATTAGAGTATCTCCTCAAACTTACTCTCTCACTTTCTTTCAGACCAAGTACGCACTGTGGTGGGTACCTGTCAGAGAAAAGCCACCCCCGCTTTCATCTGCAATGTGCTCTGAAGAAATCCCACAGTAGATAAGTGAAAGGGTTGTGACGAGCGAGATTTTCAGCTGTCGGGAGACCTGTCCTCTGTTGCTTCCCACATGTCTCATTGTACAAGATTTCCATTTTAACTGGCCAAGGCAGAATCTAATCCATACCTTATACACATACAATCAGTGTGCTTTGGCAATGCTTTTATATTTGACAAAAATATACCTAAGTACTTGTAAGCTCATGCTACTTATGATGGTGCAAAGGAGGACATCCTCCTCCCTTCCTCTTTCTGTGTAGTAATTAATTCAACTACACCACAAACAGCAACAACATCCCTGATAAATTTAAGTATTTTGCATATTGCAATATAAAAAATAATCAACTTTTCTAATTACCGTCTCAGTTTGAACACTCTCTGAAAACCTGAGCTTGAGGCTCAGCTTTTATCTGTTCTTCAGAGATCTCTGGCTTGACTCTTGAACTCCTGTTCACTTCTGTTCAGACAAGGGGCAATATTTCTACTGACTACTGTGGGAACAGGATTGGGCCATTAATGTGTATTTGACATCGAAAAGCAGACTAATTGAAGTCAAAATGGTTTTAGGGGTCTAGTTAGGTTGATTTTAATGAGGATTTTTAAAGCTGTCATACTTCTCATGTGTGGTTTTTTTTTCTCTGGGAATTTTTTCCTTAACAGCGATGTGAGTTAAAAAGCGTTCCTCCAGTCTTTTGTGTTTTCTCAATACCATAGAATCTGTGCACCTCACAAATTCTAAAAATAAATACAAATGAAAGCCAAACCCTTTCTCTTTCCTTTCTTTAATCACACCTCTCCATGAGTAGGGAGTGCACTTTGCCCAATTGAATTTTCTTTCACTCAAAACTTCATGAAAAGCAAACATTAATGGAGATGCAATCTCCATCGCAGAGTGAACTTACTTTGAAATTCAAGTGACTATACATAGAATTTTTTTCAGATCTATTTTGCAGCAGCAACGCGGCTTTTAAATGGCATCAATGGCAACTATTCAATAACTGAAATTACAGCAGCCAAATTATATTCTGATAATTGCAACATTAACTTGTGTCGCTGTTTCGAGAGGGTGTTTACCCCTGGGAAGAGGGCTGAGCCAGGTATGGGCATCCTAGGCCACCTTTCACCTAGCAGTATATATTAGTTTGATTAAAGTTAATAAAGCAAGAACAGATTTAGCAAATGGAACTAATGTCCAGAGATAATTTCGGTTGGAATGAATGAACAAGAGATGTGGAGAAGTAATTACAGGAATTTGCTAGAGACCTCTAGGGTGAAATGCACATGACCACAGCACACTGTATGAAGAAACAGAACGAGACACAAAACATAGTTGGTAATAGGATACTTCAATTATCCAGAAGTAAATTGGGAACAGCCTGTGGTAATACTGCCAGTGTGTTTATAACAATGCAGAGCTAATGCAGCATCGTGTGAGAACCAGTTGGTAAGCAGGCTGCAAGGGGCTGGAGAAAAATAAGTGAGCTAAGTATTATTTGGGCATCTGCCATTCTGCTGTTCACGTTGCTCCATGCCTCATTGCTGGAGCAGCTCCTCTGGTCGACCGAGGTGCCACCAGCACCAACACTCATCCAGTCAAGGGTGGACTGGAGAGGACTCGCTGCACCTTAGGTATTTTTATTTCATTTTTTCTGTATAGTTCTAGAGTAATTTTTAGAAAGCAAAAAAATAATAAGAAACAGAAGGGTTTCACACTATAAAGCAGAGTACCTGTTAGCATTTTATTCCTTTTTGGCTGATCTGGACTACAGCACGGTCATACTTGTTTACTCCGATGAACTCTGACTTTGAAAGACTCTGACAGGACTTAGCTGCACTCTTTTAATCTAAGAGTATAACCTGTAATCAATAAGAAAGGCTTTTAAAATCATCAATAATTTATTCAAAATTATTCAGTTTTTCAGCCTTCCAGGAACACTGTTTGTGATTCAGTGTAATTCCAGCATAAATAACATGTTAATTTTACCCTTCTCCAACTCTAATGTTGTTGCTGTAATATGAATTACTACTGAAAAGCTACAATTCATTCTGTTGTATAAAATATTAAAATGCTGATAGACGCTGTATAGTTGTCATCATGCTTCTGCCCGTTTGAAGCTGAGTGATTTCTGCGGCAGATATAGATGGCACATAGCAGGGCTGGGCACACCACTGTGGGTAGCCTGAAGGAAGGGGGTCTGCATATTTTGGATATCCCATGCTATGGAAAACGCTGCTGTCCTCTGGAAAGCGACAGCGTGAAAACATGGACACAGAGTTTTATGTGCATTGTCTCTTGGTGATTCCTGCATAGACGTGTTCAATTTCTCATTCAAGGTTGTTTCTTCAACGGCCAGACTCAGCAAACCCATCCTAAAATCTGAGATTCAAGCTGGATTTGCTCATTCCTTCCTTCTTCTTATCCATCCTTCCTTCCTTCCATCTTGATTTCAGTCTTTCATTTCACTAGACTAACAAAGACACGCGTGTATTTTTGTACCCTAAAGAAAACTTTATGTTTCCAACTCCACTCAGAGGTGACAAGCCCAGAATTTATGTGCTTTATTTACAAAGCGCGATCAAATGGCACCCGTTCTCCCCTGAATATGTGTATCCTTGCTGAAAAGTGACATAATGAGGAAGAACTGCAAATTTCATGTAGGAAATTTCTGTAGATCCAGCATTATTTTAGGTAGATTTAGGTTTGTCTGGCTGACATTTCAAAATAGATGTATAAGCAGATATCATGGGACTGCTTTTGTGACAGGCCTAAAAACCCATATTCTGTACTTAGTCGAAACTTGATAAAAAAGTAGAAGGGAATAACATCACTAGCTAATTGGAAAACTGATGGATGGACATGGAAGGTGACATCCTCAACAGAGGTGGCGAGGTACTGGCACTAAAAGCACAAAATTCCTTAACTTGCTTGTGTGGGCATTGGTACGATAAATGCCTTGGCCATAAGAGGGCTGTACCTTGAAGAGGAGGCCCAGCTTCTCATGGCAGCCTCTGTATGCAGCCCTAACACTGGCCCCATTAGATGCCATTTTACCTTCACATTGGCTTTTCACCCTATCTCTCAGCTGAGCTTACAAACCTATCGACGGGACACTGCATTTTGGAGCAAGCACAACTTCTGTGCGTGCCCTGTGGGACGTCACCTTTGGCTTGGTGACGCTGAACCTCACCGTGTTCAACGGGGCTGGGTGGTCCTCAGCAAGAACTGAAATGCCATTTCCTTTCATGAGAGAAATCAGACTCCTCTGCCCACCCTGCTGGACATTTAGGAGAATGACCTTTGTTTTTATTCTTGTTTTGCCATTAAAGGTGGTTTAGCATGTGGAAGAAACCTCTTACACGACTTGCTAGGCTTGAGCACAGTGAACACCTGCAAAGCCCTAACTGCATAAGCTGCTTACACGGGGATACGGGATACTCCCTGCACAATTACAACTCATTTTGCATGACTAATTCCCGTGAGGGACAGAAGTCAGGAGCCTTTAAGGTTCGACAAGTGAAATAATAAACACAAATGAGCACCGAAAACAATACCTGCAATTTTTCATTTTTTCATTGCTGATAATGAGAGCGCCGTTGCATGGAAAAGGTAATTTTTTGGTTTTTAACTCGCCATTGTTTTCTTGGTTTGCTTTAACCTGCAAAACTTCCCATCAGGTTCTCTGCATTATTCTTCCTCTCGTGTGGCTCACACAATTAAGTGATAAAGCCATGTTTTTGACATCTGTCTGATTTCCATGACAACAGATTATGAAACCAGCTGTAGTGAGCATGTGAGATGAAAACTAAGAAAAATGATGAAGCTAAATGAAGATTTAATCAATATGAAGATCAGCAAGGAAGAGTGGGAAGGAAGCACACACAAAGGTATTTCCTTGATAGGAGGAAGGTGTTTTTCTAGTTTCTCTCCACTGTCCAAACATTACAGGATGTAAGAATAGCCTGTACTCATTAGGGAAAGGTAACATTAGTAGATTTTAGAAAGAGAAGAGCCTCGGTCCATCTTGTGGCTCTCACTAAGCAAGTCATGGGTCCTTCCCGGAAGGAGAAGTCACCCTTGACACCCAGCCAACGCCTGCTCTCCAAGTGGAGCAACACTAGAGCGCCACGACCAGCACGTCCACGTGTCAGCCACCAAATGCTAGTCCTTCTTTCTCTTCCTCTTGTGCAAAAACATGACCTATAAGGAAAGATGGAAGGAATGGGAGCTATTTTGTCAGGACAAAACAGCCTGAAGGGACATACTAGTTTCAAATGCCTAAAAGGTCACTTCAGGGAAGAGATTAGGCTGTTTTCCATGCCTGCTGTGAATTGGACAAAGAAGTAACAAATCCAGATTGCAGAAAAAAAATCTTCCTAGTAGTTCAGAAAGGTGATTGCTGGGGAAAAAAAATGCTAAGGGAAGCTGTGAACTATCCATAATGGGAGACAAAAACAGGTCAGAGAAGCCTCTGTCAAGGGTGGTTCAGGGAGAGCTGGTCCTCTCTGGGGGTGGGAAAGGATTGTAGAGTCTTTCTGAATCTCTCCAAGCCCAATTTTCTACTGTATTCAGACCATGAGCATTGAAAACTCCTTAATTCTTTAGCCTGTGATTTCAGCTTCAGTAGTTTGCTTGTACCACTTGCTTCAGTTCATAAACTATGTCATAACAAGCTAAGCTGGACATCTTGAAGTACCACCAAAAAAAGCAAGCAAAGAAAATAACTGTAATCCACGGCATTTTGAAAAGAAGAGGCATAAATAAGCTTTAAAGCCATGAGCCCATAGAGGAAGAAATCATGGGAAGAGACCTGACTGACTGAGAAAAGAACTGGTATTTAGGCTCCATGTTAGTATTTCCAAAGGCAGGCAGTGAATAGTAACAGGAAGACTGACGTTGCCTGATTTTCAAGGGGTATTTTATATCCATTTTAGTGACGTAATTCTGAATACACCTGGCTTTCCTTCAGGAATTTTCTTTCCACAGGTGAGGAGGTCGCTTAGCCGGGCTGGAAAGCAGCTCTGGCAAGTGTAATTCATCGACTTGCCTTGCAGTGTGAGCAGCTCTGAGCTCGTGGCTGGGAGAGCGGTCAGGAAGAAATACATGTGAATTTTGGAACATTCGTCAATAGCGTTAGGAGTTCAATTCGGCACAGGCAGGGGCATAATAATGCTAGAGTTACTTTTGGGCCTTTGTAGGTTACAATATAAATCTTACACTAGCTCAATTTGTGTTCATTTTATGTGGGAAACATTAATAGATTTTTAATATACTGGCACTAGATAAAATGAATTTCAGCAACATCAAAAAGAAAAATTGGCATTGCACAGTACACAAGGAAATATACTTATGGCATTTTACACTGCTCTGATAAGTCGTGTGAGAGGTCAGTATAGGTGAAACACAGGTTACACGGCCTTGAAGATTTGTTAGCTGTAATAAATAATTGCTATTGGACTAGAGACCAAAAAGCGTAGGTATATGTGCAGCTTGCAGCAACTGAAACACTAAAGGGCTTCCAAAGCCTGCAAACACCAGGCTACGCTGACTAGATTAATCCTATATCTAGAATTTAATCTAGATTAATTCTAAATCTATTATATTCTATATTATGTTATTATTAAACCTGACTGGGCAGTTACAACTGCTGGCTGAGTCCACTCTTCTTTAGTCATTGTAACAGCCTTAAATCACTCGCAATATTGGAAATGGTGAATGACCTACCTGGAACCTCTTGTAAACATTGCCCGTAGCCATCCCTCAGTAAATTGAAAGATGTGACTGTTTCGGTATAGGGAGAGGTTTGCTCATGTACTATTAAAATCTATAGCACATGCAGAACCATATGAGAGAAGGTAAAAAGCTGAATACTGAAGCACTGGACTCTGGCAGTTTCCTTCATCAGGGCTTTCTGTCCTGTGCAGGAAATGCAAAATAGATCCAGTGCAATTAGCCCTGTTCTAGATGTAGTCTTGTACTGGATAAATAAAAAAGGTTTTCTCTATGCCTCTTCTTCTATCATTGCCATCAGCGCGCTCATAAATATTTTACACATTTTGGCTGCAAGCTCGACTTTCTTGTTTTATATGTTTGCCCGATAGCTAGTGCAATCAACTCTCCACCTTGAGGATTAATACTGAAATATTAAAATGCTGAGATTCTCTGACTGCTGTCAATCAGCTGCTCCTGCACGTAACCAGAGGAGGAACCAGCCTTCCACAGCAGCAAATCCATTCAACGAGGTTAACAGTAAGCTTCAACGTTATTTTGGGTAGCTGGTGTTTTTCATGCAAACTGCATCACAAATGTTATATGGAGTTATAAAGTTAATATAAAAAGCAGATGGAGAGAAATTAAAAGAGATAGTCAAGGGAGAAGGGATGAGATATAAAAATAGATGGAACTGGTGAAGCATGGAAGTTGCAGAAAAGCTGTTCCAGATGCCAGGAGCTACTCCAGAGAGGAGTCTCATCCCAGCAACGGGGACCAATATGAAAGTCCAGTGAGCAGTTTAAGGGACAAAGAGAAGAATATGCAAAAAACCTTTAATATTTGTGCCTCCAAAAATAAGCCGGCACTATTGTGAATTCTTCATTTCTTGCAAATTATATAACTTAAAATAAGCAAATATATTTATCCTCAATACCAGCAGTTAGACAAAATTTCACACCTTATTTATTAATATCCTATCTAAAAAATATAGAAAGATATTTGTCATTTTAAGACAGTAAGCAAGAGCAAAAGAGTGTATGTACAGGTGTTATGGCATACATACCTTACTTTGCACGCACAGAAACTCTTTATGTACTGTTTGCTTAATTCATTAAAGGTCTTAGCACATACCCAAATTTATCTCCTAATCCACTTATTATTTGGCCAACTCTGGGATTCAAATAGCATAGTTTCTGCTTTACACCATGCTACCTAAAAGCTCGTCCTGTATGAAACACTCTCATTGCAGTACTTCTGGATGGAAAAGTATGACTCTATGCTTTCATACAAATATTAATTACATCACACTTTTTCCTTTTTGATATAATGTTGTCTAAACCAAAGCCACCTCAAGAGGTAAATCTATAAAGCCACAGGACAAAAAGCTTGAAATAATATATATAAATATAAATATATAGACATTTTCAATCCTCCTTTCTAATGTAAGTGGATTATAAGAGTAGAGTAGGAAAATGTGTCATTTTGTTATAACCTCGTTGACCACACTGATGAATATAACTTTATTACAAGGAGCAGATGTTGTCTTAAACCCTCAAGGTGTCTCTGATAAGGAGCATTACCTTTCTGAATTTGCTGGCAAAATTATCTAATATTTCAATCTCACTACTACGTACAACTCTACAAAACAGCGTTTTTCTCTTTCATACAATGAGTCATTACTCGTCGCAATGTTGCTCGTTCTTTTAGGACTGTCTCTGTCACAACATGAGCCAAATCACTCTTGTCTGGTTTGCAAATATTTTTACACACACAATCTATGCTTTGTCTTTCATTCGAGTATTTGTAACCTTTAACGCAATGCGCCGTGATCACGGGCACAGATACCCAGACTTGAATGGTTAATTTCTGGAGTGAAATGTGTTACTTTCCCTGGGAGCCAAATAGTTTCCGAGAAGACTTTTCAAACTGGAAGGCTCTCTATAGCAGCCTCCCCACCACTACGAAGCTTAGACAAAGTAAGAATATAGCAATTAGATGATATTTGTGGCCATTACCATCAAAGAACAGTCTATTAATGATGTTATACAGAACTATTTCCCAGTATTACCTTAGAAACTCTTGTTGGGTCTACCCATAAATGTCTCATAAAAGCTATAAATATTCAAGAAAGGAAGTCAGTTACATATAAAGACCTCTAATAGGCACTATGAATGAATTCTGAACCGTATAATAGCCAGGGACCTGTGAAAAATGGCAAGAGGATGTGATCTATACATTATATATGAGGCACTTTGCTACAGCTGCAAAGATTTCTAGTTATTCAGCAAAGCTAGAAAATTAAAACACGAGCGTATAACAAAAATGTCGTTTGAATTAAGCCTCGTATGGTGTTGCTTCTTACTCAGCGATCATTGTAATAATTAGTTTTGCACAAAATAGATTTATAAAAGCTCATAAATTCAAGTAATATGCAAATTCAGATTTCTTGTATTCATTTAACTTTCTACAAGCTACTGAAATGTTTTTGTGATCAAGGTAAATGAATGATTCCAGGAAAATGCAATAGTCAGAGTTGGACACTGAGATATCACTGAGATATATTTCAATTATGTTGTGTTTATTTTCAATATACAGCTAATAAAATCATGGCAATATTAATACTTAAAAATTTTACTGAACTCTTAGATGTTCCCTCTCCTTCCTCCCCTCATTTTTTTTTTCTTTTAATCAGTAACGGACACAAAACTTGCTTCAGGTCCTCAGCTCACATTGACAACAATAAAAAGTTGTCACGGGCTTTGAGGAAAGCAACCCGTAACTGCAAAACGCATCAGGAAGGGGCTGTCGTTTCAGGTGGAGCCGTCTGCCACCGCCGTCAGATTTACAGGAGACTCATTCAGAGGGCCTGAACCCAGGCAGCCTTTTTGAGCCTAACAGACCGACGGTAAATTACACCGACTAAAAACCTGGCGTCTTCACTCGTGGCTGTCCCCAGCATAAGATTTGCAAGTGATGGACCGCCCGGGCACACGCTTTGCCCAGAGGCTGTAATTCATTGCGCAGAGACTCCGTGCTTCAGGAATGGTATTAAACAAACAAAGGGATGGTCTCTCCTCTGACAGGCACCCTACCTGCCCGGCTCAGGGGGCGAAGGCATCTCAACCAGCCTGTGCGAGAACCCGGAGTGATCCCACCACCACACTGTTGGGCAGCTACGGAAGCACTGTGCCTTACTCTGCAAAATATGCTTGGAAAGAAATAATGGAGACTACGTTTTCTTTCTCCTAGCTAAACACGTTTCTCTCTTTTCTCACAGTTCTGCCTTAGATAGGCTGAGAAATGTACTGGCAGCTGGGAAAAGCAGTTATGAGAAAGCCTGTTCCCAGCACCGCAATAGGATTTCACCTCTAAGAATAATATTTCAAAATAAAATCAGAGAAGCACTGGAAGATTTCTTGTTTCTCTGATCGTTTCTGTTAAAGGCTGACACGACATCTTTTTAAGATGCTTCAGTCACTCGTGTGACATGGTAGACTTGAGAAACTTGAGATGTCTTTGCGTTTGTACCAGTAGCCAGACAAAAGAGAGGTTCCTTCACCACGCAGCAGTTTTATAGCTGTGTGATACACAACCTCTTCCTCACTCTATGTGGCAGATGCCTGTCTTTTTGGATTTCTGTTGAAGATATTCTCGTGCAAGTCTTATTACACCTGAGCATTGATTGAGTGGGAGAAAAGCTACATCTGTGCCTGAGCATCCCCAGAATTCACTTTAGCTTCAACAAGCTGATGTCCAGCACCTCCCACGGAGCCTTTCACTTTCTGAAAATTATTGGAAGGGTCTTAATAGCTCGTGTTTTCAGCTTTTCTCACCTGGTGGTTTGTAATTTTCAGAGAAGAGATGGATATCACATTTACATGCTTTGGAGGTTTAAAAGAATAATCTACTAGCACTTGGAAACATATCCCACAACTAGAGGTCACAAATGTAAGTGTTTGTTTAATACTACCTAATGAATGACTCTTCTTGCAAAATAAAAAATTAATGAATGCATTCACTGATGACAATTGCTGTTATCTTTAGGCACTGAAGTCGAAAAACCTACAACACAGGACAGGAATACAGCATTGTTAAAAGTGGTCTTTGAATTATTTCTATTGCTGGAAGTAATAGCTGTATGTAAAATTCCTTGAGATTTCGGTTGTTAAAAGACTTTCCAAAATACTTTCCAATTTCACCTTTTGGGAATGAAACGCTTGCTTTGCACCAACCTGTGGGTCTGCATAGTCACGAGTTACCTACAAAAATACCTCAGACCAGGAAAAAAGTTTTCACTTTCAATGCGCCTGACTAATTTTCCCAGTTTCACTTTTTTATATGCCCCAGCAACTGGGTGTGCTCCCTTATCTATTCTTGCTCTCTGTTTTTTTTAATAGATCATTCATCTGTCTTCCTCCAAATCCAAGAAGTAAGACACGCTGCAGTAAAACCTGTTGCCACCAGACTCTTCAACCACAGAAGCACAGCATCCCCCCAGGGGTGATCCCCTCTGGAGAAAGGAAAAAAAAAAAAAAACACAAAACATTAACATTTATCCCTACAGCTCTGCAGCGGGAGGAATTTCCATCTTTTTGTCTCTGTCTGTAAATGCAGGAAAAAAAAAAATCATCCCTTCTCATGCCAGTGGGGAGAAAATAGGATCACTACAGTACTCGTGGCAGTCCTGTGCCTCATGAATTCCACAAAAGGTGAAGCCCTGTGGGTTGGCAGTGCGGGGACAACCCGCTGCGCCTCTCCGGGGGTGACACCTGGGGTGAGCTCCCCCCTGGAGGAGTCACCAGCAGTCCAAGGACCAGGCGAGACTGCAGTACACTCGGCTGGTGTAAATCAGCCTAAATACATCGACTTTGATTCACTGCTTTGATTTACTGAGGCTGAAGAATCTGGCTCCATGTGTTAAAGACTGGCCATGGAAAGGTATGTCAAGGCTGTGGAAATATACTCTCCACAGTTTGGATGAAAGTAATGAGCACTCGAGGAGGAATATAAAGAGAATTGAGTTCATTTTAAAATTTATGGGAGTCCTTTATCATTCAAACTCCAGTGGAAATGATTGCCTTGAAGATTATAACACTCCTAGAGAAGCCAGACATGGACTGGCTTTTAATCGTTCTCAAAACTGATTTAAAAATACAGCAGAGGAGCTACAATATGGAAAATAAAAAGCATCACAACAAGTGTATTCTTAGGCATTTTTGCCTCTGATGTAAGGAAGACATTTTGTATATCCAAAAATCTAGTGTTAGGTCTTGGCACCAATCTTTAAGGAAGGGATTATCCCGTATATGTGGTTGTACATCATCTACTGTTGGGAAGTCCAAGGCTATAATTAGGCATCTCTCAGTGTCATCATGTTAGGTATCTTTGGATAATTGTTGCTACCCACATTGTTATCCATATGTTTTACTGTGAAGTATGATTAATCCTCCTCCTCTTCAATACAATAAGTATTTTATGCAGGGAATACATCTTTATGAACAGGAAAATTCCTGTGTAACAGGAAAATAAAGCTCCTAATCCTGCGATTCTCCTGGGTAAAATTCAGCCTGGTTAAATGGCATCGACGTCTTAGTTTCCATGAGTTGTTTATTGTGACAGGAGGTCCCCCAGATAAGGCAGGCTGCACAAAACATACCATCTGTCCAGACAACATAGCCCGATGCTTTTTAAAGTTTTAAATAGGCATTGTTTTCTCTGCCTGTTTTTTTCCTCATGCATTAACACATTTTGAAGAGGGGAGAACATCCCCTAATCCCTGCATGCGCCGTTCAGGGACTGCATTCAGAGCTTTCCAAAGAACCGGCACAACTCTTCCAAAAATGGCTGAGAATTATGAATTGGGGAAGTGGCGAAAAAAACTACCGGCTTTCTTCAAGCAGCTGAACATTAGATCAAGTTGTAATTTATTTTATTAAGCCATAGAAAGCTGTATTTGCTTCTCAGTAATGCACAAAATGCCTGCTTAAGCCCCCAGCCTCTTGTTAGGTGGCAGTTCTGTACACCCTCTGATCAGCCCACATCCTCACCTGCCCCAGTCTTGCACAAGGCTCACCAGCAAAGAAAACGGCTAAAAATTGTGGTTATTAGTCACCAGTCTCCTCTTCTTGCGAGTCATTAACATCAATTACTAACCACTGCATTGTCAATTAAGACTATCACTTGCTGCTATTCACTGCTAATGTGCTAATTGTCATCAATTTACTGCTTCAATTATGTGGTCATATACTGGCCTCGAGGTATGCTGATTTGATAGAAGGGTCTTCAGGAGAAACATGCTCTCGGAGTGATTTTAATGCATGAAAAGAAATTTGGAGTGAGTCTGAACATGTTAGATGTACTTGCAGTATACTGCTAGTGAAAAATTATTCTAACAGACAGATGATGGTAAGGGGAGAAAAAAAAAGAAGTGTTTAAAGTGAGTGTTTTATAGGATTCCTGTTTATTCTTGACCCTTCCACTGAAATTATGATGATATTTCACCTGAAATAGACTCATAGATCTTGTTCACTCTGTACTCATGTATATATTTTTGCCTAATTATATCTGATTGCTTACTGCATGTTGTACTTTCTAACGAGCATTGAATTATTAATCTGCCGCCTAGTCTGTCCCCACATACAAAAGGGAAAGATGTCTGGTGTCATTGAAGCACACTCTATTGTGCTCACTTCAAGAGGCAGAAGCAAACTTTAGGATTCAGCAGTGTGTCAGATTCTTACTACAGACATAACCAAGTTCTCTTTGACAGGTTTTAAATAATATGTTTTTGGTGTGCTTTATCTGACACTAAGCTGCCCTGAAAATAGTAGAGCAAGTCTGCTAGCAAGAATAAAATCAGACAATCTCCCAAAAAAAAAAAAAAAAAAAAAAAAAAATCTGTCTCTCTCTTGCCTCTATTTTTCAGTCCTTAGGCAAATAACCTTGTAGGCTGCATGAAATAGTTTAATTTCTCTTGTATTGCTGCTCAGCAATACAAGGAAACAAAGCAGAGACGTGCTTATCTATAGCAAGGAGCCAGTGCAGATGATGTATCCTTTTGCCATCAAAGGAATATTGATTTTTCACATTATATTGTGATGGGCACCTGATTTCCATGGGTAATTCATGATGAGGGGCAGTGGCAGGTGTGACCCAAATCATTTTAGCCACCAAGAACCAAGTGATTCTCATAAACCTTGTGTTTCCCAGGTGGAGGCAGTGTTGCAAAAACCCCCCAGCCACCACTTTGCTTTTGGGGCCCCTGGTGCTTCCACCCGCCCAGCGCAGATGGGAGCCCATCGCATGGCCAGGTAGGCTCCAAGAGGGGGGTCTTGGAGGGGAGGAGGACGTGCCAAACACAGCTCTGATGTGACAGCCCTCTGCTGCAATACTTTTTAAAATGTTTTCTTGGTGGTTAAGTGTCTTTAAGCTGAGGTTAGAGGTGATCTTGCTTTTCACAGGGCAAGCTTTGGAGAGACTGATGGCAATTTGTTGTTAAATAATGGTTTTCATTAGTTGCGTAAAACCTGTTGTCTTATCTTCCACCTTCCTGGCCGTTGCTCTCATGCAGCCTGCTGTTGCTGAATGGGTTTCATCTCTGCAGGAGCAGAAAGTTTTGGTGTGCCTGGCTGGCCGTTAGCTTGTGCCAGCTGTGCAATTCTGTGCCTGCGTGTCCAACCCTGGTGTTACTGGGTATTTTAATATAAGAGGGTTGGGCTGAGGAGGCTTGAGGTTTTTTTAACCCTTAAAAGGTTTTCTGAATCTCTTTTCTTGCTACGCTGCTTTGCGTGGGACAATGTAAGTGCTCTTTTGGTAGTTGGCATCTCTGCTTTCTGGTGACTTGTTCCAATTTAATGCCAAAGCTGTTTTTCATCTCTAACTGTATACCAGGTTCGGTGCGTTAATTTAAATTTTGGTGAAAAGGAATGGCACCAGTATAATGAAAGACGAGGTCTGTTAGTTTGTTTAGGAGCTTTTTAGATCAGCTTGGGGAAAATTTAGAGAAGAGAAACAAGTTTCAGATGTTTCGGAAATGCTGGGTTAAAGATTGCTTTGGCTCCTTCAGTACTGAAACATGGGCTTCACTGGAACTGAGTGGTATGAATTTTGGTCTGTTTTTTCCAGATCTAGATTTATTTTTTTTTCTTCGGGTTATTTGTTCTGGTTATTTGCTCTGTCCTGGGACAAATATTTCTGGAAAAGAATAACCCAGTAGAGATTCTGTACATTTTAACCGCTGCTTCTTGAAAATAGTTTAATGTAACAATCACTTTTATTTTTCTAAATATGCTTTCTGT
This sequence comes from Chionis minor, assembly GCA_013398295.1. Lineage (NCBI taxonomy): Eukaryota > Metazoa > Chordata > Aves > Charadriiformes > Chionidae > Chionis > Chionis minor. Next base: position 472,705 of record VZSF01003422.1, read on the forward strand.
GTAACCATACTCGAAATGTGAGTCTGTATTTGGGAATGTGGTAGTCAAAGGGCAGGAGGGGGGAAGTGCTGAATAATAAGGTGGGAAGGAGTCACACAGTCAAGTTGCTGGGTACAAGCAAGCAGTTTTCCAAAGGGCAGCAATCCCTTACGCACACCCACCACCCTCTGCAGCCCCCAAGGACAGGGCTAATAACCCCCTGCCTCTAGACTCTGCTCTTGTATCAACCTGGTGTGGTCACAGTGTAATTTGGGATGTCAGTGGGGGCTCTGACCCCCTCTGAAAATGTAATATCTAGGTGCAGCTCAGAATGCCAAAGCAGATCAGCTTTGCACAGCCAAACTGAAGGTTTCTGGAAAGCCAGAACCTTAAAAGGCATGTGAAGACACATTTTGTTGGTGTACAAATATCTCCTGGAATCCCTAAATTGGTCACTTAAGACTTAATTTCTAGAATCTGTGCTCTCAGTTTCTGGTGCTGCTGGGTTCATGGCCAATAACATCATATTTTATTTTGTGCCTTGAGGACAGAAGTGACTGGTACACACGTACTGACAGTGAATATCTCAAGTTCTGCAGATTCTACATCTGACAACTGCTTTTCCTTCACAACCGTTTCTCTTTGATCTCACCACTAGAAGCAAACCCTGCTTCCAAAACCCTCTTCCTACAGTGGCCCTATGAGCACCTTGGCAGTGGACACCAGCTCGCTGCCTGCTCTTTTGCATCATAGTTTAAAGCTACTGAAAAAGTCTCCATAAACTGGGAACCTGTCAGCTTCCCAAATCCTTCTGAGAGCCCAGCGGGTGCTCCAGTGTCTATATACATCTGGGGACTCCCAAGAGTAAAACAACCTAACACGGACAGGAGAGAAGGACACTGTCTATGAAGACTTAGTCAAAAAAGGATTCAGGATTAATTGTTGGGAGTGGTGAGGGGAGTGGCACTGCAGCAGCTGTGGAGATGTTGCTTGGTGGTGACAGTGTTGGTATGTCAATAATGGCGCGTGAGTGTTAACGAGTTGCAGAATGGACATTGGCAATACAGATGTGGCCGGGCAAGAGACCGGCAGAGCTTTGGTGCGTGCGTGCAGGGGAATTGTGGTTAGGTGAGGCAGGTGGGTGTGCTTAAATGTGACAAATCTGGAGAATAATGGTCTTCCCCTGACCTCACTCTCCCGGCTGTAAACTCCCACTCCAGACATAAAAGTCTACGGTTAAAATTAAAGATATTTTCCTCTCCATCCTGCTTGTTGCAGGTCCCCACCTGAATCCCAATTAACATGTTGATTTATTTTAACTGTAACTATAAAAGTAGTGATCCTCCTTTATTAATGACAGGGAAGGGGAGAAATAAACAGCCCATAAATCACGTGAGCATCAGCTGCTTAGCTGGAAACTGTTGGGTAGTTCTCTAAGGACAGAGACAAAAGAGGGAAAGTCTGGAAATGTGGTTTGGAAGTAACTTGAAGTTGTGGGCTTTTAAGAAACAGGCAGGGGCTTTGCCAGGGTGTAACAGGGAAGAGCAGCCCGAGTCCCTACATCCCAGCACACTGTACTGGGCAGCCGGTGCCATGGGGGATCCTGTCCCACCTCCCTCCCGCTCGCTCGCCTCTTCACAACCCATTTACAGCTGGAACTGTGAACTTGCACAAACTTCTACATGGGGCTGGTCAAAGTGAAAAATAATCTGCGGTTTCTGACAATCCCCAGTATTTTTAATTCCTTTATAAAGTGATAGTCAGATCTGTTTAATTCAAACACAAATGTTTGTGGTGGTTTTTAGTTGGTTTTCTTTTTTAATAGAAAGTGATTTAAAAAAGTAAGAAATTGCCAAGGGTGGGGTTTGTTTTTTTTTTTTGGGGGGGGGGGGGGAGGAGAGGAAGTTAAAACTTTATTTATTCCTCAAATAATTTACTTTAGTCCTAGGAATTATTTTAAAGACTTGAATATTATTTTTGGTCTCCCACTTTGAAAACTTCCATCCAGTTTTATTATTTAGCTAGGTAATACCATAAATACAGATGGCATTTACCCTTGCCTTGTTTTCTCCCAATCTGTTCTCTTTTCTGGGTTAATACCTTCTCCCACTCTGCTCTTCTATTTCAATACAGAGTGTTTAAAAATAAAATGGCAGATTTCTCTTTGCTTTTCCTCTCTATTTCTTCACAACCATATTTTGACTTTGTTACCTTTGGCTCACCTCATCTGCCTACATAGAAAGCTTTGTTTGTCAGATTTTCTATCTAACTTTTCCTAGAACTCGGAGAAAACAGTTGTTAAAGAATAACTTTCATGTCTTTCAACCCAATTCAGTTTTTCCTAACAAAAAATTTTGTTCTTTATAGTTTTATAACTGTGATTTGCGAACCGAAGACAAGTGAGCAGTTTAGGGGGATAAAAAAGAGGAGGGTGGGGAAAAGAAAGTATGCATTTTAGTTTTGGTTTCTGCCTATAATCATGATACTGGGTCCATTTTTATCTTGTACAATTGAAGGTATTGAGTTTGGAGATTCATGCATGAATTAAAAGTTGGCAGGGGAAAAAAAAAAATCAGTTTCATGTAATCCAAAGAAAGTTCTTACAATGAAATTGTGTGGGGAGTGGGGGTGTCAGATTGATCTGTAATAGAACTTTTTTCCATAAAAAAATTTAATCACAGTATTTAAAAAAAAATCAAGAAGAAAATATTGTTCACAATATAAAAGTTAAAATATAACATTTTGAAAACAGAACTGAAACTCTTCTTCCAAACACCATACTTCGTTTTGGAAGTGCTCCAAACAAAATCATGTAACACTTTCAAATGAACCTGTTTTATTTTCTTGCTCTAAAGGCATTCTTTAAGCGAAATTCTGGTTTGAATACTTTCACTTTCCTTAATAATGGTTTATTTGATGGATTTATCATGAACAGCATAAAAAAAAAATAATTATCATATTGAAATTGCATTACTTCCCTGTCCCAATAACATAAAAAAGGTTTGTGCCAGACTCTCCTGTCACTTGCAAACTTTTTGTCACAGCAGGGATCAATATTTGCCATGGCGCCAACGCCGCGGTTCCATATGCTGCCTCTTTTATTAGCGCCTTGCAGGGAGGGTATGGCAAAAATAACCCTGCAGCGCTACTGCTGCTGTCCCTCGGGGGAGGTTAGTGCTGTGGAGCTGTGTTAAGACGTATATGGCCACATTCCTGGTGGTAGAAGAGAAAAGGCAGCCAGCCGCTTCGCTGCGGGTGAGCTGGGGGTGTGACAACTTGCCTTTTCCTTTTAGTGGGAGTTGGATGGGTGTTTGGGTGCTTAACACCACTCCAACATTTTTGCAGGCTGATTAATCCACAAAAAGCTTGTAATTATCAGAGTGTTTCCCTCTGGACTTCTTAGCATGTGTTGGTGTCTGGCTCCCTGTTTATAGCATATGCTATCCATTTCCCAAATCTATTACAAACCAATAAAAGATAACTTATGCAGAGCCAGGCTGCATGACTACTCCTTCCCGGGCAGTGGGGTCTTGGTTTATGGTGTCATTCATTAAGTTACGTAGATAAAAATGCCACGGCAGCGCAATGCTACAGTTACAGATAATGAAGTGACATACAGACTACCAGAGAACATATACTAATTAAAGACAGATCAATAATTTCATCTCTGGCTGCAGTATGAGCAGAAAGGAAAAAGGCAGTGGGTGCAATGGTGGTGCAAGTTTGTCGCTTGAGGAAATGTGTGGAAGAAAACACGTTGTTTTCTGCGTGTTTTCCACTGGTGTTAGCCTACTTGATTATGAAATGGTTCTTTCTGAGAACCCAAAATGAATCGCATATGTTTCCCTTGACCTAACGAATCTTTTATACCTTTACGTTTCTAATAAAGGTACCGTTGTGACCAGTAAAAAACTTATATTTGCATGCCAGTTGACACAATGTGCTTGTTGAAAGCCAGATCTGGTGGCTATGGGTGTTGGTTTGATTGATCTACACTGGCTTAAATTAATACTGAATTTCCAACTGCAGCTACTTTCTCATATTAAAGCCACTTCAGAATTTGAGCTGTTTATGTTCTGGCAAAACTAGTTTGGTGGTTTTTTTTCCTAAAAACAAATGAAGTTTAGACAGCCATTTTATTACAATAAAAATATTACTTTATTCCTTAGACCATTTCTATGACCTTGTGCATTTCACTTTTAGAAAATTAGTCTGGGAAGTATATATCTATAAAATACTTTTTTTGTGTGTTTGGTTTTGGTTTTTTTTCCCTTTACATGCCCTGTGCTACTCAGTAGCACAATGTGAACATGCTTGGCTTCCCAGGCAACAGGAGAAGTGACCAGACACATCCAGCTACGATGGCTGGATGGCTTCTCCTGGCATTCTGCTGCTCTGCATCAGGATTTTCCTCAGAGCTGAGGACATGATTTGAATAGGTGATTTCATGGAAACGAGCAGAAAACAGTGGTTAATACAGTTCTGAACACAGACCATCACTTCTTATTGCAATAACAGCACACAGTACCTCTGTCACTCATATCTTACTTCTCCTTCTTAATGAAGATGCTGGACATGCACAAATAGTCAAAACCAACAGCTGACTATCTCACCTTAAAACATTTTGTAAAGCAGTTTGTCTTGGGACCCATTCTCCTAATGAACATGGTTTAGCTCTTGTCAGGCAGAGGAAAGAAATGATCATGGCTCTCTCAAACTGGAAGGCAGGATCTCACCAAGTCATCATTTCCCCTGTAATGTGGTTCCAACCCTTAGCTTTCCTAATCTTTTTACTTGTAAAGTGTTTTCCATCTTATATCGTGTAGTATCCCATTCTTACATGGTTTTCACCATAATTACTTACTAGCTAGACTTTACATTGCCTACCACAAAGCGGTCAGTCAGCAGTCTGGGACTTTCTGACCTCTTGAAATCCCTTCAGGAGATTATTCTGCAATAGTATTCTGGCAAATAGAGCCAAGACCACTCGTTGTCTGTTAAAAACAAGGAATGTGCATTTTCTCTGTATTAAAATGATTGTGTCAAATCATTTAAGCAACTGGATAGGCAGATATGGAAGAATACATGCAGACAGAAAATTAAATTGTATAGATCATGATCATCTCAGGGTTGATTAAATGGAATGAGAGTGCATTTCCTCTTTCATACAGAAAGAGGCTTAACATTAAAAAAAAAAAAACACACCCTAATCTTTTCTAAGATAAAGTTCATTAACACAGTGATTATTCATTTGGCTTTTATAATGATACTGCTGCTTAATCACCAGAACATTGCTTCCTGTGCTCTAGGAGAACCAGCAGGAAACATTTGAAGAGACAGAGCTGGTGCTAATGCGGCAGCAGACAGAATGGAAATTTCAGTGCTTTTCATTTTCAAAGTGGCATCGTATTCCTGCTCAGGTTTCTAAAAACCTACCCGTCAAACAGCATGAGCTTTAAACCCAACATTAAATTTATACAGCAATGAAGCCTCAGGTTTCCTGTTTCTACACAGTTAAAATCTAAGTTTCCTCCTGGGTCCATTTCCATTATTTATTATATTATTTGCCTAGAGTAGCACCCTAGAGGAGCATTGTACTCAGGAACTGAGGCTGAGTTGGGAGAAATACAGTATAGTCACTCCAGAGTTGGTATGGCCTCTTGAGTTTATAATCCTAATAAACAAGGCAAACAGTAATAGAGATAGATAAACAAATGCTGGAGGTAGTTGTCTGGTTAATGACTTCCTTTCACTGCGGTTTTGATTCCCCACTTCACGCTCCCGCACCGTTTCAACCAAATCTCCCGTGCTCAGCTGCCTAGGTTAATTTGAAACTCCAGTGTCACTCCCATGTTCCCTTCCTTCACCTGCTGAACATGTTTATTTGATCTTTCACTTAACCTCCACTTGTCATTTGCATTTGTTGTTGTTATCTTCCTTCGTGTCTCCCTCCCTCAGGCTTCCCCCACTGCTGAGGGACCAGCAGGTCCATGGCTGGCGCTCTGGCATCAGGGTCAGGCTGGTCTCCGGCTGCCACTTCAGATGCCATCGAGCAGTCTTGCTTCCTGTCCCCTCCATGGCAATGTTATAGGGTAGGGCTTGGAATAATCTAACCTTTTTTTTTTTTTTTCTTGAGTGGTTTTTCCTCTAAGAAACAGAGGCGGGGGGGAGGAAGTAGTTGGGAGATGCCTCCAAAGAAAGAGGAAAGAATTTATAAAGCAAGCACAGCAGATTTTAGGAGCTGATTATATTGTAAATGTAGGGCAGGATGGGATCATTAGCAGCCACACAATAGCCCTTTCTCCATAATGGAGGTGAACACATTGGAAGTCAGTAAAGGCTTCCATTCACCAGCAGAAGAGTTTGTAGAAAGGCAGTGTTCCTCAGGCTGCTGCTCGCAAGTATTTGTTGGCATATTTTTACTTCTGCGAGCAAGGGAAGTCTTATAAAGGGCGTGATGCTTGCTCACAAAAATGTGGGTTGGGATAGAGGAAGCTGGAACGTGCACCTGAGGTTGTGCTCTGTCTGCACCCGTCTTTAAAAGACTGAAATGGGAAGGCCGTTGACGTGCACTGTCGCTGAACGGCATCGCTGTAGGCCTGGTGTAACCTCAGTGGGAAGATGGGATGCCTTTTGCTCGTTCTCCCATGAAACGTCTTTTTGGCAAGCAACCTCTCATGCTGCTGGCTTATGCCCTTGATTAGTAGAAAGAGCGCGTGCTGGATTGTTCATTATCTGCACTGTGCTAACACAGGAAGTGACAGATAAAATTACTGCGTATCAGGCTTGTTTCCTTCTTCTTTCTTCAAGAATCTATTAGACTTGATACACACGAGAAGGGAGGATTAGGAAGTGGTTTGTTTTGCCTAAAAAAATTCTGAGAAAATTCATGTTCTGTTTGTGCTAGCCACGCTTAATTACAGGCTGTGTCCCTCTGTGTTCTTGCTCCCTGGGGATAATTTTATGGCTGTTCTCAGTAGGGACAGTAAGTGCCTTTGTTTCTTGTACCTGCTCATTGCAGCAGTGAGAAAGCTGGATGAAAACAATTAAGGAAAATGTAACAACACTCTTCTGCTCTAATTGGAGCTGTCATAATCCAAATTAGCTGATAAAAACACTCTTGCACGTTATTTGGTATTGGAGTCCACAAAAATGGTTAAAAGGTTGAATCTGAAAGCAGAACTTCTGACGAGAAGTATGCGTTGCCACACAAATACATTTGACTGTCTGGGAAGACCGTGTTTAACACTCGGGCTTAGGAGGCACCGCAGAGTCCCAGGTCTGCTGCAGACCCTCTCCGTGAGCTGGGGCAAATCTCCTGAAGGATTGTTGACAACTTCCAAGTGCCTTGCAGATGCGATGAAACGTTTAGTCCTTCCTCCTCCTGCTGTTGTGGGGTTTATGTGGTGAGCTCTGAGGCTGTTAATGCACTTGAGCTCTGGAGGAAGACTTTGAGCTGGGCATTGGCTTCCAGAGGTCCCTTCTGACCCAATTACTCAGCAACGGGTGCACGGAGCTCCCTGCGAGGGCTCTGCTCTCAGTGAGTAGATGTTACCTGTGGCTGTAACGGGCAGCTGAAACATGCGTGTGTAGTGTGGGCTCCACTCGAGTGGAGATCCAAGCTGTGGGCGCTGAGGTCCCGAAGACCTGTTAGATGTCCTTCCTCAGCCGTAGTTTGGCTGAACTCACGTGTGAGTGTGAACTGAGGCTACTTGACGCTTAAGATTGAAGCATTCTTGGAGACGTCGAAAAGCAAAACTTGTGTTTGCCAAGGCACTTGGAGCTTGGTCAGCTCCAGAATAAGCAGCAGTTTAGTAAGGGATCAGGGATTGCTGCTTTGGATTAGCGTCCTAAAATAAGAGTTGAGCAAAACTTAGTACTCTACAGTGGAACAGTGTTTCCCTGCCCTCAGGGCACTATAAGAATAAATATGTTCAGGATGAAGGAGATGCTGTGCTATTAAGGAGCATTAGATGTAGGTTACCTCTACTATAGTGCAATGCATCACTTGAGAGGGTTTGGTCGATTTTTTTTTTTTTTTTTTCCTCCAAATCTGTGCCTTGTTCTTTCTATTTCCCTCTCGGATCCTTTAGTATCCACCTTCTAGAACAGCCAAAGGAACGTGACAGCATTTCTTAAATGACGGTAAGAAATGTGTGAACAGCTGTCTGATTCTTCTCCCTCCACAGTCACACGCAGGAAAATGAAAAAGATTTACTACAGGTCACTGTTTCTGCATTTAATTATGTATTTATTTGTTTGAATTTATAAAAGCGTAAGAATCGCCTGTCATATGCTCCCAGCACTCCTAGCTATTAATTTAAAATGCAGCATGCCATACAATTAAGGCAAACAAAACAAGACTGAAAAGCTTCACAGTAAATAAGCAAACCACAGTGCCTGTTTGCAGTAGCGGCAGAATCACCACGATCATGTGCTGGTGCACGAGATCGGCTGTGAGTGCAGGACAGAGGCAGGTCCTCTGCTGTGAAGACATGCTTCCCATGGGGCAGGATCACCCGGCTCTTCCAGTAGGATGGACCAGGCAGGAGAGAGCCAGGGAGTGCCAAAACACAAATGTTCTTCAAATCAAAACAATCCGCTATCAAGTTCAATGAGGATTTTGCTCATGGGCACCTCTCTTTCCCGAGACATCTCTTACATCGTTCTTGCAGCATAAATAGCCCCTCATTCTTCAGTTTTAAAGAAAATAAATGATGCTTTCAGCCCGGTCTTTTCCATTCCCTGTGACTGATATCAGAAAAGCAATGGTGCTGGTTATGTCTATGCAGATACAGTCTTGCAGTGCAGATGTGGTATTTAAATTACAATGCTGGGAATACATTTGTGTCAGTAGCTTTCCATCTCCTCTACCAAGCATTAAAGTTACGATCAGAAGAAAGTACTGTTTCATGAGCACCACTGTATTTTCCTCTTTTCACAAGTCAGTTTGCTACATCTGAAGAGCTTACTCATGCATTCCCATCCAGTTCATTTTTATTACAGCTATGTGTTTGTTATAGATAAGCTCCAAGGATGCAGCTGAAATCTGGGCTCTTTCCAGATTCCATGTATTTTCCCAGGTTTTAATCGTTATATAACACTGTGTTATGACACAAACTCCCTCTTGCTGAAATAAAATTGCCAAACCCAGTTTATCGAATTTTTCAAGGGTACAAAGTTCAGATAAGAAAAGTTGAGATAGTAATCAAAAACGTCAGTGAGAATTATTTAAGTTTCTGAAAGCATAAAAGGGTGTTTTCTTGTTTTTTTTTCTTTCCTTTTTGATTTTCCTTATAGTATTCTGATTTCCCAAATACTTAGTATTTGGGGAAATCTCTTCTTCATGGACTGTTCTTTTCCATCCCTTTTAACGGAAAACCTGTCAGTTGGGTTGCAATGACTCTGCAGAGAATAACCAGTGGTCACTTTTCAGTCACTGGGAATGGGCGCCTGCCCTTGGTGGCAGCTGCTGACTGCACTAATTTAACAGCAGAGTGGGACTCTGATGAGCTTGTTGCAGAAGGCACGCCATGTTTGGCCCAGAAGCTGCTACTTAATGAATGACATTAGAGAAGACAAGGTCAGATTTATTTCTTGGAGGCACACAGCCACAGGGGAGCCGACAAAAGTCACAGCAAGGGAAATTCTTGTTAAATATTTGGGAGAGGGGGGAACGACAACATTCATGCTGAGGATAGTCAGACACTGGAACAGATTGCCCAAGAGAGGCTGTGGAAACTCTGTAATTGAAGATGATCAGAACTCAGATTACTTGTTCACGGCCAAACTAGAGCCACTTCCAGTATTTGTGTTTCTCTGAGTGCTGGGGTTGGACCAGAGGTCCCTTTCCACCTGAATTGCTCTACGGTTGTAATGTCTTGTTGGTTTCCCACCATGTGAGGCGAATGTTTAATACCCAGAGAAGACAGTATCGGTCATTTCAACCCTTTTTTTTTTTTTTTCCCCCCCCTGCACTCTTTTCGTCTGTACATTCAAGATCCATCATGTCTTGCTGTCATGGGAGACAGTCATTGTAATAATTTTCAGGAAAAAAAAATCAGCGTAATTCTGGAGGCTTAATACTCTACCCAGAAAAAAGCAGGAGCGTGGGAAAGCTGTTCTTCTGTCCTAGGAATTTTGCTGCTTGTCTTGCCAAGTCTCATTCACATGCAATTAAGCATTCATCAAACACTAACATTTACTATTTCTTTAAAAAAACAAACCAGTGGATGTCATGATATCTGTCAAAGATAGTATAGGGGATTATGGGATTTTATTAAATAGGTTACCGATAGTAACTCAATGACCAGTTCTTCAGTATTTCCCTCATGTTAATTAACCTGGCTTATACCACTTTATGGGATGGTGCAACTAACACGGTATCAGGTAATGTTGAAGGAAATACTCAAATGTTAAGAAGGGCTGAAGGAAAGATGGTTTGTGGCGATATTCTCCACGACTATGACTGATTTCATGTATTAAGTGTTACAGGCAAGTATCTCGCACAGTAACATCTGACAGTACAGGTAGCAAATATCCTGTGTTTTGGAAATCAACATTTCTCTGGATGTGACAGTAGATTTCCTGCAAATTCGTCAGGATCAGATGTAGTGATTGCATTTACTTGGTCCACAGGGGTCAACCAGGTAACACAAAGGAGGGGGAAAAGTTCAGAATTTGTCTGGATATCACACAAAGATGCAACTTCCCATGCCTTTCAGTAAGCAGTTAGAATACAAATGCTGTGATTCTTTATGTAATTATTTTTTTATCCTAAATAGCAAAAGAGTGGTTGTTCTCATTACTCTTTAGATGTCTGATCTTTACTGGAATCCTACTGTCTCCTTGCACACAACTCATTATCTGAAAAGGATAGATGTAACATGTTTGACATTTTCAAACATAAAATAAAGATTTTTAATCCAGATGATGTGGACAGCATTGCTGCTGCCGCCATTGATAGGTTCAGAGATGAGTAAGTAGTACATCCAGCAGCGATGAGTGATGGCTAAAATGGGAGATTTTGTGACGGACTTCAAAGCAGAGAAGAATTCTCTGAATGTGATTCCGTTGGTACTTTAGCACTTACAAGCCTGACTTCTTATAAGTGTAATACGGCTGAGTGAAAGGCCAAGAAATGTATACATCAATACTTTTGTTGTTGTTGTCCTCATTTTAACCAGGACAGCACTAAACTTTGCTGCTCTTCCTCTCTTCCCAGGTTCTGTTATCCTTTTAATCCTTTTCCTCCTGCCTCCTTTTCTTTCTTTCTTTCCAAGAAGAGGAATGGAAGGCAGGAAAAGGGGAATTATCCTAGAGTATCTAGAATCTTATTGGAGCAGTACAGATAGAAGGTATCTCAGATTGTAAACAGGTCACAATAGAAATGAAGTCAGTAATACCACATGCTAGTGCAGAGCAGTCACACAGTAGGAAATACTGGATTTTACATTTGAGATGTTGTGTCCCGACATGTTTTTTTCCCTTGCTGCTTCCATTTAGATGAGTCATCAAAGGAGTAGTTTCTAATTACGGAGTTAGAATGGATACAATAGATTTCCTCCTCTTTCCTTCAAAGTTTCCCAGTACCCACACGGCGGTTCGTATGGTTTAGTTTTAGGTAGTCCTGCAAGGAGCAGGGAGTTGGAGTGGATGATCCTTATGGGTCCCTTCCAAGTGGAGATGTTCTATGATTCTGATTCCTATTCCCATCACTGTGCTCAGCAATCACAATGGTTGACACCAAGCTGCAGAGCAAAGCTCAGAGTACCTGAGATTATCCCTAGCTATTCTATTATTCATGAATTATTCGGTGGTAAATTGGCTGAAAAAAATAGGTAAAACTAATTTGATAATTATAAGTTAATAAAACCTCAAAGCTGCTTACTCAGAAGTTAGTAACCATAGATATACACTGTTTAAGTAGTTTAAATACATAGCACTGTTAATTACTAATGCAAATTCATAAAGGAGATAATGACGGTACAGTTACACGGAGAGCATACATGTTATCTTTTTTCTGCAGATAATTTTTATTTCCTGAAATCTATTAAGAAGGACCAATATTCAGCTGTGTAAAATCATTATAGGGCCTTTTGTATATAGAGTTGAGAGTTGAAAAACAATTATGCAAAGAGTTTTTAGACAGGCAAGGAAAAATAATTAGATCTCTAATAAGGCACGGGGTGAGGTTTGGTGGTTTTTTGGTTTGTGTGGTTTTTTGGTGGTGTTTTTTTTTTTTTTTAAGAATCACCAGAAAAATTTTACTGAACCCCTCCTGAGCCCTGGGGCACAGGCTAAAGCAGACACGAGGTGGATGCAGAGTTCCCTCAAAATAGCGTTGGTGCAGCCTCACGGTGGGGCGAAGAGAAGAGCTACAAGCTCTTGCCGCAATGAGCCATTGGTGAGAAGTGACCTGCACAAATGTGTATGGGGACAGCTGGGGGTGGGGGAATGCTTGTGAGAGGAAGAGAGCAATAGCTTTTATTATATTGCTTCTCCAGGTGTCCCTATGACTTGGGTATAGTGGCCTGGATTCGCAATATCTTGGCAGTTAAGGATCCGAGGCAAACATTTACTCTGTCGTAAAAAGTGGAACTGGCATCTCTGCAGATATGAGTACAAATTCATGTAACTCTTAAATTCTCACCAAAGCTTTCTATGAGGTTTCGGATAGGACCAGGCTGATTTTACACATCTACGCTTGAAAGCATTTTACTGAGTTTACACAGAGCAAAAAATTAAAACACTGGAAGAAAATGATGGAAAGAAAGTGAACTTCGAGGCCTGAACATTAAATATTCTAATATTCATTAAAGCGCAGTAATTATCTGATTGTATCTATTAATTCTGGCACCTTAGATTGCTTCCATCTTTAAATTCTACATAAATTTTTATACCGATTAATTAAAATAAAAGGCACTATGCTTTATATGCATTCTTTATTCTTAATCCTTTTTTCCCCTTACCTGAGTGGTGCTCTTTCAAGCGAGGGGCTATCACTTACAGTGAATCAGACACCTCCCAAATGGGATGATCTCTTGTGAAATGAGACTTTGCAACAAAAAAAAGAAAAACATTTCATGCCTCACTTTAATCTTCAGAATGGCGACCTTAATAAGTGAGCTCCTGAAAAGAAACACCTGCATCCTGAAATCAAGCATTCAAGGCATCACTGTGATAATCCAGTTTACCTCTGATTGGAAGTGTAAAGGAAAATGTACCTTGTAAATAATACTCGATTCCAGTGTGGTGCGGCCTTGGGGTTGAGGGTTGGATTTCTTTTGTCCATGTGCAATATTCTGAGTTAGTTCTGGACAATGTTGTCTTTGGACCGTAAGAATCCAAATAAAAGCTCATGCTGTAGTCAGGATTTCCTAGGGATACCACTGCAAAGTGGATTGGGTATTGTGCAAAACGAGTACAAAATATTTTAGCCAAAATATTTATATATGTGTGTATATAAATTTCTATACATAAAGATTCATTCAGGCTAGTTAGTTCATAAACAAAGATCTGAGATTTTCAGTGTGAGCTTTCCCATGGGGAAAAATGGGAATAACAGTGTTTATTTGTAAAGAGCATCTTGGTCTGCCATTGAGGAGTGCCGTGGAATTCTAAGGTATTATTTATTATTTTATAGAAATCTCAGCTTTCACTGAAGTGCAGCCACCAAAGAGGTGGGAATATGGTGGGAAGCCATTTTATGCCTACAATCCTACCTAACACAGCTTTTCAGATAGGTGCAAGTCATCCAAAGCAAACTACTCATTTTCCCATGTTAAAACTCAAGGGAAAAACAGCTAAAGAAACTCTCAGATCCATGGAAAGCCTGTATACCAAAGGCTAATGTAATCGCATGCACAGCACTTAGATATAATTTTTTCATTTATGTCACAACCCACTGGACAAATACAGTTTTAGCTCACATCATCATTGTCACAAACACTTAACAGGATGGCGTCAATAAGATACTATTCTTGGTCTTGATAATTTAGCATTTTTGCAAGGTATTTACACATTTTACATGTTTGTTACCACATTAAAAATTTCCAGCAGTGGCTAAGAGAAAAAACTCCAAAATATATATGTAACCTGTGCTCTAATGTTTATAAGAAGCTCAGTAAACTATTTCCCTTTCAAAAAAGGAAAAGTTTTGAACATAGGTGAAGTGATACTTGATGAATTTGTACATCCATGAGGTTGAACAAGCTTTGAGCTCTAGCAAAAGCAGATTACTTTATTATCTATGTGTACAGTAGCTGGGTTGGTCTGCAATTTGGATGTTTTGAAAGTAGCCCATTTCTAATTCATTTACTGTTTGTTTTTGTCAGAAACACCATAGGAATGTTACTGTTTACACTAGTATTTATGACTTTTATTGAAGAAATAATAACAGGTCTGTTTGCTGGCTGATGGAAACCAGCTTAAGAAAATTGTGTGATATCTGAGTTGTTGGGGTTTTTTTAACTCCAAGCGTGTACTTGCTCTGTAGCCATTGAAGTGGAAAAGCATGAAATGATCATTTTATGTGAACAGTTTTAGGAGTCACCCATCAAAAAGATGGAAACAAGGGTCTACTTGAATTGTAACATGCTTTCCCTTACACCTTATTACAATAAAAGAGTAGTGTTTGAGTCGGCTCATAATACCTGGAAAGCAGTGAGAGAAAACCTCATCTAAGCATTATTAATTCCCCTGAAATTTACAGTCTCTGTCAGTGTTGAAATTTTCAGCACTTATTTTTAAATTCAGAGATTAAATGTGAGAATGCCCAAGTATATACAACTGAGAAGATGAAGATAATAGGATAATACCGAGCAGCAAAGAGGCACGGGGTTGTGATGGGAGCATCAGGTAGCTTATTTCTTCTTTGTTTGCACATGTCAATACATTCCCTTTCTAACAGCACAACAAAGAAAAGTATCGGTAGCCTTAAATTACTTTTGTGGTCTTTACGGAACAGCTTTCTAAAAGCAAAATAAATGGAATCTGCTGGGCACCCAAAAGGAGGGGAAAAAAAAAATCTCAACATATCTTGTTCTGCTCAAGACAAAATACACTAATCCAAACTCATCCCTCTCTATCACTGTTCCTGTTGTCTGGCAGAAACCTTAAAGCTGCAGAAAGAGCGAGAGGGTGGCAGGTACTGGCGAAAGGGGAGCAGATTGGGTGGTTGAGAAGAGGGAGGTGGTGTAGCCTGTGGAAAATGGGAATCTGGCCTTAACTGCAGGAGATCCTCACTCCAATGTAGCCCAAGACTTTGAAGTCAATGGACTTGCTCTCAGCTTATGCTGGGTAATCATGGGCAAAAATTTGACCAAACGCTAAGGAATGAGATGTAGCTGTTTTATAGCAACAGTGGAGGCTGGCAAGCGCTGTCTTTTTCTTTCCGATTAAGAATGACGCTATCTTCTTGTTTTGTCAGCTCTCTTTAGAGCGTTGCAGTAATAGTCAGGCTTGTATGAAACTGTAAAAAACAAAAAAAAAAAGCCACAAATCCAAACAGCTTATGTATATGAATGGATGAGCCAGATTCCCAATCATTTTCGTAGACCTATTGTCTGTGTGGCTCACTGGCTTTAACCGAAGCAGTCTTGATTCAGCTGATATGCTGAAATGTTCATAAGCCCCCATCTTCTTTAGCCGATTATCATAAAGTTATACTTTTCATCCAGGTATGAGCATACAGATTGTTTTTAAATTAAAATAAGCATTTTGTAGGCTTCCAGGACTCTTACATTTAACATCCATATAAATAATACATAGTGCTGCAGAAAGGCTAATTTTCCTTTTCATAGATTTTTTTTTTATTTTATTTTATTTTCCCAGAGAAATTACACTGGTGGTGACACAAGAGCCAAATCCTTGAACAATGTCCTTGCCCCAACTAGACAGGTTTCTAATACGTTTTCTCAGAGATGTTTGGGTCCTGCCACTGTTGGTTGGTTTGTAAAGTCATTGTTATAAAAATCAATCTTTTCAACCTTTTAACACTTGTAGATACTCAGGAATTTTCCAAGGGAGGTATAAACCCCTCCCATAAACAGTTTAACCTAGTGGAAATACATTTGGTTTTTTGAGTTGCCTCTCCTATGAGCCACAGTCTGAAAACATGGCGTGGACCCCTCAGCAGATCATTTCAGGCAAGTGCTGTGGTAGCTGAAGAGCAGCAGGCGTCCTCGTTTTGTAAAACACCTTTCAAATTTTACTGTTTCACACTTATATAAGACCAGCTGAGAAGCAAAGTAGGAAAATATACCCTAATTTATATGACTGCATGAAGTGCAAGCAGCAAGGTTTAGTAAAGGCAAATGTGTCATTGAGCTGCTCAAGCTTGCAAGAGCAAATAATTGATTAATAGTAATTAGGGAAAAATGCCTAGAGCTTCCACATCTGCTTTTCTTTTCATTCTCCTACCTCTAAGTCCATCTATACATATATATCTTTTGATTCTCCCAGTGTTGAAGAAACTAGGTAACTCTTTCCAGAGTTTTACAACATCTTAATGTTTGAATTTCTTGCTCTGCACACTAACGTCGCGAATGGCAGAGGTGGCAGTGTTGTGTGACTGCTGTGCTCCCGGCAACATGCACCTACAAGTTGTGGAGGTTTGCATACGGACGAGGTAGAATAATTGCACACAGCCATATGTGAACATGGCCACACAAGCACAGGGCCAGGATGAAGACCATCCATTGACTTCTTCCTCCATTCCTGAGCAGCCAGTCTGAATCTGTGTAGAAGTGACAAACTGATTTGTCCTGGGATCCTGCCCAGCCACTTTGCAGCAAACCTTTTGTTGGTGTGACCCAAGAAGAGCTGGACATGTTCCTGTCTGGGCGTGCAGTGCAATCCTGGCTTACCCAAACAGCGTAGTGGTTGATGGTGACAATAGGATTTTTTTTTGTTATTTTCTTCAGTGACCACCAACCAGACTCAGCTGTAGCACCCGTGGGCTTTATGTGTGGCAACCATAACAAGAGGTCCAAATAATCACTAGTATCACAGAATGTTAAAGGTTGGAAGGGACTCCTAGAGATCACCTGGTCCAACCCCCTTGCCAGAGCTAGGTCCACCTAGAGTAGGTTGCACAGGATGGCATCCAGGCAGGTTTTGAATGTCTCCAGAGTCGGAGACTCCAGCACCTCTCTGGGCAGCCTGTGCCAGTGCTCTGTCACCCTCAAAGGAAAGAAGTTCCTCCTCGTATTGAGATGGAACTTCCTATATTTGAGTTTATACCCATTGCCCCTTGTCCTGTCACTGGATACTGCTGAAAAAAGATTGGTCCCCTCCTTTTAAGTATCTGTAAACATTTATGAGATTCCCCCCTCAGCCTTCTCTAGACTAAAAAGACCCAACTCCCTCAGCCTTTCCTCATAAGCAAGATGCTCCAGCCCCCTAATCATCTTCCTGGCCCTTGGGCCATGATGCTATTGGGCTTTTTGGCCACAAGAGCACATTGCTGGCTCATATAATACCTTAACAGGTAAAACTGCAAAGACCACGTTTGCTGTGGCCTCACCTACACCCTCATCACAAATTCAGCTGAGAGCCAGTGACAAAGATGGTACTTGAAAAGCAAAAGGCAGGTGACCTTCTCATTGCTTCTGATTCTTTACCTAGGGTGAAACCATAACTCTGTGGTACTCAAGAGGAGTGGATGAAAGCTTGTTACAGCCAGCTGACAGACAAGGAAAGTACAATTTACTTTAAAAAAATCAAAATTTTTGTTGAGAACTAATGTACAATGATAAGACTAGTCCATACAACTAGAAGTGCAGTAAAACTCTCTAGCCAGAGCTCAATGAAATAAAGATGAACTGAGCTGCAGCTACTCGTTTTTGCTAGAGGCTTGTGGGCTTCAGAAATGGGATCTCGTCTAGTGAACAATCAACTTTCTTCTGCATGAATTTTAGATTATATTTAATCAATTAGTAGAGCTGCTTTCTTTTTCTTTCTTTGCCAAGGAGCAACTGAGTAGGATTTCATGTGGAGTCCCCAAGCTATCTTTTTAACACTGTAGAAACAGAGAAAATATGTAGATATAGGCTTCTCTTAATTGTTAACCAACACTTTTAAAAGCACAAAAATGACTGCATGTGAGGCATTTCATCTCTTCCAAAGGAAACATGTAATTTTTTACGCTAAGACTCAAAATACTTGGACTGGTCAGTTTTGAGAGCAGCCGGGGAAGATTGTGTAGTTACAATAATTGCTTTTTGCTGCGATCAGTAACTGAAGCCGGTGACTGAATTTCTTTAACTTTTCATTTAGAGAGCAGATAAATCTATTCCTGCAACCACAGGCGCACCTCATATTCGTTCTCTAATCTGAACAATATATTTCAGCGCTGTCTCCTGGTCTTACAACTGTTTCTTTGAACTCCATTATGAGAAGGACAGAAAGTGCCGTCTGCGCAGGGATAACGGCTCCTCGGGATGGAGAAACCCACACACCGCTGAGCCATTGCCAGTAGGGATGAGGGACACGTTTGATTTCTTCTCTCTCATCCTTTGCGTGTGGGATGCCCCATGATAACCTTTCTGATTCCTTCCTAGAGCTTCCTTTGTCTGGGCCTGTGGCCTTCACCAGCGCACCGCGATGGACAACCATCCCCATGGTCTTCCTGATCTCCTTACCCTGTGTCTATCAAATCTGGAGCCTCGACAAGGCGAGAGTGTGGTTTCCACATAGATAAGTTTTCATTGCAAGACTAGACTGGAAACAGTTGGTAGAGCTCAGAGATGAAATCAGAGCAGGGCCAAATGCTTTTGCTCCAGGTGAGCTTCTGGAGCCTCTTTCCTGCGCCACACAACTTAATGTCAGCCTTGGGACTCGGGTGTTGGATGTGATTGCGATAACATTAGAATGCAATTTCTTCCCAGTATGGTTGTATCTGCAAAACTGAGTATAGTTCTATCTGCAAGACTGAGGTATTTCTTTTTTTTTTTTTAGAGCTCTTAAAGAGATTTTTTTCCTAAACTTAAACTATTTATGGTCTAGTTGTATACTTCTTGGCATGTCTATTGCTTGACACGACATTGCATCAAAAAACCACAGAGGTTCAGGAAAAAATCACTAATATTTCGACATGCTCTTACTTCAAAGATACGTGAAGTTTCTTACTTCCCCTTGACTGGTTAATTCTGATTTGGGTACAAGATGAATTTGGCCCTCACCATCAGGATTATATAAAAAGCTCTTTTACAGTTTAGGAAGGAAACATAGCAGCTAGGTCTGTAATAACTGTAAAGAGGTCCATGCAGAAAGATGCTTTCAATTCAGTTGCTCTGAATTTTTCATATTCTCCTTGCACTGCTTCAGGTACATATACGGAAGGCATTTTTCCCACTGGAGTCTTGGTGCCAATGTGATAAGAATGTGAGGACTGATCATATACACTTTCCTCGTCCTTTATTTATAACCACTTAATTAAGTTATTATGAAGTCGTCTTTTTTTCTTATAGGCAGTGAGGATGCAATTAATTTTCTTGCCTTTCCTTCGTAACCAGGATCTTTGACATACTGTTTCTCTGCTAAAACTGCTCTTTTTCAAAAGACGTTATATTATCCACAAGACATTCTGTGATGACCAATTCAAAACTTACCCTAAGTAAAGCTGCACTGGTAAAAAAGCTTCCTTTTTTTTTGATTTATATTCAATTTCTCTGGCAATATACCCAAACAACCTGCAGTATTTCTTTGCTGCTTCTCTCTTTTATGCATTGCAAGGCGAAGAAACTGCTTAATCTTTTGTTTTCACTTTCCTTTCTCTTGTATCTCTTACCTGTTCTAAATTTCCCCTCAAGACTTTCTCCCAAGACCTTTTTCCTTTAATTATTGCCACTTATTGGTCCAGTAGTCAAAAAGTACATGATGAAGCCTCTGACAGAAGGCTGGCTTCTCCATTGCCAAAAAAAAAGCTGTTCTGGGAAAGACAGAAACCACATGTGGACTGTACACAACAGTGTCAGTTTTGCTTCTCTGGACTCACATGCCTACATGGCAAAGCATCATCCAGCTGCTGAAGATGATCAAAAAGAAACATCTGTGTTCTTAAGAAAAGAAACAATGGGAGAGTTGACATGTCACTATGTATTTTAATGCCTCATTTATTCTGAATTCTCAGTCATTGTCAAGGAAGACTTGCAGGTTTTAGGGCTGATATTGAAGTGGTTTCTCCTTTCCATTACATTATATTTATCTAAAAGGGAAGACTTCCCTCTGGATTTTCCAGGTCTCCTCCATTCATTTACTCTCCATTACATGATTCCCTTCTAAACAAATGTGACTTCTACTCTAATAACTTGCCCCATCCAGGGTCAGATTAAGTCATTCATCAGCTTATGTTCTGTTTGGCAAAACCACCATGCTTCTTAAAATATTTGTTTAATACTACAGTGAGAGAAGGTTCATAATCCTCAGACCTCAGTTGTGAAATATTAATCATAGAAATCACTTTGTAAGAGGTGAAAGCTTTTTTTTTTTTTTAACTCAACAAGGTCTCACCAGAACATCAGAAATTATAAAGACGTTTGGATGCTCCAAAACTGACAAAACCCAGCAACCAGCAGGTACCTTGTGTCTTGCAAAACATTCAGTATTAATCCACCTACAAAAAAATAGAGTAATAACAAGTGTCTTGCAAATAAAGTGCTTAAACCTTTAAAGTATATAGGACGTAAAGCTATTTTCTCATTTGGAAATTCTGTCTTGGTTGGAAAGCTACAGTAAAACACCCCGGACTATCAAAATACTATGCACCTGTGTTATTTAACTTTGTATAATGTCAGTCTGTGTGGATATAGTTTATTTTTCCCATAATCTTTTCTTATTTTATCCTCAATCTTGAATTAATGCCATAAATAGATTTTTACCTCTGCACATCTTATGGATGTTAAATCCCCAAAGGGGATGGGAGTATAACTTAACACTTGACTTGAAAATTCCGATTGTGCTTAAAACTAATCTTGATAAATCACTCTCTTCATTGAAAATAATCAAATATATAATGAAAAATACACTTCATACAAATATTTGACACTGTAAAATACTGGAAATCAGATGTTGATTAGACAGCAAATTTCTAAATTATTTTTTTTTTAGTACAAATGTCTTTGCGCTGGGTTTCTGCAAAATATATTTGTCGGTAATATAAATTTTCTGAACAGTTTTATAGTTTACAGGAAGGCAGTTTAGAATTGCACATAGGAAAGATGAGGTCCCCTGTCTGGTGGAGTTACTCTTTGTGCTCAAGTAAGCTACTTTTGCTTCATGGTCTCCTCCTGGATACTCGGTGCTTACCCGAGTACTGCATCACTTCTAGTCGAGTGCCATCGACTCCAAAGCCACCAACATGATCCTGGCACAGGTTTAAGCTGGCTGACATGTTCACAGCATCTGGTGAAGGTTTGAGGGTTCTCCACTGGTCTGAACTGCAAGTTCATGAGTCAAAATTTTAACCCAACACTTGCCCAGTCTACTGGCCTCCCAGAGCATGAGGCCAACGTGCCATCAAAAAAACTCCTCTGGCATGCTGACAGCTGGCCAGAAGCTGGCACCATCCTTCTGGCTCACCTGGGTGGTGATGGACCATCCTTTGGGGTGATACACCCGAAAAGGTGGTTGTGTTTTCAGCGGGGAGGAAAGAAATGGAAACGTTGCCCTCCAGTGCACTTTGTGGTTTGCAGACTGATTGCCTTAATGGCATTCTCATTAAAAGTTCTTGCTGTGAAATGCTGTTTTCTTTCTCTTTCAGAATTCTCTGCATTAATAATTAGTAGCTCCTTTTGGAAGTTATTTATAGAAAGTCTTGCTCTTGTGTGACTTCATGCAAGGCATAAAGAAAGCACTGTACAGATGCACGCACAGAGCAGATCTGTTCAACGTTCTGCCAAGAGCTACGAGAGATCCTGTACATGCGAGGAAAAACCCAGAAAACTCCCTCTTCCTCCCAAAACTACCATGCTGTCCTAGGACTAAAGCAAGTGACATGAGCCGCACCTAAATACGGGAAGGTAAATCTCCTCCCCAGGCTTTCATCCGCTTTGCCTGGCACATAGAAAAAGCTCTCCATCCTCTCCCTTCCCAAATGAAGCTGGGAAGGCTTCATTTCCCAGTGCGGTTCATCTGGCCTCTTCCTTTAAATGCGTACATGTGCATTCAAATTTAAAACGTGGCATTTAGTTCATTAAACCCGTGCCAGGAAAAGCACATGGCAAGCAGAAAGTGGCTGAGTGAAGCCCCTGGGAAGGAAGGAAGGAAGGAGTGGTGGAGCGCGGGGTGCTGGCGGCAGCCCGGGTGGGGGCTGCCAGACAATGGTGACGGGGAAAGTTTAATTTTAGAGAGTGGGAGCAAACACTGAATCACTTGGGGAAATAGGGACTGCAGAAGAAATAAAGCCTGCGGAAACAGCTGCATGGAGCAGGGCTAGCAATGAGAGGAGGAGGAGGAGGACGGGCACAGAGGCCCGCGTGTGTCATTGCCAAGTTGTCTGAAAAGGACTCCAGCATTAACAGAACGGGGTTTTTTTTCTCCTCGTTCTTTACTCTATCAAAAAGACAGCTGCAGTGCAATCTGCTGTTTGTGTAGGAAAGGTGTTAGCGACGAGCAGGACGGCGCGCTCTCGTGAAGCGTTGCTGGGGGAAGCAGCCACCCCCAAGCAGGGCCGGGGCTCAGCTCCCACACCTCACATGGCATCTTCACAGCATCCTCCCCGGGGGGACCGGGGTGGAAACAGGCATCTTAACAGCCTTTCAGAAGGCCATCGTTTGTCCCTTGGAAAACAAGGCATTTATCTTAACTCCTGTCTTCCAGACAGAGCATGAGATATTTATATATAGCATTAGGTAAGGCTTGTGAACATAAATACAACAAAAAGACCCAGTGAAGTTGATACACTCTATTTCTTTGGTACCTCTCCTGTCCCTCTGCAAGCCTCTCCTGGTTATTCTTCTTTGCTTTTTCCCCAGGAAATAAATGCTTTTAATTCAGTCCTATAAGAAGCAAAGGTGCTTCCAGGGCAGCAGCCTCTGTGCCTCCTCATAGACACTGTCACACAGAACAAAGAGAAGACAGAGTTTGATAATAATAAGTAATTATAATTAGCACATATTTAGTGCTTTACATTTTCAAAGCACTGTACAAATATTAGCTAACGAATATTTGGTAAGCAAACAGATTTCAAGCTTCTAGAAGGATTATTAGAAACTATGAGGAAAATATTTTACAACATTTGGCTAGCTTTTTCTCATTCCTACATCTACAAGGTTATTAGCTACACCTGTAACTTAATTGTAGTGGGCCAATTGTATTTGTTACTCCTATAGTATTTAAACGCTGATGCATTTAATTAGAACTTAAGGATTTGGGGGGTGTAGGAATAAGCTCTTTAAAGCATGTTTAAAAGCAAACACTGTGTGGGTGATGTGGGCAAACATTTTGCCTCCCCCTTTTCTTCCTGTTTTATTGCACTGGGATATGACCAGCCTTAAGTCTGGACTCTGAGACTTAACGCAGTGATCCTCCTCCCCAGCTATGGCCATGTTCCCATGTAGAGAATAACCTGATTTCACCCATCTCTGAATAGTTTGCCAGAGGCTGACCCAAAGCTCTCCAATCTATTCCATATTTGGCAATTTCAGGGATTCCCACTGGAAGCGGATGCTGAGAAGTCATTTAGAATAAGAGTTTTGCTTAGAGGGACCGTCCCGTGGCTGGTCTTCTGTGCTTCCTGCTGCGAAAGCTGCGAACAGTGGAATGGGCGTATTTAGAACAGATATTTGCAGTTATTTTGTTGTCGATGGGGTTGTGAGCATCATTCTAGGTAACACAAAACCAGTTAATACCATCACAGACACCGCCTTGTAGTAAACCTATAGCTGAAACTGCAGAGCTGGTGTAATTGCTGGAATGAGCCCCTGCCTCCTCCGGGAGCTGTGGTTAGCATCACTCCTTTGCGGGAATCCTGCCAGCTAAAATAAACCAGAAGAACGTGCCTTTCCTTTTTAGCCATCCGGCTGATACACCAAATATTGGGTCAGATATTTCTCTTTTATCATGGAGGGAACAGTTTGTGCTTCACAGTATTGATAATGAGAGGAAAAGCAGATGCATAGACGTAGTGACTGCACCCGAACCTTTCAGAAGATCTAATAACTCTTTGAAGTTCAGCCACCCAAGTGCTCACCAAGCCAAACCCCTCAGATTTAAAAATCCTGATGTATATAGTCAAGTTCTTCTAATGAGCTTTTCTTGATGGCTGTAATTGGTCTCTTCTTTCCTTGTTTTTGTCCTTGACTTTGAAGTTTTAATTCATTACCTTGTGCAAATTCTCCTCCGCACCATGACAAACAATTTCATACCAGTGATTCCTCTGTTTCATTTGTATCCAAGTTGCCTTTTTTTTTTTATAAACCAGCACACTCTTATCTCTTCGTAATCAATTTTCTACTTTCTAAATAGCCACAATTTTGGCACCTGTGTAGTAAGCTTTCTTCACATGAAGCGATTAAAGTATTCAGCGTGCTCTCTTTCTTCCTTCACCTTGTCTGCTTCAGTTTGTGCTTTGAGCAGGAGCTGGGCAGCGTATATATCTTGCTTCTTAAATTCTGCAGATTATGTGTGATCTCTATATTAGTTTCTCTTCCAATTGCTTCTGCTTCGCTATCCTTGCACAATATGCACTCAGCATCTGCTTCTGCCGTTGCCTCTGAAAGCAGAAGTGATTTCTCCTGCCAGTTTTCCACTTTCCAAAAAGAAACTGTTCTTTCAAGGCTTGATCTTGTTGTGCGCTTTAAAGTCAGTAATAATATAGTCTACGCGACATGTTACCGAACTGGGGTTAAAACAAGAAACACAGATAGAGCAGCCAAAATATTTAATAACAAACTCTAATATGCACTCTGCTTGACAGGCCAAGGGAAATGCCACATTTCTTGAAATGACACCAAGCTCTGCAAGAGGCAATCCGGACCCCAGGCAAAAAGGGTATTGGACGTGGAGCCAGGCACAGGGACAGATCTGTTTTTCTGACGTTTTTAAATAGTTATTTCTGGTTGACCAGAAGTTTAGTTACTTCCAATCACCAGTGCACAGAAAAGTAATTTTCCCACATATTTTTGATAGGAAGCCTGTCCTGTGTTGCAGGGATGTTTTGATATTTTGGAAAGTTCACTTGTATGTTTCTTGTATCTCTGCTTCTCATATCACAGTTTGACATCTATTTAGAGCGCAAACCTTTCAGGCTGGGATGATCTCTCACTTATCATGGGGAAAAATAAAGAATACATTGTTATTTATGTTATCTGGTAACAGTACATAAAGACAATGCACTTGTAGGATGGCAACTGATTTTCTTTCTGGCTTGACTTTACATATAAGGAAATACGATAGGAAAGTACGTTTATTCAGTGCCTGGCATAGTGAATCCCCAGTTTGATGCAAAGGTTTTCAGGCTCTACATTCATACACATAATCTGTCATAAACAGCTGCTACACTGAATTTTAGATATGGACAGAGCTGGACGCAGGAAAAAATGTAACTAACCAGTAATCAAAGTGAAAATCAAACTAAATGGTGTTTGGGGTTGTTGTTGTTTTAATATATTGACTAGTCTTTTCCATTACTGTCGTTTCTCCTGTAGTGTTTGGGATGTCATTAATGTCCACATAATGCAAAAAGACAATCCAAAGCTAAGGAAGGTCTGATCTGTACCCTATTTCCAGTTAATTGTAAACATAAAGCAGCATAAGAGCTTAAGCAAAAGTGAGTTTTCTGCGTTACTTTTGGAGGTCCATCTAGTCTTGATGGGCTTTGTAAGTCCCTAGCTCCTGAGAATGCAATGTCTACGTCTTTGCTACCCCACCTGCCACAACTGGCAATGCATAATGACAGTTTGCTGCATTATCCCCTCGGCAAGGCAACAAAAGAATATGTGCTCAAAGGTTTAGGAGTGAAAATAGAGGAAGAAAGAGTCATACATGGGAAACAGATTTCATTCCTTCTGTGAAGAGCCAGGTTCAGGTTCAGCCTTTAAAAATCTTGCAAAGAGGCAAACTTGATTCTTATACCTGCTGAAAAGGTACTAAACTGTTTAGATGGTAGGTATCATCAGGCTGCTTCTCAGCAGGGAGCTCTGATTCATCAGCATCAGGGTTTCCCCAAAGCTTTCTGACTACATCTTCTACTTAGCTTGGCAGGGACATTGTCAGAGAATAAAAGACTTCTTCCTCATGTCAAAGGGCTGGCATTCATCAAGATGATAATACTTTTTACCGAGAGCGCCTTTTAGATGAGGTTCATGAAGCCTGTAAAGAAGAAGATGATAAAGAGAAAAATGTTGCAGGATTTTTATTATATTTTTGGCACTAAAACTGATACTACATGAAATGAAAGATTTTTCTTTTCTAAGTTTCCTTTGGCTTTTACTTTATAAATATTCCTTGGTTAAGCCAGTGAACTGGTTTTCACATAAAGCATAATCCAAAGCCTGTTAAGGTCAACAGAAAGCTTCTTATTAATTTCAGCAGGCTTTGGATCGAGCTCCAAGTGCAAAACTGCTCACTGACTCAAACAAAAAGTTTTTGTATCACAAAAGTGAGATTCACACCTTGCAGGATCAAGCACTTCACGACGAGGACAGTCTAAAATCCAGTAAATCTGCCAGGAATCTTTCTGCTGATTGTTATGGGCTTGGGATCAAGTATGCTGTATCCAGCCTGCAAAATCAAGAGTGTTTTCTCAGCAGTGCTGGGCACTTTGTACTTTCACCTTCAAGGAAAATGGAAAACACGTGATGACCTTATAAAGGGGGCTTTCTAGCTCTCTAGACTGGACTGATTTTATCATAGGAAGAACTGAGAGTGGAGCAGCTCAGCCATGCCGTGCTACATCCTTACAAATCCCCTGGAGGTCCCCAAACCGAACACTAGCCAGCTTTACCATGGATACGCAGGGGTTTTTTCGTTGAGGCACGGAGTATCTAGGTGGTTGCAGTATGATTGCACAGTCATTTTTCACATTTCTTCCCCTAATTACCCTTTGTTCCTCTGCTTTATAACCTAATGATACTGCCTCCCTCAGTTTCTCCTGCCATTTGTTAGTTCCTGCTTCCATACAGCCGTTAACCCAAATCTGCTCCACACCTTGACTCAGCTGCAGCGACAGCTGAAAATGTCCCTTCAAAAATCAAGGCAGGCTTGTCATGCTCTCTCTGTAGTTGTGGTTGGGTTTTAGGGCATATATAGATTAAAATATGGAACTAAACTAAGATGTAGTTTAGGAAAATGAGTTTCAAAGGTCTATTTGTCTCTTGTTAAGGAAGAAATCCCCTCTTGTTAAATTCAGAAGTATCAGAAGGAGATGAAGCAGCAGCAAGTTTTCCATACAGTCCATTGATGGAACAGCCTATTAAGCAACTTTATATCCCAAAATCTTTTTAATATCCAATCTGACTATAAAAGCTAAGTTATCTGAATGCCAATAAGTAATTTAACTAAACTTTTATTTTCTTTTTTAAACTGCAATTTAAAAAAAATAACCAACACAAAAATAGCTGTTTGATAAATTTGGAATTTTTATGATGGCTTTCATTTCCACCAAAACAAAATTTTCTGGCGTGGGGAGGGGTTTTAATGAATAATACGAAGAGAATACACAAGTATACTCACAGTCTCCAATGGAAGTGAAGCTCTTATGACTTGACTTTTTAAAAATGTTTCCCAACTCCTCTTCTCAAAAGAGTTTTATTTGATGTTGATGTTTTAGTGACTCTTTTATCATTATGATGACTTTTACTCTCTGCTTCAGACATTAGTTTGTAAACCAGTTGGGTTTTATATAAAAAAGCAGCAAAAGAGCAGGTTCTGGTGCATATTTGTGTTAAACTTATGGCTGAATCTCAGTACTGATCTTTACTGATCTTTGCTTTCCTTCTTCCATGGTTTTCCAGAAAGACTTTAAATCCAAACCGCATTGTGGGACATAAATTGATATTCATTACCAATATCCATTAGAAGTTCATTCTAACCGTGTCCTAGGAGCAGAATTAACACAAAATTAAAGAAAAACAATTTAATCATTATCAAATTTGATACTATCTAGAAACAGGTACAAACAAGCCTATCATCAGTTTTAGATTCTAGGGCTCTGATTCAGGTTCAAACTGACAATTATTCTGAAAACTCCTTCTAAACACCTTTCTTTACAGAAATATTTTCCCTTCAATCATCCAAGTGAAAACCAATTACTTAACATTTGAGCTATGGAACAACAATGTCTGTGTGACAATTAAGCTAAAAACAGAAACCTTGAGCAAAAATAGGTTTTGGTGTGTGTCTTTGAAATATTGCTAATTCTCATGGTTAAAAAAAAAAAAAAAGAAAGCACAGAAAGCAGAGTAAACACAATCTCAAGAAGAAGAGTGATCAAAAAAGAGAAACTCATTCATTTTTAGCACTTCTTGTAATATTCCTTCATCCCTTTCTATTTCGTTGCTTTGATTAAAAAAAAATCCTTCGAGCATTGCAAATAGTCGTGTTACCTGTGTCACTTGAATATTTATTTAGTTATTTTCTGAAAACACAGGGTGTTAATCATCTCTTACTTTCTTTAAAAAACATTGAAAAGAACTCATAGCAATTTGTTACATACCTCTTATGATTCAGTGCAAATATTGGGACAGCGTCATTCACGACCATGTAGTTGGTGTCAAGTGAAACAATGGTGAAGATGGCTTGACTGATGAACACAACCACAGTCTGATAAAAACATACCAACCTACCCTTTGGAGTTTTGAGCAACGCTCAGAGTCAGTAATGCCATCAGAAAGAGTAGCTGAAGTGTAAATTAACGATATCTCTCTCAGAGACTGTATCTCTGCTTATTTTCAGAGTGCGTGTTAGCAGGCAATGATTTAAAAGTATGTAACTAAGGTGTAATTAAAGAATGAAATTAAATACAGCCCAGCTGAGGAAATTATTGAAGAATTGCTTGCCTTCAATTTCTCCTCCCCTTGAAGAAGAAAGGTTACCAACACTGCAAAAACTCGCTTTGTCAGTGCTGACATTATTTCAGCAGCTATTGCACAGGTCCTACTGACCTGGTATGTGGTTTCCTTTTATCTTCTTCCACTTATCTGGAAAGAGCCACCAGAGGCGATAGAAACAATTCTGGATTTGACAGTGCTGGTTGACATCCACAGCAGTGCTTACACCAAACTGCTGACCTGTTCTGGCAAGTGGTCTCAAATTTTTCAGAGCAGAGAAGGGCTGGTGGCAAAGGTGCCCTGGAGGTTGCAGGTTGCCAAGGCCAGGAGATACAGGGCAGGAGGCAGCTGTAACTGCACCTAAGCAGATAGGTCACCTATCTGAGAACGTACTGGAGGATATAAGAAGTTCATACAGTGGTCTGGTCAGGTGCATTCGGGGCAAAATTTAAGAAAAAGAACTGGAGAGCTACTTGTTTGGCTCAGTCGTTCATACTTTTTAGTGGGAAGCATACAGACATTGTTCCAGAAAGGTCTAGTCTCTAAGAAATCAGAGATTTACAGGAAAGCTTAGAGGAAGCTTGGAAAATGTGACTTGTGGAAGAGATGAGTTCTTCCATTATCCTTCACTCATCTGTCAGCATTGGATGAGAGAGAGTGGTGGAAAATCTCTGCCACTTGGTTAGTACCAGTCGGCATAGAGTAAGGGAAGCTGGGTTGAGTCCTCTCCCTTACCTGAAAACAGCAACAGGAAGAATTATTAGGTGCTTTGAGTGATTTATCACCGACTTGTGTTCCCAGATAAGCTAACCTGTTTGCAGTCCAACAGAGTCCCACGCTTTGCATCAACTTGTTCCTCCTTGCATGGCCAAGATAATGAGATCTTGGACCTTCTAAATGAACACCAATTTCAATGAAAGTTTAGAGGGCAGCAAAATGCTTTCATGGGCAAATGCCTAATTTGCATTTTCTAAGTTCACCTTTTAACCTTGGGATATCTGCTCTCTGCAGGTTTAAGCCACAGAGAAAAACACGAGGTTACTGAATGCCAAATTGCACAGGATGGTCCATTACCAGACTGTGAATCACACTTCTGGGGTATGCACGAGCACTTGAATCGTACTTCCCTGGGCTTGCTTTAAGTATAATTCTCCATAAAGCTGGTAGTTATGTTTTTAAGACCCATCCCCGCTATAACTAGGATTCGATACTTACTCATTCTACTCTAAATGGCACAACCTTCAAGTGACAATATTATGAAAACTGGTTTAAATGTCTATTAGCTTAAACTTCCTTAAATATAGAGCTGTTTACTTTTAATTAGCTATCTCTGTATGCTTACCCGTATTTGCAAAGGCACATAGCAAAGGTGCAGCATCTGCTACGGTTTTGAAAAATGGCATGAAAATGAAGACTAACAGCCACAATCACTCGCTCTTGAGATTTAAAAGACGGGTAGACGTGGTGCTGAGGGACATGGTTTAGGGGTGGGTTTTTGGCATAGGTTTATGGTTGGACTTGATCTTGAAGGTCTCTTCCATAGAATCCAAGTGATTCTATGATTCTACAATCTCCACCCCAGCTGGTTTTCCACAGGGCAGCCCTAGCTCCTGCACGTGGGCTCCCCAGGCTCCCCCAGACTCGCTGCCTGCCCTCCCCTCTGCGTGGGGAAGGGCTCTGGTCTCAACATGCCACCGTCAAGGGAACATACACTTATCAGCAGAAGTAATAACTTCTATACCTTGTTTTCATCCTTCCCAGAGACAGAGAAAGTGCGTCAAAGCAGATGATGGTGCATAATAAAGAACACTAAAGGAACCAGAGTACATGTGCAGAGCTCTCTTCCTTAAAAAGCAACAGGGGGCTGTAGGGGTTGGTGAGCATCAAGCTAGTCGTTAGCTTATCCTTACAAACCTTGTCCTTCAGAGGGAAAACCCATGTTATAATATTACCGAGATGATCTTCTCAATATTTCTTGGATTCCTACAGCACAGCATGGTAAAGCTTGGCCAAACTTGACTTGCATTGCTCAGAGATCAGCCCTCAGTAAGACAGGACTTAACTTCTCAATGACGTAGGTATCTGCATTTTCCCCGCTTCTGAATAACACAGGCAAACCAAACTATCTGCTCTGTCATACAGAGCATCTCCCAGTCTCCACAGGGAGATATTCACACAGACTGTGCATAAAAATATTTTAAAATATATTTTTCTAGTCATTTTCTTTAATACAACTTAGAACCAAAAATATTAATTACTTCACTCGTTCCACTTGGTCACTGAAGCTTCTCCTGCAGTTTTGTTCTTCTGACTTTCCTACTTCTCTTCCCAAACCAGCCTGCCACTGGGCAGCAACTGGAAATCACGAAATAAAGTGAAATGTGGTGCTGCAGTTTGGGGGAGCAAGCAGAAAAGCTTCACAAAAACGGCAGCCTAGTGCCTCAGTGGAGGAATACTGGCATTTGGCACTTTGTAATAGGTTAGGAGCCTCGAAATTTATTGTAAACTTAATGCAGCTTTACAGCCTATCTTCAAAACATTTACACAGACAGTAAAAGATGATGGATATTTTCAGAGCATTCCTCTTTCCCAGCAGTTTCCCTTGCAGTAACACTGCACAAGCAGCAGTGATTTGAAATACATTATTGATGTATCTTTGAAGATCTGTTATATGATACCTCATGTTTATTGCTATTATGCAACTGGCTTCTAAGTGTCCTCTTCTATACGAGGCAGAGCCGAGAAGATACGATCAGTAGTATTATTATTTGTATTGCAGTGATAGAGGCAGTAACCCAGCAGAGCACCACTGATTTAGATACCGTGCAAAGACACGGGATGACAGAGTAGCTGCTCTTTACTTTTTAAATAAACCAGGAAAACAAGACCAGAAAGAGAGAGACGTGGTATATAAACAATCAACAGAGAATGAAGTGCACAAGAGATAGATGTGTGTCTGCACCAGTAAAGTTAATGAGATCCATACTTTGCATTTAATGGTAGCCTTTCAATTGACTCCTTCGTGATGGGAAGTTGGAGAGGTGAATGAAGAGCGAGATAATTAGATGCCAATACAGAAACCCTGATTGGGAAGGTGGGCAGAGTTATGGGGAGGTCAACTCTTTTATTACTATGGGATTTTGAATGTTTTGCTCTACCATATCTTTAATCTCTTTTCATACACAATGTGTTTTATGGATTGTGTGGCTCGGACATAGTTTTCTTTGTGTGTGCACTTTGGTCTTATTTATTCTCGCTAATGCTGCTAACATCTCTAAAGCTAAGAACCGGATCAAACTTACAGTGAAAAGCACCATAGATTTTCTGCTAGTGTTGATTTAAGCAGAGGTCCAGGATGTTTCTATAGCCAAGATGAACCGTGAGCACAGCATTACCTTAGCAGGGAATGTCCCGTCAGACAACGTTTGGTAGTAAAAGAATAACGACAGAGTGTAAATGTAACAGTATCTTCTAATCAGAAAATGAGTTGGCAAGAGCAGTAAGCAGAACAACCTGAAATGTTTAAAGAGAGCAGCAGGATCAGAGGCCGTTGACTTTGGATCGGATAAACACTAAATCTTTCTTTAGCAAGGAATCTCCATGGGAGGATATCAATGGTTTTGTGAAGACAACAGATCCGACAATGTCTTATACGAACTGTCCTGATTTTCTTATTCAGAAGAGTTCCACGTGCCCCCAAAGCCTAACGATGCTTTTCAGCTCTTGCCAATTTGTTCAGTAGTTCTCAATTCAGGTTATTTCCAACACTTTCTGCAGGTCCAATAGTAGCTTTCAGCACCATGAACTGTTAGAGAAAGAGAAGTTCACCGTAGCAATTAAGCAGCAGCCCAACCTATAAGAAGCTGAGTGCTGTTAATTAGACAAATCCCTAAAATAATTAAAGCAGTTCTGTGTCTCGCCTACACCTGCAGTGCTGCAAATATGTGTTTAGCACAGGACACACTCAGCTCTCATGGGGAGCTATGTTCAGCATCGAAATATATGTATTATCCTATTATAGCGGGAACACGTATTATGTTTATGTGCAGAAATAAAATTTCTAGTTTTCCAATACTTTGTGCAGTATAGTCCACATTCTTGGAGCCCTTTCTCAGGCTTTCTACATAACACGCCCATTCTACTTACTTTATGCTTCTGATTTTTTTTTTTTAACATTTCAAAGCACGGCTTTTAAAAATCAGAAATCCTAAAACGCAGCTGCAGCCAGTAGGTTCCCAGGCGTAAATTCATCCCACCTACATATAACCTGGATGTGGAGCAGGAAAGCACAGATCTTATTATGCTCTACGTTACGATTAAAAAGCCCTTTGTTTTGGGATTCCTTCTTTCATTCCATTCTGTACATTTCTTCGTGTCTTAGGAGCAATACCAAACATCCACAATCTCTGAGTAATTTTGTTCTGTTTACTTCTAACAGGTGACATCTAAAATTTTGTTTTAAGTGTGGCTAATTCTCTTTTCAGAACTGTCAAGTTGTATGGCTGAATGCCTGTAGGACTGATAGCTGCACAATACACGATGCTACACCGATATACAATAGCTGCACGTCTACACAACATTTTGATAGTGCGACAGTAGCTGTTAATAATAATGCATTTTGTGTCACGGTTTTGGCTAGCAGTTGTCAGAATAGTGGTGAATTTCTAGTTATTACAGAAAATTAGCTTTCAGATGGAGCAATCGTGTCCTGGAGCTTTGGGGTGCAGGTAATAACTTGGAATCTAATTCAGGAAGGGCCTTAGCCATGTGCCTAATAAATATATGTATACTGGAGACTATTACGGCAAAGCGATACATTAAAATTGTCACCATCCAAGATGTTAAAATTCAATATGGTTATACGCATTTTCAGGGCGGAAGCTATAAGCTTGCAATTGCTTGTGTGCAAATATGTTTGTGCATATGTAATTCTTGCCTGGATCAGATTGGATTTTCAGTGTGTCTTCACTATTCGTGTACTATTTTTAGCTTCCTGGGTGTTATAGTAATACTAATCCATTTAAAGTATGATGTTAAAAATTAAATGATGCCTTAGCCACCATCTAAAGTCTTTTTTTTTTTTTTAATTGCTTAGAAATTTAAAAAAAATATTTAATGTTCACTGGTAGAGCAGATGGAGTTGAGAGCTGTGAACGCTCTTCTACATAATAATATATTTTGTTTCTGGCTGATGGTGTTGCTTTGTTCCTTCATTTTCTCATTAAACAGGACTCAGGCTGGAAAAATAAGAACTTTGGTATTTTTCAAGAATTTCAAGCTCAGAGGCAGACTAAGCAGCATTCAGGGACAAGTGCAGAGAAATGCTGGATTCTCAGATGCCAAGCTATTTCAATGAATGTCTTTGCCTGCTGAATAGTTAGCAAAAATCAAGCTTTCAATTAGTAAGAAAGTGCATAAAATATATTAGCCCTCTAATCACATGGAAGAATTAAGGCAGGGGACCCCAGCTTAACGGATGTCCCGTCTCTTTTCTTGTTAATAAGAAATATTCAAGTGCTCTTGTTTGAACTTTCATAACTGCGTGTATTTACGTAACGTCTCATGTCTGGGGATGAGAGGATACCTGAAAATTTTATGGAGGAAAATTAATGAAATCCATCTAACTTGATTTTTATTTCAAATAACAAGTCCATCACAGGTGACTGTGATTACCATAATGTGGTAACTTGGCCAATTTTTAGCCTCTTTTGTAAGCCTGATAATACCTGTAGTCTATAGTATCTACTGAGGCTCTAAATGATTGGATAGATGAAATTCATGTCGAAGATATTTATAGAATGACAGAAAATATGCCAGAATACTGTTTATTATAAGTCACTGATCTATAGCAGAGAACTTTGTGTGTGTCTAAAAAATAACTTAGGTACGTACTTCTGCTATCTCTTCCCCCAAGAACCTTCTGTAGAGACATTCACATTAGTGAATATAGCTCTGCATCTACCAATGAGATGAGTTTCTTTATCCCATTACACGGAATTCAGAAACAAGAAACAGCTTTTTAAAGACAAAATTGTGTGAGGCTTAGTTTTAGGGATAAAAGCATTGATTATCGACCAGATGGGTTCTGTTTTATTTTTGTATTTAGAAGAAAACCTGTAGATAAATTTGTTTTTGTTTCTCCCAGTAGAAATTTTTGACTATTTAATTAAAGGCCTCATTGCCCCATCATTAAATTCAAAGAAGCATATCTAATGCAAGCACTTAAATGTAATGTCACTTATTAGTCTTTAATGAAGAGAAACTTATTCTTTCTCTAAAGAACAACTGTAGAAATAGTGCCCATGTCACCCACAAAATTATATATTATGAAGAGTATTAATGTGTATTTAATGACTGTAAAAATATTCTTTTATAAAAAGGACTGTATTCTTTCTTGTTCGGCTTCACTCTCAAAGGAGGTTAATTACAGCCAGAGCATCACAAATTCTGTAACGCTACAGGTCATTCATCTGCACCAAAGTGTAACACAGTTCTGCAAAATCTCATAGACAGTGATAACATAAAACTGTTCCACGACTCAGTAAAGATCACTGGTCTGTCTTGTAACTTGGCTCTAGCTTTCATGATCCAACAGCCACAGAATCTGCCATTAAACATAACATTTATCTAACCCTTTTCATATTATGCTTTACAAATATAGACATAGAAAGTGTTTCTGATGTTTTGGAGGGGGAAAATAAGGGAACTGTAAGAAGTCCAAGTAACCACAGTTTTGAGGTTTTTCCACAGAGATGTCACAAAATGGTGACCAAATGCTGTATGTCATCGTCATACAGCAGGTCAAAAAGTGATAGTTCACAGCACTGCTAATCTAAATCCATACTGCAAGGTTATGTATTTGATGTTTAATTAGATTAGCACCATCTTTTTTCTTAATTTTTCTTTCTTAATTTTTTTTCTTAATTTGATAAATTATTCAAAATCAAAGGCCAGAGCAGTGTCATAGTAAATCTCCTAGGGTGGAGAGATGATCAACAGTGGGAGGTTATCAACACCTCCCAGGTGGCACCTGGATATCAGAATAGGATGGCCAGAGGTGAAACAAATAGAAAAATTTCCGGCTCCCCCCCCCCATACCAGAACCAAGTGCGCTGAGATGCTAATTTGTCCCTCGTTCCTGTAAGCACTGTTATGTCGATTATTGTGTATGTATACACAAATACACAAGTGTAAGGTGGAGCGATAGAATTTCATTCTGAGTACACAGTTTATACCATATGCACAGTTTTTATTAATCCAATGATTAAGCCTGCTGTAATCCTGTGTATCCTTCTTTTACAAACTGTGTGTATTTGGTACCCATAGTGCCAACATCACCCGGCACATTCATTTTGGCTCTTTTTCTTGTTTCCCAGTCAAAAACCTACTGAAAACTTTAACATCCAGCAGATCCTACCCTGCAACTTCTTCACTTCCTATTCAGCCCTGATCTTGTCCCCAACCACATCACCTAGAAATTGAGAACAGCCACAACAAATTCGTTCTGTTGCCTTGCGTCATTCAAGCAGCTTCCAAAAGCACCGGTGCGCTTCTGTGTACCGAGTGCTTGAGTCTGATTTCAGTCTCGTAAAAGTAAAGAGTTATTCCACTGAAACGTGTGGATTGTCACTGGTGAGAGGGGAATGAAGATGAGCATCAAACCCTTGTAGTAAGAATCTGCCCACTCAGGGCTCATTTGAGAACTGCTCTCTGCACTTACCCGATTCACTTGAATTATGTGACCTTCTAATACTCATCTGCACTTCTCCGTGTATGAATTTATCCTGTTCTGGATAACATCTTCTCTTGGGAAGTGTAAATGGAGATGTGTAAATTGTATAAAGGGGTGAATGAAAACCACAGAGGATTTTTTTCCCATTCCACAGCCCCCCATAGTTTATACAATTCTTTATGCCTCGCTTGCTTTCTCTCTTTTCTGTGTGCAAAGGGAGGAAGATGGTACCATATAGGCTCAGGTGTAAGACAAAGGGACTTTTTTTCTCCTGGAAAATGAAAGATGCAAAAAAAAAAAAAAAAAAAAAAANATTGCCAGCTGCAGTTCACTGCACTGGGTTTTTTTCTCCCTGAGAGATCCCGTGTCATCTCCCAGCAGCCAAAGCTGGTCGTTGCAGAGCAGCAACATCTGGGGGGACCCTCCAGGTCTCTGGCACAAGTCCCCAAATTGCTAGCGAAGGTCAGGCCCTGCGAGCGCAGGGTGGGCTGGCCAAGGGGTGGGCTGCTCAGCCCGGGGGGTGGGAACGCCTGGGAAATGCAGCCGCTTTCCTTTCTGGGCTTCTTTCTTAACTAGAGTGTGACGACACATTCAAAGCAGGTTGATGCTCGCTGTGCTTTATGATGAGCTTTGAGATTTATGAATGGAAACTGTTAAATAAAGCTAAGTAATATATCTTTTAATATAGAGATGTGCTTAGACAATATGGAAATGAGACGGGAGAGTAGAAAATGTGACAGCTGAGTAGATAAACATGGACTTGTGTTTTCATTTACGAAGACCTTCAGTATATAAATGCTAATTATTTACTACATTATATGATTCTGAATTCCAGAGAGAGGTTTCGCCAATTTTATGTATTAAACAAGTGTCTATTGAGAGATCACTTCTTAATGTACTGTCTCAAACATTTTTAAAGACGGCTACGCATCCCACAGCTATCCGTTTCACTTGAGATGCCAGATTGCATCAGTCAGGGTATTCCCATTAAGTACTGGGTGCAGGCACACTCACACAAGCCACGTTTTTTTTATCACAGGGAAGCAAATCTGTTTCTTTGTCCAACGTCACCAGCAAAAATCAGGATTTGAAACAATTTTTCTTTTACTTACCTCCATAAAAGCTTGTCTGAAGTAGACCTGCAGACAGCCAGTAAAGCCTGAAGTATTTACCAGACCTGCTGTACCCTACTAAAGAATTACATCAAGGTGTTTCCAGCCTTTTGTATTTCATTCCTACTTGCTCCACCTTTACTTGCAGATTTTCTTAAATCAGCCACTGCCAGGCAAGAAAGACCCCGAGGCAATGGCTTTAGAGATGGGTAGAGAGGAGGTGTACATGATTTTCTCCTTTTCCCCTGGATCAAGCTGTGATCCTTCCCTCCTCATCCTCACCCTGCTCAGACACATCCTGATTATACACAGTGTAGGACACTTAGAGGTTTCATCTGTGTTTTAGACAAAGAGGAAGGGTCTTCCCTGCCTCTGACAGAAGCTTTGCAGCTATTTGCCAACGGAAGACTGCCTTTTCCCATTCTTCCCTGTGCTGGGGGGGCTGGCAGGCTCAGCTCTGGCTCCTGAGGGTGGTGTATTGCCCCCTGTGCCTGAGCTCCTCAATCTTCTCTGGGAACACAACAGTTCTTTCCTGTTAAGGGACCGGGGGAGAAAATAGGAAAAAATTTCTGTCGCTTACAGAATAGTTATGAAAATCATATCTTTGGCTGTCCATACACAGGAACGAAAGAGCCACCAAATCTAGAAAGGAGTTGTATTTATTGCCTTGGAGAAAGGACGGGGGAGAAACATCTGGTACTGGGCAGGCTGGGAAGGGGATGGCAGCAAAGGGCTGTGCCTGGCAGGTCCAGAGGCACCTCCCGAGGTGTCTGACCACTGTTCTCCATGAGAGAGATAAGGGAGGGCAGATCACAGAGTAATAACCTGCATCAGGCTTTGGTTTTTTAAGTAAATTTTGCTCTCTGGAAGGCAGCTGTCACTAACGCACCTGTTATCCCAGTCCCTGCCTGCCATCATTCACCAAAATTTCCCCATCTTTGTTAGTTAAATTCAATATTATTTATATCTTTGGGTATCTTTTGTGTCTTAAGTGAACAATGAAAACAGAAAGTTGCTAGGCTGAAATAAGAGACATTGCAATAAATAGTTTTGGGTTTTTTTTGCAAAATGATTGCACGAGGCCAGTCTCCTAAGATTTCCTTCTTGGTTAGGCAGCTCTGAAGGGTGAAGAGGAATGGAGGTAGATAATTATTAGACTGTTGGACGCGTAAATAAAATGAAGCTGTAATAGAGCTGCTGCAAGAGCACCTGTTTACATGTGAACAAAGAAAATTCACACTTTTCTGTATATTATAATACAATTTGTGCAGCTGCCTCAGTGCTGCAGAACTTGCACTTAGCTCTTACTCATCTGTGGTCTCTGTGCCTCTGCCTGGAAATGCCCATATGAAGCGATGACAAAATCGATTATTATGAATCCAGTTGTTCACAACTAAATTGACTACTCTTCCGAAAATACCCGCGATGACTACTTCAGCTCGGGGCCGAAACACGTAGTTTGGGACCGGTGCGTGCGCGGAGGTGTTGGGGGGCTGTTGGGAACCAGCCCGCGCCTGCTGGCTCAGAGCCGGAGCGCCCTGTACCCCGCAGGCTGAGCCCTGAGATGCTGCAGGAAGGTCCTCAGCTGCTGAAATAACGCCATCAATCGGCTTTTTCTTTTCATGGTTTTCAGTTTCACGGGTTTCTTGTTCCGTAAAATTATAAGGAGCTTTTCAAGATCTGCATATAAGAAGCCCACTGGGTCCGTCTTTCTGAAGGAGTGTGGCTGGGGCTTGGGTTTTCTATTGTGTTGTATCTGTCTTGCTCTAAAAACTTTTCCCCCCCAATTTCTCATTTTTATCTCATCCTTACTCTTCTTTACTCATCCTTAAAATTTATTTTGTATAAAGCCTTTCTGCCAGTCCCTGCTGTGGCATTTTTTGGCTTGTGCTTGATCCCTCAATAACATTTTGGGTTGTGAGAGTCTACTCTGCTTGTCTGTTGGCTTTCAATTTTGGATTCAGAAAGAATAATAATTAGGTACTGCCGCTAACTACCCATAGGTAAGTTCATAAGTATGTCTGCTTTGCTGATGTCCTGGAGGGTATTTGCATTTGGCATTCTCAACATTGTAAAATGCAAACCTGGTTAAGAGGGAAATTGTGTCCTGCATTGTAGAGATGCTAAGAGAAGCGGCATCATTTGCCATGAGATATTCTAATTTATGACTATCTTTAAAGAACATGCTTGCCAATTAGTGTCTTTATTAGAATACTTACTTTTATCATTTGAAAATATTGCTCTTAATTGAGACCGGCTTTGCCTAAGGGAGAAACATTTGTTAATAAATAAATGACAAAACTAAACCTCTCCATCGGTACCCACGTAGGGAACCAGCTTATATCACATAGGCGCCCTAACAGATCGTATTACTTATTGTTCTTAAACTCATTCAATTATTGAGAAAGACAATTTCATCTAACGTTATATTGTCTTGCTGGGAAAAATATAGACAGGATATTGGAATTTGCTTGTTTATTAAAGCAAGTAGCTCATTAGGCATAATTAAGATAGAAGAAACAGGAGCATTAAATTTTCATACCACGCCATCAGCCCGATAGCTCTAGTAAAGGCAAAAGCACCATAGTTGCTCTATTAGTACATCGATCAGGCTAATGTAATTAAGGTGCCAATTTTATTAGAATCTGAAGATAAGGTGAGGAGTGCTTAGTGTTTTTCACTTTAAAAATGTAGTAAAGAAGCTGTTTAAAAAAATATAACTTAATAGAACCGAAAACCCCACTATTCAGCCAAGGGACAGAAATGAACCAGCGTCTGGTGAAGGTAGATGCATGGGGACGTCACAGTGTCCCGTGCTTGTCATGACTCTCTCACTGTGTTTCCTTCCCCAACGGGTGGTTAGAAGTTAGGGTAAAGCTAGTTACAGCACGGGGACGTCCTCCCCGACATGGGGCATGCATTCCCAACAGCCACTCCATGCTCATCCCTTCACCATGGAGGACTCGCTGCCGCTGGGGTCGGTGGCATTGCACTCTACAGCCCGGGACCTTCCAAACAAGAGTGTCTCTGGCAGAAACAGGTTGTTGTCCATGCAGGGGTAAAGCAGCAGAGAAGAAGCCAAAGCACATCTGACCGGTCCTTATAGGATCCGGGTGTGCGTAAGGTGCCTGGTGCAGTAAATAACTGATCAGAGATACATTCACGAGTCAGCAGGATATTCTGTTGATTTATTTGAGCTCAAAAAGAGATACCAATGCTGCACCACTGCTTCATACGCACACTCTGTTGGACTTGGTAGAACCAACAACACAGTTGTGCATGATGCAGCCCCTGCCACATGAAGCCTGGAAACAACTAACACCCAGGCTGCTCCGTACTGGCCGTGCTGGCCATCCTGTGTGTGCTTTTCAATTCTCCGTTGCTCGGGAGGGCATGTCCACACCTTGGTGTGGTCATATCCACAGGTATGGAGGGGACAGAGTTTGGCTCCAGGTCAGGGAAGCAAGGGAATCTGCTCAGCCTTCAGAGCAGAAGTCCTTCACTTCAGATATTGTGCCACTGAAAATCCCTGAAACAACAAACTATTTCACCTAAACCCATTTTAAATATCTAGATATAAATGTGTGTATTTGTACGCGGACCTATATAGCTGCACATCTGTACCAACTTCTGCCCTTAGAGGCGGGGTGTTCTCAGCTGCCTCTGGCAGGTCCCACGAGGTGGGCAGGGGACGTCTCCCTCCTGCCCTGCCATCTGACGGAATAACATGCCCCGCGCAAATGGCACTTCATACATGACTGCAGGGAGGGAAAAGAGTCTTAAGGTTGCTTTTGGCTTCTGTGCAGAAGTATGAGGTCTGGCCCTTTGAAAAATAGGTAAGTTGGCAGAAAACTATTTTCCTCAGCATAGTATCTCTGTGATCTCCCTTCGGTATTTAACCACAAATAAATGTTTCCCTGACACATCAAGTATATCTATTTTTAAATAAATAAATAAAAGCAGACAAATTAGGTTACCAGTCAAGTCATCAAATCAGCGATGCTAAATTCAGAGAACACAGCATTGTGCCTCACAAATTATCTCCCAATCCCACCTGCTCTCAGATCTTTATAGCCTGGCTATCTGCTCTACTATGATTGCTCGATAGAAAATAAACAGATGGGGCTGAGAAAAATCCAAAAGAATAAATGGGGTAGAAACTGCCTCAAGCCTTTTGAACAGCATCAGGGCAGCTTTTCTCTTTTCAAGGATTTTTCTTCCCCCATTTGAAAAATAAACCTGCTGGAACACAAGATGTGATTTGGTTTAATTTTCAGCTACATGAAAACACACGCACGCACACACACACACAAATGTGTTTTAGATACTTTTGGGCAGAGAGAGATTCTGCTTTCTTTCATGGGCTTTGCTGCTCTTTTTAATCTGGTAATTGCCTGATCAATATTGCTATTTGAAACTTATATGAAAATGTGTGAAACTTTTTAACAGCAGAGAATATATAGATTCCTTTGCTGGGCTGCAGGACTTCAGCAGCAGCAATTTCAGTAATTAGGCTGCTTTTCAAATAAAGGCCAGTTCCATGGATAAATGACTAAGATAAATTACGCCCTGCGTGAGCTTATATTTGCCTGCTTGCCCTTTCTGTGTTCACATCCATGTAAGGAAAGCCTGAGTAAACATCTTTTCTTTTCCTCCTCACACCCCACGACACGTCTGCGTACTCTTAGGCAGGAGTGCTCCTCGTGCTCCTCATCTGTCCTTAGCACTGGATATCCTACATCGGAGGTGACTTTACATTTGTCCTTTAGAAATTATTCTTTTCTTGCCGATCTTTTTTCGCTTGGGGATTAGTTTACAGAATGAAACGAGAAAAAGAAGAGGAAAAATCATGCTTTTCCAGTGAATGGAATTCAGATTTTAGACCAAAAAAGCAGGATGTGAAAAAATCAAGCAAGATCAAGAAAAGAATGCTCTGAAATATATTTTTAGCCTTTTCGGTTATTTTGGATCAGCTTATTTAAAGCTCATTCTAATAAATTCTTGCCAATTGCAAGAAAGAATGCAGAAAAATGAAGCAATTATTTATGATAGTGTTATGTGGATCTCTCAAAACAGCACCATCTTTGCTAGAGATATGCCACTGATCAGCAGGAATTTGAGCATAGAAGTTGAATATTCTTATTTTTGAGGGCTCAGGTGTCAGCAGAGCCCACGGCATTGAATTTAGGCTTGTCAATGCCATGCCTGAACTTGG
The DNA here is from genome assembly GCA_013398295.1 of Chionis minor. Lineage (NCBI taxonomy): Eukaryota > Metazoa > Chordata > Aves > Charadriiformes > Chionidae > Chionis > Chionis minor. The sequence continues at coordinate 515,734 of VZSF01003422.1, forward strand.
GCAATAAGCCATGGTCCCATCACACCGAGTGTGGAAGCTTCCCCAAGGCCACAAAGAGAGGCAGGCGGGGAGCTGTGCAATTAAATGAAGTTTTACCCACTGGAGTCTGGCTTTAATGTGGCTGCTCATGAGTCAACAGCCAAAACATCAAGAAAACCAAGAGATCTTGACTGTCATGGGGGATGAGTCAGAGTGAAAGTCATTGTGCTGGCACCAGGGTAGTCACTGTGCTTGTCTTATGTATGAAGGGCATGTTCCATCCTACAGACATAAAACTCTGCTGAAATAGTTACCAAAAGGAGTTTTGCCAGTGGAGAAAAAAATTGGGTTGTCTGAGATAGGTGTTTCCATGGAGGCCTGATGCCATCATAGTGACAGATGGAGAGCTGAAGGTCAGACTGGGAATTCAGTGCCTCGCAGCGCCTCAGGCGGGCAAAAGTCAGGAGCAGTTGGCTTGCTAGCCAAAATGTGCCCAGAAGAAAATCCATTTTAATATTGAGTACCTTCCTCGAAGTTTGCCTGACGAGTTAAAGAAAAGAACAGCAGGAAGGACATCAGGAGGGAGGTTGAGCTTCGGTCAGCGACGCTGGCATCTCAGGAGGCATAACGAAGATGACTGCTGGCACCAGCTGGCCCCACATTTAGGAGTATGGTTTTTGCATCATCAAGTCCTGATTTGTCAAACTTTTGCATAAAGACACACCAGGAACGAGCTCAGCTGCTGGGAGAGGCCTCGCTGGGGCCACGATGGAAACCGAAACCAAATCTGGCACAGAAAAAGCGTGCGGTTTTTTCAGTGTGGGACAGAAGAGGAGCTGTAATACAGTCCCGGGGCTGTGTGGAAGTTTGAGACATTCGGCTGCATCTGCTCTGCGATGCTGCTCGCAAGCTAAGCTTAACGCAACTGAAATACCCGCCTGCAAAAAAACCCTCCAAACCTCTCATGCTTGTCACCGAGGAGACAAATTGTCATCATAAACAGTCATCCTTTGCTGTGAAAGCCAAAAATCATGGGGATGCTCACCTGGAGGTTTAGCTGAATATTCAGCAGCCATCAGAGCCAGTGACAGAATCCACCCCTAGACCTGCCCGGAGAGGCTTTTCCTGGGAATACAGCAAAGCCCAGCCCCGCCGGCGAGCTCGGCTCCGCTCCAGCAGCACGCACAGGCTCCTCTCTGTCCCTACTGCTGCTTCTCCTTTAGTTTCACACATTTCTATCCCTTCTGCAGAACAAAATAAATAACAGAGCATAGCATTGCGTACAGGAAGGCACTAACTACCCCTGTAAGAAAGGTCTTAACCTTTTACGTATTCTGTAACTAATCTGTGTCGACAGAACCAAGTCTAACGGCTCCCAGCGGCTCACCACGTTGGGAAAAGGGTCTCCCTCGCCCTTCCCTGCCCACATTCATAACCTCTGCTGTCGGGATGCTTCTCTGCATCTCCTGAATTTAAGCTTGACGGGTGGACCTAGAGAGGGCAGAGCTGAGGGGCTGAAGGTGAGGAAGGTCACATCTCCTTGCTCTCCCACCAAGAAGTTACCAGCTTCTGGAGGGAAGCACCATTCCAGTGCTCAGAATTCCTCTTGGCTGTCCTGAAGACTTCAGTACCTAAGGCAGCTGAATTTTTAAGTTCAATTTGTTTCACGTGCATTTTTTTTTTTTTGGTCCATGGTAAATATCCTTTAGCACAAACCACAAAAAGCCTTGACATAATGACTCGTGGACTTGTTTTTCAAAATCCGTTTCCTGCATATGTTAGTGGTTCTTGTTGCTTTACAGTTTCCACAAAAATCCCAGTGAAAGAAAACAGTGTTTCACGAGGGTCTCTGACCACTGTGTATGACGACATACAGCACCTGTACTGTGCTGCATAAGGGTCTCAGTCTAATGGGCCAGAGTTCCCAAAGCCCTGTTGTTTTCAAAATACACCAAATATTTACTGTTATTATCTGAAAATTTGTTGGGTTTTTTCTTTCTTAACCCCATGACTTATGGAATGAATTGGTTCAAAATAGACGCCGAGAAAACGAGTGAAAGTGAAAAGTGACAAATGATGTTGATCCCTTTCAACTTTAAAATGTTTGAATCAGAAGATGCTACGCAGCTCTGTTCAAGGTCCATATGTTTTTTTGATAGGAAACGTGTTTTGATTGAGGAATTATTTCTGGGGTTCATTAACATGTAAATTGCTCCACGAGGAAATCTAAAGGAGATTGAGTACAAAGATATGTAAATAGTCAAATGTAACTGGGGTTCAAGCCCTACATCTCTATTTCTGCCTGAACAGCTCAAACAGACAGAGGAGAAGGTTTTCCACCCTCCTCCCCGAAATCCAGCAAAATTTCTTGTCACGTGACGTGCCTCCAAAAGCAGTCCTGAGGCAGGAAGTTCAATGAATAATTATGAATTAGCAGAGTTGGAGGATTCAGAGAGAGGGGAAGCGTGGGCACCTGGGGTCGGAGCCTTCCTCACCGCCCGAGCAGTTCTTTGGGCTCCGCTGAGTGCAGCGCGGGTACGGCAGCGCTCCCTGCTCGCCCCGTAACCCTCCGTTCGCTGGTGCAAACAGAAAATGCTATCTTCTTTAGAAAATACTACGTCTCCTGTTACTTTTGGTAGATCTCCCTTAGAATTCTTTGACAGTTAAATATAAATCACATATGGAAGAGCGAAATCTGTCCTTGTAAACATGGCGTGTGCACGAGGAGTAAATCGCGCCGACGCGATCGCTGCTGTTGTCGTAACGTGTCTCCTGCGTGGAGCAGAGTGAAGAGGGGCAACTAATCCGCTGGCTGGGACTGCACCTGTATGATGTCATGTTACCAGCAACGGTCAGCTCAGAGGAAGGCAGCTACCAGGGAATATTTACCGAGAAGTAAAGCAGTTGTCGGGGGGGGCTCCTACTGCCTTGTGTTGACCCACACAAACATACTGGGACAAGGCAGCTGTAGGAACATTCCTGAAGATTTCCTCAACGTGTGAAAACCAAGATGTACTCATGCCCAAGTGTCTGCTGCACTTGAGGGAACAATTTATGACGTTCATTCTCGTCCACAGAGCTGACCAGTGCGCCGCCCCAGTGTGTGCCCCCGGGTACCCCCCTTCCCATCACTGCTCAGGGATCCCCTTGTCCTGGAGCCGGGGTGGACGGAGCCCTCGCAGGGCCCTTACGCAGCAGCAGCCGCAGAGAGTGAAGGCTTCGAGAACTGGGGGTCCGTTCTTGCCTCCCCCACCATCTGCCAGCCTAATCTTTGCAAATTATTTAAGCTACTTGTGTTCAATTCCCCATCTGTAAACTGGAAGCAATTACTCCTTGCCTGTGTGTACAGGAAGAGCACAGTCTATTCACGATTGGGGTGTATTTGGATGCTCCCGTGCCGATAGAAATGGCTGGGTAGAAAACGTATCTCCTCCCAAATTGCTGAGCCGACTTGTGGATGTGCAGGGGGAGGCAGCGGTACCTGAGCACAGCGCGTCACCTCCTGTCTGCAGGCTCTTGGCAGGGCTGGCGCCAGCGCGGACCGTTCCCACTTTGTGGAAATCTGCTCCAGATTGCTGTACCAAAGTGATACATCCTTTGTTTAGTAGCTTCCCAATTATTTTCCGCTATTTCCAGTCTTTGTGTTTCCATCATTTACTGCTATTAACACATGATGAATCCAGTGTTGTATGGCTGAAGCCATGCAAACCAAACATTAGGTGCTTCATTCTGTACAGTGTCGGCTTTCAGTGCTGCCACTTTCATAATAGGAAAGGTAGTTGAGTAATTATAAAACATACATTAGTATAATGACAGGTCCTGCTTATAGCCAGGATACTTTTGAGGAACAGACTTTCAATAATCACTTCTCTTTTTATGCAGTGCTTTCCCTAGAAATATTTTATTAGTATAATTAGGGCAGGCAGGAAAAGATCACCTCTAATTAATTTTGGAAGTATGAAAGATCAACAGAGGAGATTGCTGCTTGAACCCCCCATCACCTGAGCTTTCCAAACGAGCACAACCTTCTCCCCAAAAAGCGCACGTGTGGCCAAATCAGCGCTCCAGTAGGAAGCTGAAAGAAAACAGAGCTGTGCCGGGAGAATAGCCTGCCCTCTGGAAGAAAACACCTAGTGTTAAAATAAAAGACAGTATTATAACAATTCCTTTACCGTCTGGAGGGTGGGGGAATAAGTTGTAGAGGTGAAATGATGGCGGGGTGCTCTCAGGCGCTGTAGCTGGCACCCTGATGAAATTATTGCAGCGATGATACAAACCTTCTGTTCAGCCAAGGTCACACAGACCTTCGGTTTTTTGCCAAGTAAGTGCTGGTCAAGCAAATTAAAGGAGTTTGGAGCAGATCTACCAGATGTACCCCATTTATCTTAAAGTTCTGCCTTACCTGAGTTGTGCAGATCTGGTCACACTTTCAAGAAGGGTGGATTCCCCCTGAAGCAGGTGCAGAGGAGGGCTGCTTGGGGGATGTGGGCACTGGATGAAGGACCCTGTTAGAGGAAACTAGGAGAGCAACATGTGGTTGGATAACTAACCAAAGGTTGGACACGCACAGGTGGGAGGAGGTATGGCTGCTCTCTCTAAACACCGCAGAGGGTAGATGTTCTTAAGCCAGAGCAGCATACAGCTGCATAAAAACACATCTCTGGACTTGTTGGCAATGGAATCGGGCTGGAAATTAGCAGGCACGTGAGCATTGTAGGAATAAAGTTCTGGTACAGTCTTTTAATCAGAAGAGGAGGCATGGTGAGATCCAACTAATTTCTAGATGGGGTTGGACGCATTGAGGAAAACCACATCATGACGTGGCTGCTGCGGCAGTCGGAGCCAACCGAGATGCTCTTTTTTCCCCAAGAGCAAGCACTGGAAGGGAAAGCCACGTGGGGAATGCGCTCTCCATTTTTTTGAAATTTCTCACTAATTTTGTTGCTACTTGTTCACAGGCACATTAAAAAAATATGTAACGTGATGGGAAGGATATTCTTAAAGTAAGCTCTTGCTCTCAAAAGACCAGCCTGAAGTGCCATTCTTTATTGAACCACCTGTACTATGAAATAGTATGCTTATGACAATGCATGCAACATTTTAAGCCCTCAGGGCTACATGAGGAGAACACCCAAATTAAAAAAGGATAATGAAGTCTGAAACAGTAAAAGTGCTAGCAGTTACTTTTTAATGGCAGCTAATTTAGTGGCATTGTTTGGGCTACAGTCTTAGGCTGTAACTCAACCAACTTCAGCAGAACGCTGCTGGTAGCTAACTGTTGTGTCAGCCCTCAAGAGCTACATATTGCCATTATTTTATTAATCACCACCAATAAACGATACTTACGTAGAATTTAATTACTGGAGCCATTTGTTTTCTTGTGTTTGGGGGGCAAGGTGTTTGAGGATGATGAGAATTATTTGGTACTCACCGCATATGTTTTTTCTCTTAAAATCTAAATTGGGCAGATTTCAGAGGAGTATTGTTACAGTATAAATGTCAATCAAGTTTCTACTTAGATCCAATTGCTATTGTGCGGATCTCCTGGTTTTATAAAGAAACCAGGTAAAATACACTAATTGATGGAATTTATTAAGGAGACAGTGAGGACAGGAGCAAAAAAATAAGCATAAAATGTAAGGGAGAATCAAAACAAAAGCTTAGCTATATGTCTTTGATATGTTGACAGTTCCCATAGCTCAAGGTAACCTTTCTCCGTAACACTCCAGGGCTTCCCTTTATTACCATCTTTTTTAATAGAAGACCAGTATTATGCTTCAGGTGTGTTTTTCTGGTGAGCAAGAACACAAAGAGCAAAAGAAACGAAGCCATGTAATGAGCCGAGGAGAGACAAGCAGTAATACCCAGATGCCCCCCACCAAGGTGAAGACCCAAGGGAGTCCTCCCTGCCTGCTGGGGCTGGAAGCAGCGTAGCTGGGCCACACTCTGCTGGGCACAGCGCCCATCTCAGCTCAGGTTTTTCTGCAGTAGTTTCAAAGAGCAACAGAGAACATGCCAAACTCGGATAGAGTGTCAGAAACAATTACACAGATCCCGCTGTCATATACTTATGCTGCATGTTTAGTTCTGGAAGAAAGACGAGCGCTGCACAAGCGTTCAGTAGAAATGTAGTTATTCAGTTGGGGTTCCCAAGACAGTTGATGGATCCAAAGAGGTCTGTTGACTGCTTTTTCCAAGCAGTTGTGTTGTCTGGTTGCGTAAACAATTACTATGGTGATACTTAGTCTGCCATTTTGATACGTTCGTCTTTGCATTTCCATCACTTGACCTTAAAACTGATTGAATATTTGATGCTCAAAAATGTACATGTTAATACATTCTTGATATGCCCAAGAAGTAAGCCGGAAGGCCTACAGGATTTAATCTTATGGTCGCCCATATCACAAACTAAATAACAAACAGTTCCACCAAGAGAAGGTTCAACAACTAGTAGCTGACTTGGAACAATGCCTTGTGCCTTCTGTTGACCCGGTGATTTATATACCAGCTTCCTAGACTCCCTGCACTCTATGGAGCGCTTATGATTGTTCTGATTTTTAGCAGTTATGTTTGTACAGTCAAAAATGTGCACATGTTTTTAGGAAACATTTGGAAGACAGATTGAAGAACTTACAAACGCTGTAAGTATAGTAAACTGTTCTCAACCCAGACAGGTAGTCTCGATGCATTTGACTTTTGACAAAGATATATTGGTCTCTCTGATTTTTAGAAGGCAGGGGGATTTTTGTTCCAGTGCAGAGCAAAACCAGATCTTGAAAGGTTTGCCAAAACAGAAGCGTTGCTTGCTGAGCAGAAGAATAGGTCTCGTTTCGCCTACTCTGACTTTGTAAAGGTTTGGACATATATACATAGCGACAGACTGATGGAGAGGTCAGCTTGGAAAGCTATGCTTACTTGATCTTTGAGTTTTGTTTTTGTGGTGTCTATAGGTTGTTTTTTAATAAAGTTAGAGAGACCGATAGATGTGAACAAGCAAAACAGCAGCAGCTGAAAGGAAAAATATCCTCTCTGAAGTTTTGAGCTATGACTTTTTTACAATAGGAATCTATATACCAATACCAAGCCAGGTAAACTGCATTTTGGAAGCTTTTTTCCTAGAGCATCTTAGTGTATGGGCACACTGCGTCACAGATACAAATAATCCTAAACTCAATAGTCTCAGTTGCAGTAATGGGAAAATTCGCTGTGTTCACTGACCCTCAGAATTTCTCGTTTCTTGCTGATGATGTGACAGTGGAAAGTGGGTTCAATGAGCTAGAGCATAGAAGTTGGAAATGTACGAGTTCAGAACCCTAAAAGGTATCTTAGGGAATGTAAAACAAACGGAAAATAATTCCCAAAGCAGTACAGCCATCCTGTTTAGATGATATCTTTTTCCCCTCACTCCTGTATGCTCTGTTCAAAACCTAAAGCAGAGCAAACATATGTTGAGAGATGCTGCCTATTTATAAAGTAAACACTAACAACAAGCAGAAAACAAAAGATAAATGAAGAACACGTTTTGCACACTAATCAAGTTGTCTTAACTCAGAAAGTAGGGAATATATGATGGTGCTAGGTTTTTAAAAATATAACCAAGGCTTCAGTTTTTCCACGTATTTAAAGTACCTCCGCATGTCCATTGGTCTGGACACATCTTGGAAGGAGACCCAGTCACAACTTTTAATGCTGGCATCTAAACTGGAAAACAAGGCTCCCAACAACAGAGATAAAGAGTTCCTCCATCGGAGAAAGCATTAGAATAGGTTTCCAGAAAATCTGGTTTTAACTTGAAATAAGTCTTTGATTAACAAAGTAAAGTGAAAGATGTTCGTACATATTCTTGATGATACTGTAAGGCAGTCCATAGATTCAGACGAGGTTGTGCAAGACACTCATTCGTGAAGGTCATCGAGGCTGAGATGATGTGTCAGGAAGGTTAGAGATGAAAAGTTTCCTTCATCTGTTTTCTTCGCTCCAATTACAAATATCAGCAATGTTGGAATTCACCTTTGGCTCCACAGGACTTTGCTCACTTTCCACTGCCTAGCCAGTATGTCATGAAGGTTCATATACAGTGTGTGTCATCAAAAATGAAATCCCCCCAAACACAGAAATGGCTGAGGTGCTTATTTCAGCAAGATATCCTTCTTCATATGCTGTTTTCAATAAAAGTATTACAGATAGTAGTTTAAATTCCACTGCTATTTAGAATGCGTGCTGGGCAAAATGACAGAAAAGATCCAAGCTGTTATGATCTGATTGTGAATATCAGACTCTAAAAGTTGGTAGATACGAGAGAGTGACATAGTTTTCTTATTTTATTTTGCTTTAGATGAGATGGCTTCACTTTCATTTGTGGGAGGTTATTGTTGAGCACAACAGCAGAGATTCACAACTGGGTGAAATAAGACTTTTCAGAGGATTACTCTTCCGTACGTGCTCCGAGGGAATACATGGGGGAAGTATGAATGGAGATGACCCAGATCGGCCTTGCTGACCTCCCCTCTATTAGCGGAGAGACAGTGGGCGGCGTCTGGCACACGAGCTCTGCAGACACAGAGATGCGAAGACTAAATCCCAGCCCTGCTGCCGCCACCACTTTCCACTTCCCGTGGCCTTGGCAGGGATCTGGAGGCAGCAGCCGCCGGCAGGGCACCCTCCGCTCTCTCGGCCCCTGTCCTGCTTTGCCGGGAGAAGCTGATCCCCCCGGGGGTGGGTTCTGGGGCTGCCATCACGCGTGGGCTGCGTCTCCCCCTTTGCGGATTTAATTTTGTGATGCAAAACCGTGCCAGCTGAGAAACGCTCCCTCTCCACCCAGCTTGCCTGCAGCCCGATGGATTATAATCTGCTGCGGGTACCTGGGTGTGAAATCCCAGCAGGGCACACTGGTGAGCCTGGGACAGCCCTCCTAGCCCTGCTGGAGCAGGAGCATCTCCCAGCAAGTACGAGCACGTAAAAAGATGCTCTTCCAGGACTGTAAAATCTCTGCAGGCTCAAAACATGGGGGTGGAAGTGAAAATGTACAATATGTTGTTAGCAAACGCTGTTACTTTTTTTCCAGTCCCTCCTGCCCTGCTCTCTTTTATAAATCCATGCTCCTTAAAAAGTCTAGGGCGAGTGCTTACGTCTGCGCGCACGCACACAGCTGCCATGCCTTATCTAGAGCATTGCTGAGGGTTGACTGGGACTGTACTAATAGACTTCTCTTAGAAAGGAAGTTGCTTCCATTTAAAAAATACCTGGTTTCTTTTATTCTTTCTACCCATTTAGATTTTAGATTTTCTTTAATTTAGATTTTTGCCACCCATAAGCCTTCAGCAGTGTACACAGTGTTTCATAAGCAAGTAGGAATAGAGCATTTCTTCTCTGAGGGACTGGGGCTGTTTAGTTGCTGCATAAAATACATTAGGCAAGTAGTGCATGGTACACCCCTCATGATGGGGTAACGACCTAATGCTTAAACGAGATGCCTTTCTGTTTTAAAAGAGAAAGAATTATTCTAATAAACTACCATTCTCAAGTACCGGGCCGAAGAATTGCTGTGTAATGATACATTGCTTTAAAATTTCTGTTGATGAGACAATGGTCATCTTTGGGTGTTCAGGCATGTGAAATACTATTTATAGAGCTCTCGGTGGATACTGCCCAAAGGGACACTATCACCTATTCTCATGGCTTCTCCTTTCTCAGGGGAAATAATGGTATTTGTGATTCAACTAATTCTAAAGAGAAACAAAACTCACAAAAAAAAAAAAAGAAAAAATTCTCTGCCAAGAGTCAGCTTGGAGATATTTCACTGTACCAGCTTCACAGCCCAAAGCTCAAAGTAGGGCAAAAATAGTAGATGGTCCTTCATTGGCTTTTTGGCTGGAAATAAATTATTTCCACAGAATGTAAGACGTGGTTTTCACTCACTTGTGGTCTGTCTCTCTCCACATGAAACAGAGCCTCTGCGGTGTGCTTACAGCAAAGGCGCATTATCAAAGCGCCCATGTGAGGGGTAGTTGGGAATGAGCATAAACAGGTTTTGACACAGATTTCCATCAGATTAACATGCAGGAAAAAAAAGTGAGGGTAGAGAGAGAGGAAGGAAAGTCAGACTGATGTGATAGCCCTAACTGAGCCATAATTGCTTGTAAAATCAGAAGGGAGTTGACTTTAAATAAGAATGTCATGAATATTGCCAAAGTATTAAACAAATATCCAGCAACTTGCCTTGTCTGCAGCCTCCATGAATGTGATTAGATGTACACGCGATTCACATAACGTGTGTCAGATGAATGTTGCACTGTGTAGATCTTCTGAGACTTTTAGAAAGCTCAGGAGGATGGGACTGTGCAGCAAAACAAAAATTATTCCTATGTCAAATAGCACTGAATTAACATTCAAGTATAACCTTTACCTCTACTTCATTCTTTTACTTGATGGTAGAAAATTAACTGTTACTGAATTTACCCACAATAATACCATGGAGTAGCGCATGATGATTTTTAAACAGAAATATTACTGCAGTTGTGGGCTACCTAGACAGCACAGCCCCCGTGTGTAACACAAAAGGTAAGTGTGTTTGGATTATCCAAACACGGGCAGGAGGCTGGTGTTGGCAAATGCGTCAGTAACGGAACCCTTTGGCCTCACGCCGTTGCCTGCACGGCACAAGGCGAGCCAGCCCGTTCTGCAGCTACGGCTACGCTCCCATCAGGAAAGGCAGGCAACCTGCAAAGCTCTGGCAAAGAATAACCACGGTGAGAAAGCAGCTAATTGCTGAACGTTTTTCAGATCTAAAAATAATCCAGAAAGCAAGATAGTAGAGAGACAAACCACCTACGGCTAAACAGAGCGCACGGCAAAGTAACTTGCAGCAGGTATCAAACGTTTCTACATAGTTAAATCAGCTGGATGACTCCACAGGATGGAAAAGACTACGATCCTTTGTTCTTACAGCCTCCTTTTGCTCTTTCTTTCTCTTTATTTATCATCTGTAATTTAAAACAAAGACAAGGAAGCAGGTAGCCCAAAAGCAGTAAAGGACACATAGTCTTCACCCTTACTGCCTTCGGGACATCACGCAGGGATCAATTTTAACTGTCATATTGAGTCAGATGTCAAGACGTGCGTGTTTGAGAAGGGGAAAGCTCCTTTGTGATAAGGATGGCTTGGATCAGCTCTTTCATGCCATCTTTTGTCTTCCTGCAGAGGTTATATTGAAGGTGGAGAAAACGTATATTAGCGCTCCGCTTTGCTCACGCGGGTTCTAACTGGTGTAAAACCCAGCGAGGGACCTTTCTGGTGGGACTGTTTAGGCACTGAGTCCGCGAGCGCCGAGTCTCTGAATCAGGAAATTTCTGGCCAGTACCTTGATAAAGTTCTTTGTCCTTGCTGGGCTGAGCTGGCCCCGCAAAGCGCAGCCCAAGCCCTAGCACACCCCTGTCAGCTTCAGCTCTCGTGGGAAATACTTCACAGAAAGCTCCTGACATCCCAGGTTTGGAGTCCCCTGCGTGCTTCCCAAATGATGGGCTGAGCTGTCACGTAAGCATTTTGAGTTTTAGCAGATAATAATTCCAATGGAAAAGCCACTGGGTTAGCACTCGGGGACGCCAATTCCTTGGGGGAGAAGTGGTCACAGGGGACAGATGTGCAAATGAACACCAGTCCCTGTTTTACAATTAAACAGCCAATCTTTGACAAGATGTTTCCCCAGACATCCCTTTGCTGGCTCATCGCATCCTTGCATCAGCTCTTCTCCAAGCCAGCTCCCAGGCGACTGTGCCGATGCCTCCGGGAAAGGCGCTGCCGACACCAGCCCTTTGGCACGTGTGTGCCGCCCGGTGCGCTGCCGGGGGTCAGCACGGCACCCGGCTCCTCTGGTCGAGCTGTCTTCTCCATGTGGAGATGAAGGTCTGTTGTCAGCCTCTGAGGTGGGACAGAGAGGACCAGTGATGCCAGCTTCTGAGAGGGAAGGAGAAAGGAAGAGGTATTTCCTTGAATACCTCAATATGGTAGCTTGATGATGGTATGTTTTCCTCTCTTTAAATGTCTTAGCTCATGTCCGCAATGGTATCTGCCTCCACCAGTCTTTGGCTATAGTCCTCTTCTCGCACCTCAGCAGGAATTTCTGTGTGGGCATGACTGATTTACTGTTTACTTCAGAAAAACTTGGGCTGTGTACAATAATCGTCAATCAAACCATTCCCATTTTGAGTTTCCTCATTCCACCCCCAAGTTAGCAGCTCTCTACTGTCAAATCCAGCAGAATAATGCCATTCCCTGCTTTAATATCCCAGGTACGTAATACGGCTTCTTTCTGCCCTGGCACATCTGATGAAAGCCTATTCTTATTTGCCACGAGCATTCTTAAAGGAAAACAAAAACGTTGTTAAAAGAGTACAGTGCAGGTATTTAAAGAGGCGGCTTCTGACTGCTGCTCCTTTCTCCTCTTGACATGAAGATGAACTTCCTCTGGTAGCTGACTCATTGCCCTGGGCTATCGCTCTAATTTCTTTGACTTCTGATGAGCAGATGCTCTAAATCTGTCAATATGAAGCACAAAAGGATCTTATTAATGGTCCAACCGCTATGTTTTTCATGGGTAGTGCCATCAATCTTACCTTATACATGTGCATTATTGCTAGCAATTGTTTACATACGCCGGAGCTCCCACTCCGTGCTTTATACCCCCTCACTTCATCCGGCTGCCTCAGATACAGTGGTCTTTATGCTACATATATCACATTTATATAGCTTGAGTGAGCTTGAGGCTCACTTTCTTTGCAAGGTACCAAGCTGTAAGGTACTTTTCTGTTTTCCGTAGTATATCGGTGTGCCTTGAATTATTCACTCAATTTCTGAGAAGCAGCATTAAGAATGTAATCTTCTGTTCATAAATCCATTGGAAGACTCTTAATAATGTAAGCCTTAGTGGAACATCCCAGCATCACAAAGGAAGGAGTAAGCATTTCCTTAGGGTTCCAAATGGTTCACTCACCTTTCCTTTGACAGAGCTAAATCCATTTTTTTAGGGACAAAAAAAGAAAAAAAAAAAGAACAAACCAAACCAAAACCACAAAAAACCCTCACTCAGTTGTTTAACGGTTTCAACCACCCTTTTCTTCTGTTTCCTTGTAATGCACAATCAGCTGTTCTGTCACTACAGGAAGGTCCATAAAGTTTGCAGAATACACACAAAGCTGAATTCAGGATGATTCAGTTAACGCTAATGAACTCCCTGATCCTGCTGCTGAGGTTTCGTTTCTCTGGGATTCTTTCTCCTGAAGACAGTGGCATCTTGGAAGCCTTCATTTCGGTACCAAAACATCACCTTATAAATACTCAGCTCAGGTGAAACCAATCACACCAAAAACTTGCCTTCCTCTCCAGAGATGGGAATTCTTGGCATTGCTTGCACTACCTGTGACAGAAAAGATGGCCCTGGCAGCTTTGTGGCCCCAAAGCCCACAGAAGCATGACAACCCTGAGCTCCCAGGGCATGAGTGAGGCTGTGCATCGGTTTGGTGGTCTTTCTGCCCAGGTCTGGTTTTTGAAGTGAAGGTCTAGGCAGGGCATTTAAAATGTCTGGATTACTCTTTGTCACTTCCAGCAAAGAGCAGGAACAAGTGGGATCTGCGTCTTCTGGGGAAGAAATGGCATCTCTGAGGGTGGGCATCTGGAGCCACAGGGAAGTTGGTAGGAGAGGACACCAAGAGAGGTCTCCTCAGCAGCATCTATGACTCCAAATAGGGTCTTGTTCCTGAGACCTTGAGGTGGGAACAGGAAGATTCACCTGCTGAATGTTCCTCTATATAGGACAAAGCACTTTGTGTCTTTGGATCTCTGGTTTTTTGCACCAACTTTTATGTGTTACTTCTACTCAGATAGGAAACTTCTTGCAGGGCAGCACAGCAGTAGAATTTGGTGAGATCTGTGATTACAGCGCTACTTACTTTTGCAACTAGTCACAAAATAAATTTCAACATTTCTATCCACCATCAGGCAACTGCAGCAGAAGATGCTAATACAGTGTTCCAGTTTGGGTTTATACAGCAGCTCCACAACTCTTCCTTTTAATGTAGTCCCAAAAGTGATTATTATTTCTCACAAGTGAAGTATTTGTAGCGGTATCTGCAAGTTTGGGTCATGTGGATAAATTGATTAGTAAAATTAAGCTTAGCACCCGCTGAATGTCTCCTGGGCTTGGTGGTACAGCATTTTGAACCCTCTACAACATTTTCACGCTGATTTGACTTTTTTCTGGCTTCGTCATGTATGTAAAATAGCTCCTGTGTTTACTTAAACATCATAAATACATTTGGGGCAAAGCTGTTTGGTTTTGTTTTCCCCCACAGGATGCATCAAATCCAGGATATTATTTTCAGATAATGACTTAAACAGGAATATGCATCTTCACATATTGCTAACATGACTTCCATAATAATATGATCCCTTTTAGGAAATTATGTATGCGGAGTCAGTGTGTTGGTAATGGCTGTATAAAGCTAAAATTCAGAAGTGACAGTTAATAACTTATCTGTTGAATGTACCCAACTGTCCTCAGGAAAAAATAATTGTTTCAATTAAAAAAAAAAAAAGGAGCCAGCTTTGTTTTTATTCTTCCAACAGCTCTAAAAGTATTTGTCTTTATCTTTATTATTGGCAGGATACTACTCTTCAAATAAAACTGTACCCTATCATTACTGGAACAAAGTTTATCTGTTATTCATAAGCTGCAGAGAGATGTTTTCCCTTACTCATTTTCCCCCCCTCTCTGCCAGTTTTAATGGTCTCTATAGAAATCTTTCAAATAAAAATTTGTATTACTTTCTTTTTCCTTGGCACAAGTATATTTTTCCCTGTATCTCTGTGCTGAAATTAATACCGTTCTATTCTTGTCCTTCCTTATCTGTACCTTAACAATAGACTATGTCTTGCTCAGAATTGTCTCCGTGGCTCCCATTCTGGGGAGGGAAAGTCTTAAAGGCTTTCCCATTCTCATTACTGGGAAAGCTGGTTGATATTTTGAAGGGGGTTTAGTTAGCTACCTACAAGGTCAATCCTGTCTCTCTAAATCGGTGAAAACTCCACGGGTGGCCTGTGTGAGGACCACGTCAGGCCCGTGACGCTGCTCTGAAATGGCTCTGCAGGTTTTGTGGGAGGTGGGTGTCAAACGCTGAGGTGCCGGTACAAAAGAATTTGTTATAGTTTCTGCATTTGGTGGTACTGGCACAACTTGGACGTTGTGAAAAAGTTTCCTCTTGGCAGTTATTCACCAGAGTCGCTGCCCTCCGCAGATTGATTTACGATGCTGATGGCAATCAGATTGATGAGCGGGATGTCTGATGACACAGAAGCACGTGATGCTTTAGGATGTTCAGCCGCCCTGTGTCCTAGAGGAAGGAGGCGTTTCTCACTCCTTTCCCTGGAATAACTCATGACAACCATGATGAGGCAAGATGTTAGATAAGACAGGCCACATTTGATTTGATAATTCTTGTCCTATAGCGTCAACTCCTAAGTGCCTTGAGTTGACTTTTCCCTGGATACCTGGGAATTCATCTGGCTTGGAGAGGCTGTCTCCACAGGCTTCCCTGGGAAGAAAAGCTGCCACTTTTCCCCAGCTCACGCAGCTGGACTCATGGAGGATCACACATGTCGGAATCAGTGGGGCTTCACATGGCTAGAGGCATCATTCATGAAGCTTAAAGTGCAGATTCATTCCCTGAAAACCAAACACCAAAGTTTTCCGCAGAACATTTACACCAGAAAATGCACAAGGGTGCCTGTAAGTCTCAGCTACCTTTGGAAGGAGAATCACAGCACCAGGGCTGATGAGGCGAGTAGTTGATGCTCCTGCTTTCATCCCATCTTTAACTTTGACCCGTGTGCATTGTATTCTTCCAGAAGACAATAACTTTGTGCACAGCTGGTGCACAAAGTTATTGCTATCAAAAGTCCCAACTAACTGGTCTGAAGAAGTGTTTGAGTTATCAGCACCAACAGCCATCTTTGTTAGGACTTTGAAAGAGAACGGGGAGGGCATTATGCTGTATGTTTATCAGGTGAAGGATGATTAATAGGTCTTAGCATACAATGAATGTGTATCTCTTCTTCACATGCTAATCACATGGCATTTATAAATGTCAGCACCTTATCGTGGCAACACACTCTGAATTTCGTGTGGTTTTAAAGGTATTTATTTTTAACATTTTTAATGTGCGTATTATTAAGTTTGCGTCATTTGAAACTTGCCTTTTGCAATGATTTAGAAATACGGTCAGTTTTTCTTTTAATTTCTGAGTTAGTTACATTATTGCATTTTAAATCTAGTCTAAAAAAATTCACTGCAGATAATGAAGTTTATATTAACATGTTTCCTTAACTACTAAAACATAGCAGTGGGTGTCACCTTGGAATCTTAATCATGACAAAAATAATTTATAATTATTAGACTGAGAAGCTTCAGGGTTTTTCCGTCCTGCTTTTTTTTTTTTTTAATGTGAAATTTCTTTGCTTTGTAAGCTAAGGCCTTAATTTAGAGTTGTAAATTATAGTTCTACCATTTGAGGATTGCATCGTTTTCATTCAAAAATCCTGGATTTCGTGATTTGGTCATAAAAATGAGCTTTATTATCAAATGTCATTAGGAAGTGTGAGCCCGAAGGGATTGTTATAAAGGTTCAGGGGGAGTTTGGGTACAGCAAGTCTAATGAATACCACACAGAGATTCTGAACTCAGCTGCTACTTAAGCTGAGCTTTTTAAACTGCAGAAGACTTTATTTCCCAGCTATAATTTTTAGATCCTTTCCCGTGCTTCTTGATTTCAGGCAGAATGGCTGTTGCCTTTCAGAGGTTTTGCAGCCCTAAAAAAATGTGGAATTAAACTAAAGAAACTACAACTACTTCATAAATCTGCACCTTGAAAGCTGTATTTTATCCGCGGACAGTGAAGTTGTTGAACCTAACACCTGAAGACTACTTGACGACCCTGCCTTTGTAGGTTTAGATCTTTGCTTCCCAACCATTTGGTTAGTGATAAATAGCCACGTTTTCAAAATACTTCACTGCAACTGGCACTAGCTGGCATCTTCGGCAGGGACCTCCCCAGAGTGGCCAAAGGTTGACTCAGCTTGGAGCAACCACAGCCTTGCAGCTCCAAGCAATGGTTTCTGAAACAAGCACTGGGTTTTGGTGGCAACAACACACCAAGGTTTTGCTTCAGATTCTTCCTTGCTCCCTAAAAGGACATCAGTCTCCAAGGCCACCCATCCACCACCTTTACACGGCACTTCACTCACTTCAACTTTGTCCAAAAGACTTATTCTCCTACATATCACCATCTGTGTTGCCACTTCCCTGTGGACTCGGGAATATTTACAGATCATATCACAAACGATTCTCAACCAGGCGTTGATTATTCTTTTCTCATTTTAGCTCTTTAAAAACGGCGTGTGGGATGCGTGGTCCTGAAACGAAACGCGTACGATGTAAGGCTGGTGGTGGGTAAAAAAAAAAGGGAAATCTCCGCAGAACTCCTTGGAAGCTGTATTGCTCCCTGGATCACTGGGATACAAGCAGCCCTAGACTTACAAGAGCCCCTCTGAGGACGTTGCGAACAGCCATTGCCTTCTACAGATGGTCTTGGTATTTTCATTAAAGGTCAGACGTGACCTTCTCCAGCGTGAACCTCGGAGACATTTTGTAGCAGTCATTTAAAGCAGAGTTGCTTAACGAAGTCCTATTGTATTAAGTAAAACAATGCCCAAACCCTATCTAAGATTTACACAAACTGCAGCTTAAACAAAGAAGCCTCTGCCAAGTTCAGGCTGCCAGTTCAGCAGCCATAAATCACAGCCCGGCCCTGTGTCTGGTTTATCCCCATAAATTGTTGCGGGACGCTGCAGGGCTGTGCCACCGCTTTACTTCTTGGGGGACCACGTGGGGCGCGTGCAGGGCCAGGACCTCGGACCCCTCCGCAACGCGGCATCAGGGATGGTGGTGCCAGGTTTGTCTTCTGCTCGGCTTTGTTTGCATGCCTGTGTGCGTGACACCCTTCACGGGAATTAAAAATAGTTTGTTTTTACGTAATGAATATTACCGTGCCAAATATCGCGGTGACGCGCGGGGATGAATATCCCAATTGTCAGTCACGGACACGCTCGTGGAGCGGCGTGCTTCTGAAGGTCGTGCTGTAAGGCTTTATTCAAAGTGTCAGCTTTACTGGTACAAGTGATCTTAAAAACCTGCAAGGCAGTTTCTCTTGCCAGATTTATGAAGTATTTTAGACTATCTGCTAAGAAGAATATGTCGGATTTTTAAACTGGAGTCTTTGATTTCTGACTCTTCTACCTTTGGCCTTATTTGTGGATTTGCTTGGGAAAAAAAAAAAGCAGGTGACCTGGTTTGCTTCTTCGTTCGGTGGTGAGCTGGAACTTAACGCAGAGAAGGTGGCACAACGGAAAGGCTTTTTGGGGAAGCCATCTGCCTACACGCACCGCTTCCGCGGGTTTACCTTTCCGATCTTATTTGCTTTTGGTTGCCATCCAGTTTGAGGGTGGATGATGTTTTCCGCTGGCAAGGATGTTGCACGCTCAGATGGGTTACGATGATGTATTCTGCGCAGGTTCCTTTTGAAAAATTCGGAAGCATTTCAGCGTTGATTTCCCTCAAGAGTTATTACACCCCACACAGATTGGCAGCACCGTGCCACAGTGCCAGGATTTATGAGGTGACCTTGGAGACACAGGCCCTCCCAAATTGAAAACACTTGGAGCTAAACTTGAAATATATTTATTTTGGATTACTACGCGGTCGCCACTATTGTATAAATCAGAATGAGATTACACAAATAACACATAACATCTATATAAAATTTCATAACAGGAGGGGATTCGCGGCTCAAACAGCACTCCTGCCTCCTCCAGACTGTTTCGCAGTTGGGTCCAACCTTAAACATTCACTAGGATTCAGGGAAGGCAGCGTTGGCTCCTCCTGCCCTCTGCATGGGCAATGGACTGTATTTTGGGCCATCCTCCATCCTTCCAGAGCGGAACATTCCTAAGGCGCTGTGGGCAGCGGTGCTTAGCGGCTGCGCAGGATTGGGCCAACTAAAGATGCTGAGCTCTCTCCAGCCGCTGGAGAAGCCCTGGTGTCTCATTTTGCTGCCACGGGGGGTGCTGCCCAGGTCCCCCCGGACCTACACAGCCAAACCCCTCGTGGGGCTGAGCTTGGGGTCCCCACCTGCCGCTGCTCCGGGAGCTTCCCAACCAGAGGCGGGAGCTGGGCTAATAAAGAGGCGCTGATAGATGGCAATGAAACATCCCAGCGAAGGCACGTGGAGTGGGAACCTGTAAGCAGCAATAAATGCGAATCCAACCTGCACTAATGTTAATTGTCATTCAGTTTATATCGATGCGCAGTTTATTAAACCATAAAGCAAGGCAGCAAGCACAGAGAGCAGCTCTAGAGATAATTAAACATAATAAGGGTTTCACTTAATCCCTCAAAACCCAGGGGAGGCACAGTTAAGACTGAACACCCTCTTTGCACTGAAAGGCATTTTTTTGCACAGCCGTTTGAGAGCGCTTCCCGCTACGAGATTCCAGGACAGGGGGAAAGGTAGGTCCCACCTTCGCGTCTGAATATACATATATATTTTTTTTTCTTTTCTTTGTGCCTTTAGATCACTCTGCTTATCAAGCCTGAACTCTGAGTTTCAAAGCGGTTCGTGGCTCATAATTCGCATGGCGGTAGCAAGCGGAGACCCCTCCCTTGGGGGGGATGCAGCGAAGGGTGCCAGCCCAGGGTGCCAGCGCAGGGTGCCAGTGAAGTGGGCCAGCCCAGGGGGCCAGCACAGGCCACTGGCTGGGCAGAGGGGTGGCCGGAGGGTGGCCAGCAGCAGGGCTGGCACCTGCGCGCGTTCTCCTCTCCCTGCGCAAGACACTGTTTTGGATATGGTTTTTTGGACGAGGAGGGTCAGAAAGGGGGTGAAAGGAGCCGGGGGACACACACACACACTAGTCGTGCGAAGGGCTGAGCGAGGGTCTGGCAGAGCAGGCGGATGAAGGGGGGTGGCAGCTTTGGAAGAGTGAGCACAATTAACGGCAAGTCGGAGGTGAGCGGCCGAGGCAGAGAGGAGAAAAAATAATACTAGTAATAATAATAAAAAAATTAAATAAGAAACCGCCCCGAGCTGTAATTTGGGACTGTCTTGTCTCTCGTTAGTGGGAGCGGGACCGGGCGAGGACGGGAGAAAAGCGGGGAGCGGGATGTGACCGGGCTCCCCCCGCGGGAGCGGAGCCGGTGGGTGCGCACGGGTCCTGCGCCAGCCGGGAAGAGCCGCAGCTCGGCCAAGCGGGAAAGGCGCCGGGCAGGGGGAATTTCGGGG
>VZSF01003422.1:536098-737586 GCA_013398295.1 Chionis minor
GGGCTGCCCCCCGCAGGGGGGCTGCGAGCCTTGTACCGGGGGGGGGGGTGTGTGTGTGTGCGCCGCAAGCGGGGCGCTCCCGCTGCGCGCAGCCCGCGCGGCCGCGCTGCGGGGCAGGAGAAGGGTTAAGGGCGGCCGCGCTGCCGCGGCTCCTCCGCCCGCCCCCCGCGCACACGGCGCAGGTTTGGGAGGTGGGGTTTGCGCGGCGCTCGCCCGGCTGCCCGGCCGCTGCCGCTCAATGCTGCGGCCGCGGGCTGCTGCGGGAGTCGCGCATCTCTCTCCGGACCGCCGCGGGAGCCGCGCATCTCCGGCTGCCGCGCAGGGCGGGCGGGCAGCGCCCGCGGAGCCCAGCATGCCCCCCCGCCCCGCCCAGGTAAGCGCCTTGCACCGGGAGGAGGAGGAGAAGGAGGAGGAGGGAGGCAGGTTTGAAAAGGGGGGGGGGGAAATTAAATATGGGAATAAATAAGGAAACCGGTTGCGGCGAGGGGGAAGGAGAGCGGAGCGGGGCTGCGCGGAGCGGGGCTGCGCGGAGCGCGGGCGGCTTCTCCGGCGAGCAGGGGGATGCGGAGCCGCGGGCGCGGTGCGAGCTGGCGCCGCGGGTCCCCCGCGATGCTGGGATGCGGAGCGGGGAGCGGGATGCGGAGCGGGGAGCGGGATGCGGAGCGGGATGCGGGAGCGCAGCGCGGCTCCTCGGCGGGTCGGGGGGAGCCGGTGCTGCCCCCCGGGCACGGGGACAGGGAAGGGGCTGGCGCTGGCGCCCGGGAATGCGCTGGCGCGGGGACGCTCCCGGCCAGGCTGGCAAGAGACACGCGGAACTTTTTGCTGGATCCAGCCGCTGTTCCGTGCCCCGAGTTTCGGCTTCTTTTCGCTTTCCCCAGGCTGATGTCGCTTCCGTGTCGTGAGCAACATAATGCAGCATGTTGTTTTATTTATCCCAGACAGGAATGACTTGCTCTCTAAACTACAAATTAAACGATGCCGCTTGCATAACAAGTGGAAATAGTTTTGTATCTTACATACTAATTATCCGTCACCTCTTAGACTGAGCGAAAGCGGGTTTTGGGGTTTGTTTTTTTTTTGCAAGGAGGGTCCAAGAAAACAGTCTGATGTCTTGCAGCAACGTATTCATTTTCCCGTGCTGGATGAATGTGGGGAAAGGATTAAGAGCCAGCATGTTGATTAGGCACCCTGAGGTGCAGGAAAGCAGGGGCAACATTTGGCTGGGGAGAGAAGTCAGGTTTTGTGTTTGTGCTTGCGCATCCGCCTGTTTACACGGTTCGGTTCAGGACCTGCATCCCAGCAGCTAAATCGTTCAGAGGAGAGCAGAGACTGGTGTAAACCTCCCACTCTAATGGCCACGCTGCTCCTGAGATCCCTCCTGACACAGCAGCCACCGCGCTCCCTCCCAGCGCGGCGAGCACAGCCGCCCACCAGCCACGCTGGGGACAGGGATGCCATGGCCCGTGTAACGTCCCAGTGGCATCGCAGTGGCCGGAGCCTCTTCCCTTCTCTCTCTTGCTCCCTGCCAGCAGCTCCATCCCAGGTGTGTGTGCGGTGCTCCAGACCGCGCTGCCGCACACTGGGGCTCCCCACGCTGCTGTTGAGGGACGTGATGGCTGGTGGCAAGCGGGGTGAAGGGGCCCTGTGCTTAGGGCCAGCCTGGGGACCCTCCAGAAGCCTTTTCTGCTGCTTTTCTGTCCAGGACACTTGATTTTCTTCTTTTCTGGACCTGAGGAGCTTGCATTTTTACCCTGTGTTTGTAAGTCCCTGCAAACTGCTTAAATGGCTCTTGAATAATCCTTCAAAGTCACCTCCCCTCTTTAATCTAATACCAAAAGGACTTACTTTACATGGCTAATCCCTCTTTTACTTGCTGTACAGCCTGATTTAGGGGTGTGCACACTGCTAATTTCCCCAAAGCAGCCTGCTTTAGACAATGGCTTCCTCTGGCGTGCAGCAACCTCTCCCTCCTGTGCTGAACTCTGGGCAGAGCTAAATACATCCGACAAGATTTTGCTTGGTTCCAGGAGGTGGTTCATGATGATCCCGTCGAGTGAACTGACCCCTCCACAGGAAGCCACACCAAAAGCTTTGTTTTGTGTGGTTTTGTAAATGCCATCCCTTCTGAGCTCTCCTGCCCCATGCCTCTGCTCTCCCGGAGGCAGCGCTCGGTGGTGAGGAGGGGAGTGAAGCAGGGTGTGCCTGCAGATACTTGGAGCTGAATGATCCTGGCAAAACTCTGGCAAGTTGGAATTTTTCCCGTCCTTACCTTCTGCGGTGGAGTTGAGCTCCCTTCTAGCCCATCTAGCGTTCCCAGAATTTTTAGCTTCTGCCGTTCGCCAGGATGACAAAATAGATGTTTTGAATGCAAATGACAGCAGGCGGAAAAGCTCACCTTTGCAGGAAGCCTCGCTGCTCCCTTAGCCTGTAAATAGTAAAGCTGCTGAAATGATATTGCCTTCAAACCCTAACTTTACATGCCTTAGCAGCGATGTCCGCAGCTCCTTAGCCCCTCGCCTGAGGTCACCGTGCACGTCCGATGTGGTGGGAGGGGGCGAATGGTGGCGTGGCCTCTTCTCTGGGCCATGGGGACACCTTTGGCCATGGTGTGGCACAAGCCCTCTTGGATGGGTGGTCTCTGAGACCGCAGCCATCCTTCCCTGGGGTGGCCGTAGTTGTATTTCCAGCGTTAATCCTTGTTTCCCGAGTGCTGATTTTTAACCGTCGGCTGAGAAGGGTTTGTTGTAGAGGGGAAAAGAGCAGCCCTGCAAGACAGCGAGCAACTGGTGAGAGAGCCCACCTTGGTTCCCAAACTTGCACCTCCTCAGGCATGAAAGCGTGTCTTGTTAATAGCCAGGTCTTTAGGTTTATTGGGATTAACATTTCTTTGATTTAAGATACACTCCTGTGTTACCCCATCAGCGACAGCTGAGAAAACAGGGGTAGTAGTTAAGCTCCTGTACCATTTCTACCACAGGATGCAAAACTTCAGAATAATTTTGTAGCTATTCTGGTGCCTCGTAACTTATTTCCCTCACTTTGGGGAGTTGGCTTTGTCTGGCAGTGCTGTGTAGTTCGCGTGATTAAATAAAAAAAGAACAAACCAACAAAGCAGAGGCAAAGACGAGGCAGAGCTGAAGGAAGGACATTAACCACAAGACAGCTGGATCGTTGCCTTTTTATACTGTCTCGTGGTCTTTCTGAATTTTATTTGGGTGAGGCGTGGTGGAGGTTTGGGCTGCCCGCGGCTGGTCTCCATCAGGGACACGGCTGGCACAGCCCCGGCACCGTGCGGGCAGCTCCCGGGCTGCAGGCGACGCGGGAGGAGATGCTATTGCTTAAAAATACTCAGCTGCTGCATTTGAAAGTTCATAAATCATCACAAGTCTATTTTTAGCCATGTGAGAGTAGAGCAAGTCTGGGTTTTCTTCCCGCACCTCCCATCTGTGGCCTAAAGTGACCCGATACCGTCCCCGTAAAAGCTGTTTACACACTCCTTTTGATTTTGGTGGTGCCCTGTTGTTCAGCCCCGTTGTTACAGAGAGGATGGGGCTGGATTTGAAGAGGGCTTGGTGCAACAGTTGGGAATTTTCCTTCAGACGCAGAAGCCGGGAGTCTGCTTGCCTGCTGCCTGAGTGATGTGCAGCCCCTGACAAGGAAGGTAATCACCAACACCGAAAAGTAACATGAATCACACGAAATCCACAAATGTCAGCTCCGAAGCTCTAATCTAGGCGTGCTGCCAAGATTTAAACTTGCACACATCTTTACTGTTATCTGCTACAGTGGTTACTCAAATATAAATATGAATATCATGACAGTAGTGATTCACTCTTTTTATTATTAGCAAAGCAAATATATAATGATGACATCCAACTGATTTACCGTTTCGTGCGAGTACACAGCTATTCCCTGTCCCCGACCATCATCCACCCAAAAAGGCGATATTAAAACAAAACCTCTTGTGTCAAATCTGCTTGCAGACTTAGCATAAATAAGGTTCACATTTCATTATGAACTGAGACAACAGTATTTTCTACACTAAACAGTGGTTTCCAGTACTCTGTGTGTTGTACTTGGGAAATAACTTCATTCTTCGCTTTTCCCTAGACGCAAGCAGTCACTTTTTATCTTAATCTGCAGGATAAGAAATCTGCTTCAGCATGACACCGAGAAAAAGAAAGATTTGTTGAGGGTTTTTTAATTGTTGGGTTAAATCACTGAAAGTCAAACCCTCAGGACCAACAGGGTCAAAGTATTTTGAAAACAACTGATCTAGTGACTTTGTCACGTGCATGACTCAAATTCAGGAAGCTAGAGCATAAGGAGCAATTTTTAACTCTTCAATGTAAATTGGGATTTTTGGTCATGTACCCAATTACAGCATAGATGTGTTGGCATGTGGAATTCAGTAAGGTAAGTGACACACTTACTGCATTATTCCATGTTTTGGGCAGTCAAGAAAGTAATCTAGAACCATTACCTATTTAAAATTGCCTTTACAGGAATTTTTTTTTTATTTTTTAAATTGTGTTAAATGGCTCAAGGTTTCAAAAATGTGGCTCTATGACATTTGTTTCTTCTATTAATCCTTCCATAAGATCCCAGTTGATTGGCAGCTGATGCTGTATTACTTGAAGGTTTGCTGGAGATGTCTCAGATAGGGCCAAACCTCTTTATTAATGAATAAAAGTTTTGCTATATCCAGTACCAAGCTCACCTAGAATGCATCATACTAAAGTTTAAAAGAAAAGTACCGCGATGGTACTTCACCACCTTTCCTCCTCTTTGTTTTCCCAGAGGCTTTGAGCCAGGCTTCAGTGAGACTCAGTGGACAGTTTTTATTAACCATCTCACGTGGGCTTTCCCTATTCTTGTCTGCAGAGCAAGATGTGGTTGAAAGACCAACTGTAAGGCTTGGTTTTCTCCAGATCTTTTTAACCCAGGAGGGCAATACAACATTCCTCCCTGCTCTGATGGTTCATCTTCCTTTGCAGTCCTTGTTCTCAAGTAGCACAGGACTCCTCCATCAGTGTCCTTGCACCTCCCGCAGTCTTTCTTGGGAGTAGTTTAATTTCTGACCTGGTCACCACTTGCATCTCCAGGGATCTTCTGAATTAACGTACTTCTGAGGTAACTGAGGTGTCGAGGGACATGGTTTAGTGGTGGTTTTGGTAGTGTAGGTTATGGTTGGACTCGATGATCTTGAAGGTCTCTTCCAACCCAAGTGATCCTATGATTCTATGATTCTAACTGGTTTGCTGGGGGGGAGCATGGTGGACTGTGCCCAGCCAAGGGGACGTGGCCAGAGCTGCTGAGACTTGGTGCCATAGAGGGATGTGTAGGAGACTGGTGAGATCTTGGACCAAAGATGTTTTTGTTGGAAAGCGTTTCCAACAGCTGTTGGCACTTGGTAGCTGTTCAGGACACAAGTTGGTCTTGAGCTGCTTCTAACTCCAGATTGATTTACTCTTCTATAAATTGTGTCAGTATAAGGTCTTTGTCTGCGTGTGTTTGTAAGTTATTTGTATACATGTTTAGCCAATGAAAAGATGTGGTATTTAAACCTAATCTACATAAGGTTTAGCAGGTCATTTTAGTCAAATAGAAGACTAAGAAAGGGCACAAATGGCATACTTGCTGTTTGTAATGGAAAAACCCGTATTTTTAATGGTAATTTAATCTGAATAGTACTGAATAGCAATAACCTACCAGTGTTTTTTTAACCTAACTGTAAGCACATGGTTTATTAAACCCTTCTTATGCAGATAACAGGGTATTATTTGGGAAGACTTACAAACAACATCGAACAATTAAACACATTTCCATCTCTATGCTTCCAGTAATAGGAGTGTGAAAAGCCAAGTAGCCATCTGTGAAAGTCCACAGGGCTGCTGAGGATATTCAGTGCATGCTGCTTTCCCCACTCCCTGGCTGTATGTTAATGCTTCTCATCTCCCTTTTTTACATCTTATTGGTTATAGCTACAAAACCCTGAGCAGAAACCTCTCTCCCGTTTGATCCATGGCCATGGTTTGGGTGGTCTCCCCCTTCTAGGCCACTGTTCATGAGCGATCTGTAGAAAACCTGTATTCTGCTCAAACCCCTCTGCTGGGTTGAGTCCCTCCTTCCTCCATGCAGGTCTTTTGGCCATGGTTTGTCCTTCGGTGCCCTCAGGCAGTTGCCCCCCACTCGACCCCTGTGAGCTGATGGGGGTTGGAGGAAGCCCCTAAGCTGTCCAGGCTGCTGTCAGGCAGGTTTCCCTTCCTTCAGCTGATTGTATGAGGTTCATATCTGAGCCAGATCCTTCTGTTAATGTTGCTGTAGCTTTGTACTCGGTGTAAGTCAATAATTTTTTTATAGGACAGTGTTGTGTGTTAGCAAAGAACATGTCTTGGTGAGTCAATGGCAAAAGAAACATCCCTGCTGACTGCCACCGTGCTGAGCTGCTGTCAGGGGGATCTTATCCCCCCGGGAAACCTTCGTTTCTGACACCATCAAGAGCGTGAACTGTTTGCTGGGCTGATGGCACAGGATCTTCTCCCCTTGGACCTTTAGTGAGACCCCCACATTGTATATGTGTGAGGAACCTGTAGCTGGTGGGCCACCACCGCTGCATAAGTTCATTTCCTGCGATTCTCTTTTTCCATGGCATTATTTGCTAACACTGTACTTTGTGTTAATGGTGTGACCCGCCAGAGGTGTTTGAAAGGCGCGTTCGGCGCTGAGCAGAGGAGGGTTCTTCACCTCCCGCACAGAGCACTGAATAGATTTCATCAAACAAGGTTATTTTTTTTTATCGCTACTACCCTGCTCTTGTGAAATGGAGGCAAAAGCTCTGTATCCTCTTGTCCTGAATGAACGGATGAATCTTCTTGGTCTTTGTCTCCCAGTGTTTTGAAAAAAAACCACCAAAACCCAGCTCCTGAACAGCACTCACTCCTAGCTTTCTTGAAAGAGTTACTTAGCATAACAGCAGAACATTTGCCTAAGAGGGTTTTAGTCCAAGAATGACTTTTCATATTTAATTGATCTGTATTGTTCAATTAGGGAGCTGTATAATGCCCTCTCTTGTGCGTGTATAGCTGGAAGTAGAAATGAATGAAATATGAAGTACAGCGGAAGAGTAATTTCAAACAGAACCGGCTCTGAGCAATGTACAAACCAGGATTTCAATCCAGGCCCTGATATGCGTGAGTAAATATGAATTGTGTAAATACATCCGATCGTTAACTTCGACATGCAAATTATTTTGAATTATAATATTTGTTCTTATTCTGGCCAGAATTCACTAACCTTTTTGTTCCAAATCATATTTATAAACATTTCCTGCTCCTGAATAAATATTCAGGAGTATTTCAGTGCGATAAGCTTTTCTGGAAACAGCTTGTTGGTGCTTCAGCCCCCTCCCACCCCCATGATTTCCCAAAGAGAGGTGGGCTGGAGCATCCCGCAGCTCAGCAGAGCACACGGCAGTGTGACATGCACAGACAGGAGTGACACTGGTCCCACAGGGTGGCAGCACTCAACCCGCATCACCCCGCGCATCCCGGCACCCCGCGCATCCCGGCACCCCGCGCATCCCGGCGCCCCGCGCATCCCGGCGCCCCGCGTATCCCGGCGCCCCGCGCATCCCGGCGCCCCGCGCATCCCAGCATCCCGCGCATCCCAGCACCCCGCGTATCCCGGCACCCCGCGTATCCCAGCACCTGCACAGCTCCAGCTGCAGCCGGAGCAGCTTCAGCCCCAGCCCCGACTTGTGCTGGAGCATCCCATCCCGCATCCCTCCCGTTCTGGAGCAGCATGCAGCTCCGGCGCTTTGGGAGCGCATCCCTCTGCTCTGGCCTGGGAGAGACTTGGTGCCAGCTTGCAGGGGTTTAGATGGATATTGAAATTTATGCCTATAACCCACATCACGATTTTTACAGTATCATTTTCTCAGGGTTCCTAATTCTGAGGAATCTATTAAAAAAAAAAAAAAAGGATTGTTTTTCTCCTTGACACTTTTCTTTCATCAGTGTTGTGATTCTCTGCTGACCCACAAAGCCACTCTGCTCCTCAGCTTACCCCTCATTTTTCCGCACTGCTTTTACACTTGCCGTTATCCATCTTTCCCGGTACAGCCTGATGCAGCAGGTCCTCTTGCATTCTGCCTGACAGGTAAGGGGTTTCTTGTGGCTTGCTCAGCACCGCCCTCCCCCTGCTCCTCCCCAGCTCCTTTGGTTTCAACACGAGATGATCAAGAGAACAAGACTCGTGCAGAATGACTTTAAACTCTGCAGGAATCGGCGCTGGCAAGCAGCGAAGCTGCCCTGGAAAGGTGAGCGGCACACGGCAGAGTTTGCCTGCGTGCAGTTCTCCTGCTCGGTGACTGGCAGGAAGGGATTTTCTGGGGATGTACATGTGTCTGTTAAGGATAACTCGGTGTTTGTCTGGCCCAGAAATCCACATGGCAGAAGAGATCTGCTGGCTGCCTTGCCATCTCCCTTTTCCATGGGCAGGGAGCAGGCGTCTCAGTGGGCAGGGATAAGGTTTGGGGGCAGGAGGGTCGGGCAGGGCAGATGGAAAGCACTGAGCATCCTTCTCTCTCTGATCTCTGCTGCCACGGCAATATTTCCGTACCGTTTGCCAACACTCCCTCCAATGAATATTAAATGAACGTATCGCACGTTGCTTTCCCGGGGAGGCAGAGATGGGAAAAGCAGATGTGGAGTAACGCGGAGCGAAAGGCTGGGTCTCTCCTAGGGAGCACTAGCGATGCGCTGGCTTGAGCCAAAGAATTACTCGGGTGAATTCAGTGGTTGATGGGTCTCTTCTAATTGCAGATGTAGGGAAAAAACACGAGTCAAACGCATCTGCGAATGAAGAGTGCAGAACACGGATTGGCTCAATATTTTCTCTAGTCAAGTGGAAAAAAGGAAGCCTAGTACGAGAAAGCTGGAAAGGTCAAACTAATTTGTACTTGTGTGATAATGGGTAATACCTCTATTGTTTATGAAGCTTGCAAAATCTTTCCAGGGTTAACCACTATGGTATAGCTGATGGTGATTTTGAGAAATTAAAAACGAAGAAGCAATTGTTCTGCCCTCTTCACACCTTAATCTGTTTCGGTTTAGGGTGCCTTTGAAAAGTTATGTATCCTTCACAAATTAGTTGGGAAGAAATTTATTCAGTTCTCTCGACTTCAGTGTGCTGTGGCTGAAGGAAGGAGATCATTTTAAACAAAAAAGATTAATGGTGAGGTTGATAAGAGTCAGACTGAAAACCTGCCGGTGTCTTTGCTGCTTAAGCATTCTGGCTGTGTTCCCTGTTTGTTTATTTTGCTGCAGCCTTTTCTGTTTATTTACTAGGGTAAGTGGAAATTTTATATGCGTGTACAGCTACTGCTATTAAAATAGGAATAACTGGTGAGCTCCTAATGCCCCAAACTGCCTTCCGCTGCCTCGGTTATTCAGGCAGATTTGCAGCTTCTTTTAGCAGCCACTGGAAGTTGTGTGAATTTCCCTGGGATTCTGGTTTCCTGGGAGCAACGTTGCTACCAAACTGCATAATTTTCCACGAAACAATAGGGGACTATATCAGGAGTCCCTCCTGCCTCGTGTACAGCAAAAAGTGTGGGCTCCGGAGGAATTCATTTGCTAGGCTTATCGCTGAGACATTTAATACCTAGAATGATTTAGTATATAAAATTCTAGAGTTTTGGGCTGAATGTAGCGGCATTCGTCATTGTTGCAGAACCTTGACAGTGAACAAAAGGTGCTGCAGGGAACCATAACTCACGCGGTAAATTAATGGGTTCCCGGCTTCGCTTGCTCAGCTAAATGGAACCTGGGAACGGTGTGGTCTCACTGGCCCAGGGCTTTCCGCTACGAGCGTGCGGGTTAGGAGCTTGCGTGTCCTTCATCCCACCATTCCCATAGGAAAAGCGTAGCCCTCCTGCCACCTGGCTGTGACTGGCGTTTTTCACTCTTACAGACACTTCACTATCACTCACAGGGGCATGGAATGGTTTGGGTGGGAGGGGACCTTTAAAGGTCAGCTAGTCCAACCTCCCCTGCAATGAGCAAGGACATCCTCAACTAGACCAGGATGCTTGAATGACTGGAAAGGAGCGGGGAGAACCCAGCTTGTCAGCTGTTATGGGAGCATGATGCACTTGTTTTAAAGAGAACTTGATTTTTAGTGTGTATCCATAGGAAAAAAAAGAAGGATTTGATTGAGAAGGTTTCGTCTACTCTAAATTTTACCATGTCGCGCTGCAACAGAGAAGTTAAGGCCACGAGCACAGTCTCTCCAGTAGCACTCAGGGGGCCACACACCATCACTGATAATTTTTGCCACTGGAAAGGTATGTGCATTGCAAGGAGATATTTGATCACCTCCAAGTGAAGGGTTCTGCCAGTCTGGTCTAGGCTGATGGAGAGCTTTTTCCATAGACTGCTCATAATCCCGTGCAGGCTGTCTTAAACCAGAAATCTCTCCAGGAATCCTCAGTGATAGTCCTGTTTTGGACCATTGGCCACAGGAGGGCTGCCGCCCCACATCTTTCTGGCCCTGATTTTACTCTTACCCCTTTTTTCCAGTTCTGCCACCCTCACCAGGAGATGAACCCAATTCCTGAAAAGGTTTCTGTCCTCTTTGATGCCAAACTGGATGTGCTGAAAGGCAGGGAATAGCTGGGAAATATTGTATGAGGAGAGACGGTGCTCTAAACCAGCAGTGTTGTTGGTGGTGTGGCTTTTGGGCAGGGTGAGGTCAGCCTGTCTGCAATGTGCAGAATTGGGTAGCTGCTAAATACTGCCACTGCGTGATTTTGGCCACATGGGGCAGTTTCGTGAGCTCTGAACTTGCGCTTCTGAAGTTAGGAAGACTGCGTTGTTTGGCAGATTAGTCAACTGTCCAAGGCACCCTCGGAGTGTACTGCGCCTTTCTGTACACCCACATTTGCTCCTCAGTGGGGAAAGACACCAGAATCCAGGTCACCTGCTCTCACCACAGGTTTACACACGAGCTGGAGATGCCCTTCTCCGGAAAACAAAACGTTGTGACTAATACGGTCTTTTAAAAAGCAAAGTGCCCTCCAGAAGATGCACATTGGAAACTGATTTAAGGCACTGAAATGGTTGTGTCCCATCATGTTCTGAGCACTTTGGGATCATGTCATGGGCACATCATGGATCAAGTGGGTTGGGTTGCTGCTTCTCTGTTACCTTCAGTTTGGGGTGGGTTTGTTTGTTGGTGAGGGGCATAAGGCTTGGGTTTGAGGGTTTTTTGGTTTGGTTTCAGTCTTGATTCTTTCCTTTGAAGAGCAAGTTTCAAGGTCAGTCAGTGTTTTTCCAGTGTGTAAGTATAAAGTCCAGCTGTATCGCATGATTGTACTGTCTCGTCTGCTTTTCTGCTTCAATCTTCTGGACCACTGAAGTTAGAAACTTGACAGCATGTGGCAAAAGATGCCAATAATAGCTCAGTAATACCTTCTTCTGGTTTGTTCAGTCCTGTGTAAGCGGGAGCTTGCGGCGGAGCTGAATAGCACACCGTTGGCCAACCTCGGGTGGCATGAATAGAGTCCTTACAGGAGATTACGTGATACATCACAGCTCCTGTCCAAACATCATATGGAGGAGCCCACTCCGCAATAGCTAGCATAAATGGACAGAAGTGCAATGTTTGTATTGCTGTTCATTTAATTACTTTAGATTTGTTTCTCTGTATACACTTGCTTCTAAGCCCTCAGTGCTGAGCGGCACAGAAGGAGATGGAAGGTGCTTAAAGAAACCGGGATGGCTGCAGGCTCTGTCACCTCTTTGCGTTGGGAGAGGAAAGGCATGGGAGTTAGAGAGGCAGTGGAAAAAGAGCCAAGAGCGTAGATAACTTCAAAAGGCCAGGAAAAAAAATCTTCTTTTAAATTCTTCTTTTCTCCTTGGACTCTTCTGTCACTGCTTCGGTGGCTCCATTGACAGTGACTCATGCAATGTCGCAGTAAGAACGATGTCCCATAGAAGACTGAGTTACGGATGCTTCTCCACTGCCAGCACAATCTAAGGAAGACTTGCCAAAAAACCCGTTCGTGGCGGCTCTGCTGCCAAAGAGGCTCTCTTGCTTCAGAAGAGGAGGGACTGACAGTGGTCAGCTGGACCCCAGGGACCTTTCTCCTGGCTGCCGAGGTGGTGCGGAGGGAAGACGTCATCCCTCCTGCCTGAAGAGGACATCTCGTGCAGGTGTTTCTGGTTTGGTCCAGGAGGAAGATCCTTCACATCCTCTTTTAAAAGCGTTTGACCTGGCATCTGAGCAGCCTCTGAACCCAAACCAGCCCCGGGACCAAACCTTCAGTTGTTACGCTGCCGTCTTTTTCCTTTATTTTAACAAGTCAGGGATTTCTGAGGTTTGTGGTGCAAGTATACAGTTCTGTGTACCAGCCAATGCTTCCAGTCATTCCCAGTGTATCCAGAGGCAGCAAGGCTACCTCTGATAGCCTGCTCGCTATCAGCATGTACTGATTCTCAGAACCATTTTATTATTATGATTATTATTGTATTTTAGAACCGTTACCTAAAATATGGAATCACTGCCCCTAGAAAAGTGGATTATGCTTTCCTGAATAGCTAATTTTATTTCACTCAAGAAAATTTGATTCATATTTTTGAAACATTGCCACTAAACAGCTTTCTAAGCAGAGTTGCAGTGCAA
Organism: Chionis minor; assembly: GCA_013398295.1. Taxonomy (NCBI): domain Eukaryota; kingdom Metazoa; phylum Chordata; class Aves; order Charadriiformes; family Chionidae; genus Chionis; species Chionis minor. The sequence continues at coordinate 548,786 of VZSF01003422.1, forward strand.
GGCCAAATTAGATTCGTGTAGAGAGAAGGGAAATATTATTGTTGCAAGTGTCCAAAGGGGTTGAAATGAAAATAATCTTATAGATCAAACTTAAATTGAGTTCAGATATTACAGCGGTAACACAGTTCTACACCTGGAAAATCCTATCTGTCAAAAATAAACTTCAGGGTCACATTTTAAAATGCCACTTCTAGTTGTGGATCATCTCGCTTCTGTCTCTGGCAGACCTGGGATGTCAGCCCCATGCATTACCACGGCACGGGCCTTGCAAAGGAGTTTGGGCTCTGTGAGTCTGCTCAGTTAAACAAAAAAAAGAAAAAAAAGAAAAAAAAGAAGGTGGGGGAATGCTCTTCAAGGATTTGTAAAATCCTTCACAAATTGCACCAGTCTGAAATGGCAGATACTGTCTGTCTTAGTGACTTCTGAATAAAACTCGGAAAATTTAGGCCAGACTATAGCTAAGCCAGATGTCTCCAGGAGGAAATACCATGTGAAGTTCTGCAGTTTGAAGCAGAAGCAGTTCAAATCAAACTCGAGAACTTATTTTTGACCCTTATTACCGTAGTCTCTGAACGGACTTAACATTTCAGGTCTTTAATTATCCTTGTGGAATTCTCCTGAGCTGGTTGTGTGCTATTTTATTGGAGAAGAAGAAGAGACGCGCATGCCATCATGGTCGGAGATACAGAGATATTTAGGCACTTCAGTTTCTAATAAGCTCTACCCAAATTCTTTGAATTTTAGGGTACTGAGCTATTAAAAATAATAAGTTTATGGCGGAGGAGAAATTTTAACGCTGACTTCTTATCCCCCATGGACTGCATCATAACTCTTGTCTCATGCTTAAAACAGATTTAATTATTTTTGCACCTGCTTTTTTGCTTTGGATCGGTCCTTCCCAACTGCATGGGGATTCAGGGTCTCTCTGAACACTTGCTTTAAAACTACCAATATGTGGGACTGAAAGAGTATTTTTGCAAATGTAATCAAATATGATTTAGCTGTCTAAAACATGATGAGTAGACCTAAGCATTGGCATAGAAACACTTGACAATATCTGTACTAACGTAATGTCATCCATTAGTACTGTGTAAAATATAAAACATCACGGAATATTCAAATCCAACTGCAGCGAATCCTTCACAAGTATACTGACAGTATCTAAATTTAGTAACTAATTAAATTCCATGGAGCAGAAGAATGCATTTCTCCATTGCAATCCAACTTCTTGTAAGGACAAAGATTAGGTGTATTATCTACACTTCTATTTTTATACAGTGTAGTATATTTTTATATATATTAACGAGATACCTGTGTTTTCTGAATTTCTACACCTGTATTTCAGCATCTCTGCTGAATAGGACCCAGGGACCCGGGGTGATGCAGGCTGAATGCGAGCCGGGGGTCTGGCCTGTGGCCACGAGGTCGGGGAGGGGACAGTCACGTCACCCTGTCCTCGGCACTCGTTAGTCCACGTCTGGACCCCGCTGTGAGATGGTTGTTGACGGAGGTGGTTAAGCTCAGAGGGGGCTACGGGGGTGGCAGGGACCATGCCCTGAGCAAGCGGGTCTGGATTCATCCTGTCTGTCTGCTCAGAGCATCCTTCACCCACGACCAGGACGACTCTTTTCACTGAAAAAGCCAATTCACGCATTTTCTTTTCCAGCCACTTCACTGACCGAGCCTCTGGCTGCGGAAGGCTCTGGCTTGAAGACTGTGATGAAATTAAGCGTGTACCCAAGGCTAACAGGATCAGGGCCAAACACTTTAAATAATTGATGGTCGGCTTTATTTCTTTAGCCTTTCTAAAGTAAACCGAGTTTCAGATGAACATGAGCTGACTTAGATGTTTAGCATGGAAAAAAAAAAAAAAAGCCCTTTGAATTGCACTGATTTCCCATAGGATTAACTTGGGACCAGAAAAAATAACTTCTTCAGCTTCATTCTCTTTCCCTCTCTCCAGCCAAACACCATTTTTTTTTTTCCTGTTCAGGCTTTTTGGATTCTTTTGTAGGAAAAAAAGAATCCTCTTAAATTAAACATACAATCTGAAAAGAGGAGGGGAGTAAAGTTGTCATTAGTATTTGTGAACTGAAGTTGGACAACTGTCCCAAGGGGATTTTGATTTTGCAGAGAGTATGTCTGCGTAATTTTTGTAAATGTTTATAAATTAGTAATACCACTAGAATAGATGCATTTCCCATAACACCTGCCAGTGTGTGAGAGACTATGCAAAAGTAAAAGAATTGAAAGTTACTGACCCAGATACTGTGTAAGTTGAGAAGAAAAAGCGAATGGAGGCCAAAAAAGTAAGTAGCAGAAGGAGAAGCGGATAATGAGCATCCATGTTTTGATTGCTAAATGGTACTGTGGTCTTGTAGGCTAGTTTGTTGGAAGGATGTCATTTGTACAGACAGGATATGGAAGAAAGTACAATTAGTTCGTTGAAAAACAAGCAGGAAATGCGCGTCCATTTTGGATGGCTCCTCATATTCCACTTTTGCAAATGGCTAAATATATTAGCTGAAAATAGAAGTGTGGCAGAAACAGCGGAGTTACACTGGGCTTCGGGGGGAGGCGGTTGCAGTAGAAAAAAAAAAAAGACGCGTAGTAATCCAGAGAAGCGGTGCTTTGTAGAAACTTCCCTTTGGGCAATTTCTTTCTCCAGTGGAAAATGTCAATGCAATAGGACACTCCTGAGAATGAATTTAGAAGACTGTTTATTTTTATTAATGATAAAACATAGAAAATTATTAAAAATTCCAAGGGCTACATTGGACAAAGTGGTTCATAGCAGAAAATATGTTTTGATCCAAAATGCACTTTTTTCCCCTCTCTCTTTTTAATAAACTTTTTACTTTTTGGGTCATATTATGTGTCTAAGCACTTACTTATCCTTTTCTGAATCTGAGCATTTGATTTAGAAATCTGATTTAGAAATCATAAAACTGCCTTTGAGGTGACTTTGATGGCATTAGGAAGGGAGTGGAGTGATGGTGTGTGGGTATTGCCAGTGGGCTGGGCTTCTGAACTGGGAGAGCACTTCCAGCCCTCGGACATGTTGGCATGTCGGTGGCACGGACACCCCTTAGCATCGCTCACTGTTAACCTTCAAGTCTTAAATACCTTGCACATATTAGCAACTCTGCTAACAAATACGAAAGCACCCAAAAGTTTTTTTAAGACCAATGTTGATAGCTGAAAATGAATTCCTGCTGTCGTCACCCAGGCATTATCCTCTTCACGAGGAAAAAGATTCAGCCTTCTGCTGTGAAGGTTCCCCATCTATTCAGCTCCTTAGCCACTGTCACTCACCCCCTTGATCTCGGAACTGTATCATTTTGAATTCCAGATATTGGATTTGATCCATGCATCAGCTGTTGGGAACTTGTCAGAGACCCCGGACACCTCCAGACGTGTTTTCTGCGCAGGTCCTGCCAGAAGACAGGAATATTGCGCAGAGAGGGCTGGGCAAATCACAGACTCGATGATCCATTTGTGCTGTACTTCCTCTTCAGATTAACCTTTTTCACCGCTTTCCCCCAAAACAGAACCTGAGAATTTGTAACGGGTAATTTTTGATTTGTGAGGAGTTTGTGGGTTTATTCCTATGGATAGACAAACTCTCCTATTTCAAACTGTTTTGGCAAAACATGGGGAAAATTCTGCCCTCCGCTAGACAAATAAAAAGGAGGGTAAAACTTTGCCCATTGTGGTTCTTCATTTGAACTTGATGATAATGCTTAGAGAGGGGTTTCCATGGTGAACGTAGAAAAATCAAATTTGAAAATTATTTTCTTTTTTGTATTTGCTGCTATTGTTTTTAATAGTCACTGTTCTGCGCATTTAACAGTCATTATCTGCACCTTCTAGCTTGTGAATACATTTACATATTTTAAATCAACATCAGCAGGGGAAAATCCATGATTTGCTCAGGGCTGCTTATGATTTTTTTTATTTTTTTAATGCTGAAATTCTCAGGATATCCTCCAGTGGGATCTGTCAGAAAGGTCTCTTCTAGCAGACAGCTTTGCTTATTTGAGAAGTTTGTGTATCGATTCGTTACATCACCTGCTTCTTACTCACTTAGGTTATATTTCATTTCGTTGTAAAAGTACAAAATGAAAACCTGGTGGCAGTTTCTTGCTTTATCCCTTTTTTTTTTTTTTCTTCGGAGCCTCATGTAGGACCTTCCTTGTGTGTTTACCAAACACTTTTTCTCAAATTTTTTTTCTTGAACGGCGAGAATCTGCCTTGCAAGCAGTAAACTTTGGATACAGATTTATTCAGAGCCATTCCTGTAGCCTGCAAACCAGTGCACCCAGTGTGCGGGTGGATTTCCAGCATCGCTTACCACATCTTGCCCTGCGGCGGCAGCCCTCGCCGCGGCCTGGTCCTGCAGGTGTCCCACGAGAGTGACAGTGTGACACTAGCGTACGGTCAGGGCCAGGGAGCCCTTAGTCCTGGTACCGTTGTCCCGATCTCCAGGACTTCTTCATGCCTAAAGCACCGGTGATGGGTCCTGCCAGTAGCCGTCCATTCTCAGCTTGGCGTCTTATTATTATTTTCATTCCCTCAAGAGAGAAAATGTCACAGTAGCATCCTCAGAGGCCATGACTCCTCCATGCCTTTCTCCAGGTCATTTCTGTGACCGGTCACAGGAGGCTGCAGCCTGGGGAGAGCGCTCCTGCCTGCTCCTGCCTGTTCCTGCCTGCTCCCGCTCAGCCGCTTCTCGCTGGAATCGTGCCCAGTGGTTGCTTTTTGCATTGTTTCATTTTTAGTCGTGTGCTCAAATTCCCACTCTCGTTCCATCTCAAGTAATTAATTAGTCCAATTTCCATTTGAAGTTTTAACGCCTGCTCACTAAAAATTTGCCAGCCCTGCCAAAGTGCTGGCATGTGCTTTGCCAGATATTTGTTGTGGAAGTCTTTCAGGCTAATTCCCAGATAAAAGTCAAGTAGAGTGAAAAAAACGCTCAAAATAATCGTAAGTGGCCCTGAATATTTAGTTGTGTTGATGAGTAATGGAGAATGTGTTCTGGAGAAGAAGAAGAGGATGCAAGATTATTATTAATTTTCGTTTAACCCCTTTGCCAGACTTTTGGGTTTGGGCTTGGTTTTGGGAGACACTCAACATCTCGCCACCCAGTGAAGTGTGTACATAAGGACATACTGTATAACATGATTAAATACCTGAACTTCTGAATGACATTGAACCTTGTTGAGCTGATGCCTTGAGGCCAATGGTTCTCTCTTTGGTAGATGCAGTTCACTGAAGAGAAATGTAAAGCTTTTATCCGGTATACATAGCCACTTGCTGCTGCTAAATAGGCACGAATATAAAAAATAAAAAGTAAATTATATCTGTTTACCTGTATCTATTACCTATATCTATTTAGCTATACCTGTTTATCTATAAGTAGAATCTCAAGGTGGTACCATCATCCGTGTGCTCACGTGGCAGTCGGGCCACGGCAGTGTGGGATCGCTGCCGCTCTCGTTAGGGGCTGTCCCTTCAAATGACCGTCACTGCTTTCTGACAACATTTAAAACAGTACTTTGTCAAATATTGCCTGTTTAATATACATTTCTGTGTGATTTGACAAATGGATTTCTTCAGTTTAATGCAGAAGAGAAGCTAAATGAGTCAGTAAATGTTAATGTGTCCGTGTTCTTCCTAGATAACTAGTTGCCCTTGGGACAGTATCAATAAGTGGCATTTATATGATATTATGAATGTGTTAATTATGTGTAGACAAAATAATGAGTAAGCAAAGGTCAAGGACAAATGCAATTTCCCCAGAAATATGCATCAAAGAGCTTCTAATATTTAGGTCATTACCATTATTGAATATTCAGTGTAATTTAAATTATGTGCATTTTTTTTCATTGCTTGTATTTTTAGGCCAGGAGATATTGAGCAACCTCAAGGGCTGTGCAAATGTTTTGTAACAAACTTCAGCAAAACTTCAGCAGTAGCAGGACTGTATTTTCTACATCCATTGGTTAACTGCCAGGTGCAATTTGGGATTGATTTCTCGTTTGAGATGTAACCTTGTGATGGTTTTTTTTCTAAATTTGAAATGAAGGAAATGAAAATGTGGCCATGCTGGCTATTAAACTGCTGAACCTTGAAACTCAACGCAAATCAAAACAAAATGCTCTTGAGACCATAAATACCCAACTTTGCCCCAGTTCATTGGGCTGTTCATTATCAATGCACTTTTAAAAAGCGATGCTGTTAGCATGCTGCAGATTTCAGTCTGTGCTTTGTACTCCAAGCCATAAGTAAAAATACCTCTTTGGCAGGGACCCTTCTGAAATCCAGTGGTTTTTGTGACATGAGGCAAGAGGAAAACCTAGCGGATCAATACAGCCATTAATTAGAAGGAAAGGTTTGATCACGATTTTTACTTCTGAACTTTTACATATTGACATCTGGCAAAACAGTTAAGAAGTCAATAAGGATCTAAAAGTTACTGTACTCTTAGGTTGCTCACTGAGAAACAGCAATTAAGCCTCTTCTGTCTCCCAGGGCCTCCTCTCGCGGGTGTCTGGAAGCATCTCGCTGCTAAACAAGATGCTGTTCATATATGAAATATTCATGTTATGACATCAAAGCATGTTGCATATTATTTCAGCACGGTAGGCTGAAATTAGATTCACATTTTATTTTGCTTATAAATGCCTGTCAGAGTTAGTAAATCAGTTTGTCTTTGCCGTCTTGAAATAGCGTCAGTTTGAATTTCCTTCACGCTGCATATTGTTTTGGGCAAAGATGCGTTACTTCTGTATTCAAGATGGAGCGCCTCATAGTCTTTAAATAGAGGGGGAAAAGCCCAACAATTAAGATTTTTAAAAAACAACGTGGGGGGCGGGAATCTTGGAGCCCTTTTAAAGTGATGCAGAAGCCACCAAATGTTGATGCCTCGTGATCTTTGCTTCCCCCCTTGCGGAAGTATGGTGCACGTGGTGCATTACATATTATTTAATGGTTGTAGGGTATAGAACGAGGCATTATAGAATCATAGAATCACTTGGGTTGGCAGAGACCTTCAAGATCATCGAGTCCAACCATAAACCTATGCCAAAACCACCCCTAACCCATGTCCCTCAGCACCACGTCTGCCCCGCTTTTAAATACCTCCAGGGATGGTGGTTCCACCACCTCCCTGGGGGGAGTCTGGAGTCCAGCGCTGGTGAGACTAGAGGTAACCTTCCAGTACCGGATGACATGTGTTCCTCAATACAGCTGAGGAAGGCTCAGATGATTTCAGTGTCTGCAGCTGCCTTGCAAGCATTAAGCTGAGGTTGGGGATGCTCGGTCCATGGGGCTTCTGCATCCTTCAGAGTGGGTCGGCGAGTTGGGGAGGACACGGGGGCAGAGGCTGGGTCTGTACCTGTCTGTGAGCCGGCTGGTGCGGTGGTGGCGCGGCACAAAGCCCGAGGAGCAGCAGCGCCAGGCTCCTGCCGACCGCGCTCTGACATGCAAAAGCATCTGACAAGGCTGTGACCTGGTCCTTCAAATCAGCAGGCAGGGGAATTAATTCACTGTTAGCTTTTTTGGCACTGTAATATTGCATTCATGCATAAATAATCTCCTCTTAGTTACCCTGTTGCTAAAAAAACCAGCTTCTGTCCCCAGTCTACCAGGCATTTGCATTAGAAACATCCCGTCAGAGAAGCTACACATGCTTGAAGACATCTATTATTTTCCTTCCTGCCTCTCTCCTGCTTCTTGTCACCCAGCCTGCGCCTGCGGCTCCTGCCGCCTGCAGGAATTGCTCCCGGCTGCACCGCGCCTGCTCCGCCTCAAGGGTCCACGGTTCTGGAAGACACACTTCTTCTCAAAACTTACTTTCACTATATGTATATATTCATTTTTTTAAAATAAACCCCAGCTTTTTAAACTTCAGCCTTCCTCCTTTCCCACTCTACTACTACCCTAAGCGTACCACTGAAGTTTTTAATGCAAAAGCGCCACTATCTTCTGGATATAATCCCTGGATTTCCCTTGGTCTTTTAACATAATTCTTCTTAATTACTACTGGTAGGTCTTGTAAATTAAGGGTGTATAGTTTGTTGACGTTGCTGTTTTCATTCACTGAATATAATCAGAGTATAATTCATAACACGCAATAATATATAATAATAAAACTAATCTAATTGAGTATGATCCAAACAAGCAGAGCGGCTGGGGTATAAATCCTTGGGATGACTCTCAGCGCGTGGGATCTCCAGCAGGTCTGGAGGGAGGCGCAGAGGCTGGGAGATGGACAGACCCAGCAGAGCCCAGCCAGGCGTCTGCTCCCGTGACGGGGGATTCGTTGGGTGCTACACGGGGTCCTGCACCCCCTGCCTCTCGCTGCCTCTCATCATTTGTCTCCTGCTATACACCGTGACACCTTTTCGAGATCCCTGAAGTGCCTGTGTGCCTCCTTGGCATGCTCCCCGTTGTCTTCAAGGACCTGCTTTTAAGATAAAATCACATCTGCAAAAGCTCCAGCCTCGACAAAACCTCCCTAACTGCTCTTTTCGAAAAGTGGGGCTCTCGTGATGAGCTTCTGCGTTTTCCATTAGGAGAGACTTTCCAAAAAGATTTTTTTTGAATGATTTCTTGATAGCTGGCAATCTCCCGAATCATTTCTTATACAGAAATTGTTCTTCAAGGTGTTTTGTTCCGGTAACAACTGCCACCAAGCTTGGTTTGTCACAACTTCCAGCCTATAACTTGGAAAGCAGCGGTGTCTATAGGTCTGGCCTGAGGGGCCGGCATTTTATTTCTTGCTCTGAAATAGTGGGCAGGTCACCTAATTTTTCTGTGCCTCTCTATTTTCCTGCCTGGCTTTGTGTTTTCCCGTCTGTTCCTTTGGGGTCCGATAGTCTTTGAGCTTGAACAATGTGGCTGATCCGAGCTCTGTTTTAATCCAATGGTAAATAGTTAATTTTGGCGGTTTAGGTTGACAGCAAGCCACCTTGGAGTGTCAGTCTGCGAGACTTTGGTTTCCTTCTATAATCAGATAAGGAACAGATATTTCCTGTAAATCCTCCCCTAGTGTTCAAGTCATACCATTAGAGCATTAAGTCAGATACACGACACCCAATTTCAGAGTAATTCCTGAGGAAAAAAAAAACACATTATATTTTTTTAATGGGCTTCCCAGGACTTATTTTGTTTCTTCCTGATGAATATGAATTCCAGCGAGTTCATCTGAATTCTGACCTTCAAATACACAAAGGCTTTTTTTAGAGCAAGAATATGGTCTTTAAAAATACATACGGTCCACGTGAATGTCGTCCTCTCTTCCCTTAGAGTACAAGAACAGAACTTTTATAATTCTTCCTAAAATTAATCTTTGTATTTATTATGAATTACTTGCATCTTATAGAAATACTGTTCGGGTCAACCTGACCGGTACTGACCTTTTCTTTCCAAATAGCTTTATTTGGACTGCGTGCTGCATGCAATATAGTCGCTTCTCTTCGTCTCCTTTCCTTCTGATTGCCAAGGAACGTCAAGCAGATCGGAGAAATTTCTCGTAATGTACTGCGTGGCTTGCTCTAACAGTCTTTCCCGAGCACCTCGGTTGAATAAATATCCATTGAATAATGGGAGAATACATTCATATTCTTTTTATTTTGATTTATGTTCTATCTTCCTATCCGTGCATCTTCAAGAGTAATTGCTAGTTTTCGCCTCCTACAGAGAAAGTATAATAGAGCTGAAGAATAAGTAAAATGAGCTCTGTTTCGCTCTCTCTCTTTTGTGAGGGAACCTTTATATTCTTACCTGTGCATACAGTAATAATTTGCAAACTGAAAATCAGAACCTTATTCTGCGCTGGACTTGCTGTAAAAAGCTACTCGCGTGCTTTCTGTGGTTCCTCTCCTCGTGACGCTTGCCAGCTGGAGACCTGCACATATGGCCCATTCCCCCTTCCTTAGTAAGTTGGTCCAGCTCCGACGCCGTAGCGGTATCCCAAAGGAATAGGAAGGTAGGAGCCAGTACGTTGCCTATTATAGACATCGTATTCCCATGCACCGCTGATCTGATAGCAACCAGACTCTGTCGTGCATTTTAATGATCCCGCCAGCACAGCACGTCTCCGAGGACCGCCGCGCCATCTCCCCGGGATGGGGGGCAAGTTCCTTTCTGCCACCTGAGAGGGGATGCTGTTAGGGGTGACTGCAGTGCGAAATACCTCCGCGTGTTGGTAAAGTACCACATTAGATGTGGAAACACTCTTGAAGCGCTGGCTGTCATCGCTCTGCAGGGACCTTCTCTTAATCCGAACAATAATAAGGTCAGTTGGGTGCAGCGTGATTTTTCCATCAATTAGTTCAGTCACACTTCTAACAAGCCATGTATAATCACGCATGTTTAACCTGCAGGTGACAGGGCCTAGCTAGCTGCGTGACCTACGGATCATAGAGCTGATAATTTCTTATTTTGTAAGCGAAAAATTTAATAGCGGTTTCCAGTGGGATGGTCCTGTCTTATGTGTTCCGGTTCCTACCGAGCTACTAACCAAACCGCAGAAGTAAAGCACTGGTGATCTGGACCACCGTGCCTTGGTCTTCTGCCCGACTCCTCAAGGAAACGAAAGCAGAGGCGCACTTTGCTTGTGAGCCTTTCCTTTCCATATTAAGCAAAAAACAAGATCCAGGTGACCCGATGTGCTGCTCACAGCAGGTTTCTTCTCAACTTTCTCCTCTCCTGTGGTCAGGAACATCAGACATTGCTCGCCGCAGACATCTGTGGAGGGCAAGACATGGCAGCCCCATTCTCCCTCCCTCTGCTGCTTTGCAGACTTGGGCGTTTGATCTTTGCTCCGTTGTTATCCGAAGCACCGAGATACACCAGGCTTTGGGTTGGAAGGGCGCAGTGTAAAAACTGTGGCAATGAGGAGAAGTGTTCACGTGCTGGAAAGCATTTTCAAAGCTATTGGGGCATTTGGTTTGGATTTGTGAACTACAAAGAAAAGAGTTACACGGTTATCATTTGAAAATAACAACTTTTGCCACAACAAAATGGCATGTTATGTGAGCCTGCAATAATTCTGCATCTTCGTGACTACCAGCAGGGAAAAAATAGTCAGAAAATTACCATTCTACTTGAAATTCACTATCTCAGAACGCCCTAAAAACCCCGAAGGTCTCATTTATGGATGCATTCAGTGCTGCTTAAGCAAGAGATTCCTCCAGATTGTCCAGTGTTTGTGGACTTTCCATGGGATCTATTCATGTTTCCAATTTGTGAAGCTTATGTATGTCATTGTGGGGTGCAAAAACCTCATTCAGAGAGAATTGAGACCTCAGTTTCTAATAATCCTTCTGGCACCATTTTTATCTTTATTGAGGAAATAATAAAAATTCAGCCATTTAGACTACCAAACTGTCCTCTTTTTGCAATGTGCAGTTGTAGTTTTAATCAGCACATGCCTTAACAACTCTAGGAGGAATTCTTTATTTCTGTTGGCACAGCATGGTGTACTTTCTTTCCCCTTCCACTTCAAATTACATGTCTCGCTATTTGCAGGGTGAAGTTTGAAAAATTTAATTATACAGTGAAAAAGAAAGGGTCATAAACCAGAAGGCAAAAAATTTCCAACTCTTGCAGATTTATGTTGAAAGTGACTTTAAACGGATGTACTTGGCCATGATGTTCTGAGTGGTTACACCAAAGATGGGGCTACTGCTCCTACGCTGTATTGCCACGTAACTGCCCGATTTGACACTGATTAAGTATTAAATTATCTGTCGGCGCGCTGACTTTTAGGTCAGGGGCATTTAAACAAAACTGTCCCATCAACCGAACCGCAGCTCAAAATCCTGGAAGTCCTTCTAGCAGGGCTGAAATCAAGAATGGATTCCAGGCTACCGACCAGCCGCAGGCTGGTACACCGAGCTGCTTCACGGAATCCCAAACCGGCAAAACACAGACACAGAATGAGTAATAAAACCTATGCTCAACGCAGGCGCTAATACCAGAAGAAATAAACATCATTACAAGGTCAATGTGGCTAAATTGGTATCCTCACTGTATTATAAGAAAGTAACGAGAAACACCTTCAGCCTCAAACAGAAGTCAATAGAAAATCAACAACCGGCTACCGCAGACATCCTTTTTCTAGCAGGAACCGGGGACAACAGGCAGACGCTCTGGAATAACACAAATACACGCACAGAGGCACGCGCAACCTTTAAGAAAAGGACAAACGCATTCCAGTAAGCGGCAAAACCACCCACTGCTGTTATTTTATGAATAGATGGTAGATTTGCTTTCTGCATGTTGGTGAAATAATGAAAAAATCCCAGGATTCTGAAGGCGTAAAATTGCAGACAATTTATGTTTATAGCTGTAGACGGCCACACAAGTGAAACTAAATTGAGTGCCGGATGGAGCTAAGAGGAGAGGGAATCAGAAATGCAAGTGAAAGATAAGGTTGTAGAAATTTCTCTCTCCAAAGCTAATCAGAACTAAGTATCCTATTGCCAGCAGCATGGAGAATGTTTCAGATAACAGATAGTGATGGAAATTATGTAGGATAATTATGTCGGAAATAACAGCAAAGGGAGGGTGTGCTGCCTCAGAAAATTGTCACCTACTTCCTCCCTGTGTCAGCCCAGAGTGGGGTGCCTGCTGCCAGGTGTACTGGGGAAAGTCACCCTAGTGGGGGGAAAAGAAGCTCGGTGATTAACTGTGGGCAATACCTAACATCTAGTACCGTCCTCAAAATGTAATCGCTCTCATTTGCAATTGTAAATCTCCTGTTATCAATTAATTTACGTTGTACAAGTAACCATCTGATTATCTTTGTGCATTGCTGTATTTACACTGCAATTTAATTGTAAGTAATTAGCATGTAATTGTGTGTAGTTATTTATATCTTGTAAAGAAAGTGATGCACTTACATGTAGTTAAAATAATTGCAGTAGAGAGCAAATCTTTTGACTTTTCTTCCTTTTCAATATGTCTAACTGTTCCTACAGCCAAAACTGCTGCTGTTTAGGCAAAGTTGGGTCTCCTTTGGACGGGCTAGGTTAGCTTTCCGCCAGCTGAGGCATGCAGAATTGCATTTTACTTTTGGCCTTTATTCATTTTCCATTTAAAAATATTTTCTCTGTCTCCTAATACTAACCTGCCCCTTCTCCTTATAAAGAGAATGTGTAGTAGTGGGGAGTGCTGGGTCGCTGGAGTAGAAATCCCAGGACAGCCCGTGAGGAAGCAGTGAGACAGTGACCTCTGTTCCTGGCATGGATGAATGCATTCCATGTAGCAGCTCTAACAAAAAATATTACCCTATTACAGTAATACCTACTAAAAGTATACTTTATGAATGCCATCAAGGGCAATGGTGGCTTTCATGTCCAGTACTAGTAATGGTAATTTTATTCCCCTCGCCACTATCCTCATTCCCTCAGTCCTCCATCACCCCACCTGGATCCCAGACTTCACAGTCCCAGCCGTCCCAGCCTCCAGCACTTGCCCCTTTAAAAGAAATACAGTGTTTTCTGAACATTATCATAACAGAGGATCTCTGAGATCCAGCGAGGGGCTTTTGTCCCCCCTGACGTGTAGCAGAAAGGATACCTTGGGTTTGTAACAGCTCTGGGAAAAGTCTTTGCTTCCTTATGCCGTGCTGGGAGCTGGCTGCTGGGAAGGGGTTTGATGGAGAAGGGAGATGCCCCTGCTGCTGCTTGCTCAAGACCAGTTCATTAGCATTTGTGTTTCTCTAATCTGGCGATCTGGGAGAGTATTTGGGATTCACAAAACAGCACTGAGTGGCAGGAAGGACGGTATTATCTCCTGGGATAGTCCCTGTCTCCTCTTGGGCTGGAGCTGCTGGGTGCCTCCGTAATGAAGGGTTTTTTCTTCGCTTTGCTGGTTAGACCCCTGAGTTTAGTAAAGGATTTTATTTCTGCTCAAGGGAGAGTATCTTTTCACTTCCCATTGCTGCTTCTGCATTTAACAAAATAGCTCCCAGCCATGCCACTGTCAGATTCATATTGTCCGGGAACGTTATGCCATAGCGATCATCTCAGTGCTGGAACTGATGGAGAAGCTCTGAGAGATGCCTCTCCGTTTCTGCCTAAGTGAATGGCAAATGGCATCAAAGACACGTTTCAACTCAGTCTTCTTCCTCATTTAGCATTTCCCCATCCCAACGTTTTCGCACAGCTCCCGCGGCAGGAATAATGTGCCGTAATGCTAACGCACCGTGTGCCCGCCGGGCACAGCTGCCAGCCTTTTGGACTTGCCTCCCCCTGCCCAGCTGGGCACAGCTGGGAGGGTAAAAGCACACCAGAGAGGGGGCGGGAGGAGATGGAGGAGCTTGTTGGAGAGAGTGGTTGGTGGACAACATTGGGCTGTGCCCGGTGGGGAGCGGGCTGGCTGCTGGCTCCACACCAAGTGGCTGAGCAGAAGGGGCTCCCCATGGACCTGCTCCTGGTGAGGGGCAGAGGGTTCCCGGGGGGATGCCGTGGGTCCTGCTGCCCTGCGCAAGGGAAGACTTGTGCTGTCAAGAGGCTTTTGGGAATTGTAGAAGATGGTGGGATAAGACTTTAGCTTGAAGGTAGTGTCTCTTTCTGAGGCTTAAGCGGAAGATTGGGTAAATTGCTCAGGTCAAAACGCAGGGTTAGGCTCTGTGTTTATTTACGTCTCTCTCGAGTTCTGTTTCTCAGAACTTTATTTTCTTTACCCTCCTATCTCCTACACAGCTCCCTTGGTAAAACTAATGTTATTATGTAGATAATACTTTGGCTTCCAGAAGATGGGAGCATGTATCTGGAGTTAATTACTGACCTGCTGCTTAGTGTCCTGCAGACATGCCATTTTCATTTATATATAAGAAATGTAAGTCCTGATACAGGAATTAACAAATGCAAGGTGCTGAGAGGTCTCCAGGTGTGTTGGTAGTAGCAGTTACTATTATGTCAGTCAGAGAAGCCTTGTAGATAATGAGAGTCCTGTGAAACATCTTGACCTCTGGAAGGTGGTCTCTAATTATCTGCTGTTTTTCTCATGGATGTAAATAAGGAGTAATAGGATTAATTTGTATTTGGAAATAACTAGGCTCTCACTGGCTCATTTGGGTCTACTTTAACATTGTACTTGATATTTATTTGCATGATTGGTTTGCAAGCTATACGCAGCAGTGACAGTGGTCAATTAAGGCTCAAAGCTGGTCAAAACCTTAGAGGATATATAGATATGCTGCTCAAGCTCTAGCAAAGCACTATGAGAAGAGTATTTGCCATTGTCGAGCCGTAGTACCAGTATATAAAGAGCATTTACTATATGCAACATAGCTGTACCTGTTCTTCACTAGAGCTTTTGCATTGGTGTGTTGTTTTGTTCTTGGCTCTTCTTTCCATTGTATTTCCATTCGATTGTACTGAGGCGCTGGAGCGTGTCCAGAGAAGGGCAACGGAGCTGGGGAGGGGTCTGGAGAACAAGTCTTAGGAGGAGCGGCTGAGGGAGTTGGGATTGTTTAGCCTGGAGAAGGTTGAGGGGAGACCTTATCACCCTCTCCAACTCCCTGAAAGGAGGTTATAGCCAGGTGGGGTCAATCTCTTCTCCCAAGGAACAAGCGACAGGACAAGAGGAAACGGCCTCAAGTTGTGCCAGGGGAGGTTTAGGTTGGATATTAGGAAAAACTTCTTTACCGAAAGGGTTCTCAGGCATTGGAACAGGCTGCCCAGGGAGGTGGTGGAATCGCCGTCCCTGGAGGTATTTAAAAGCCAGGCAGACGTGGTGCTGAGGGACATGGGTTAGGGGTGGTTTTGACAGAGGTTTATGGTTGGACTCGATGATCTTGAAGGTCTCTGCCAACCCAAGTGATTCTATGATTCTATTCTATCGTTTACTCGGTCCTTCCTTCTCTTCTCTTCTGTTACATAGATTTATATTTCCATGCATTTTGGCAAGCATATGAAAGAAATACTGAAAAAAAATAGGAACCGTTTATGTAGGAAATCAGCTGGTAGATAGTTCCCCCCACCATCTCTCTTCAATAGCAACTTCTTTTAGGTACTTGGCCAATTCCCTTGTGACTTGAACAGTTGCTCAAAGCTCTAGGGATGAGCAGCCAGGTCTTGTAGCCCAAAAGAAACCCCTGACAGCCCTCACTCCTGCTTTGGAGATAGCCAAATGCTAATTGGAAGCTGCTTAGCCTTTGAGGCTTAAGCAATGTCCTTAATGTTGTACAGATATTATAAAGTTCATGTTATCAGTGTTCATATACAAATGTGTAAATATGGTTTCTGTAAGGTGGGGAATTGATTTTTTGTTCATTAAAATACGCATAAAATGTCTACAAAGCCAGGCAAAACTCAGGCAGCCCTGTGGTGTGGAATTGCGAGCAGCGTACACGTGGCTTAGTCCCTGAGCAGCTTTGCCCCATGGAAATACTAGTTAAGGCACAGGTTTCAGTGTATTAGTGAGTTTATGACCTGTATAAAAATGTCAAGTCAAACAGCTGCGTACTGAATTATTCAGAGTATTGACAGAATAATGACTTTGAAGATGGAGATATTGGACTTAACTCTTTCAAGAGGAGTGGGGAGGGGAAATGAATCAGCTGCCCTCGACTCCAGCTGGATCATAGCAAGATCCCTAATGTTCCATGGCACCTTTGAGCAGTAGATTCAAGTAGAATTAAAAGTCAGAGGTAGGATTGATTTTGACACTGATGTGAATTTTAAATTAAGTGCATTTTTAGTAGAACTGGCTAGAAAACCAGAAAGCCAGAAAAATGGGCTTGCTTGCTGAATACTTAAACTTTTTATTTTTTAAAAAAAGGAAAAAGCATGATTTATCTTTTCAGGAAAAAAAAAAAAACTTGATGAGAACTTCTATAAAAATGTCCATAATCCTTAAAACATTTGTAGAAAAATTCTGAGCTGCCGTGCTTTAATTTCTCACAACCACTTGCTAGCCAACTTTCTTGCAGTAATAATAGAAGCTTCCGGAAGAAAGAGAGTCTGATTTATGTAGAAGTAGCAAAACTGTTTTGGTACTTGTTTCTTTACCTTCAAGCTGCACTTGACCCAAGGCTTTAGTTCAACACATTATATAAAGATAACTGTCATGCATGCACAAAGGAACAAAACTTCAGTTTTGTTAAAACTTTAATACCTGAAAGTTTGAAGTGTGTGAATGCTTGTCTTAATAGAGCTAAATATCTCAGCGTGTTTCACGTGGGATATATAAAAAAATATACAATATATTTATACTTTCTTGCGAGATACATTTACAGACTATGTTTACAAAATGTATCTTACAAAGCCCTCGTTATTTTTATGAAGACACACACTTAGTTAAATGCATATGTAGATAATTTTATACTTTCTGTGTATACCTTGAACGTTAACATTTGATACTAGATGCTATGAATATTTCTTCTTATTTTCAGATTTTTATGCGTTATGGGAAAGTTGGTACTCTCCTTTTGGCTTTCAAAACATATTTTCACATCACCAATCATGGCCCGGCAGCCACAACAAATCTGTTTTACTAATAATAAATGTTTGGTGGAACAATGTAATTAACCAACTGGCTATTTAGCTGTGGAGGCTGCAGTTAAGGAAGTGGAGGTGCTGGGAGAAGATCAAATCCTGCTCCAAACTGTTCAGGCTTCCCAAGTGTATCCTGCTGGGATGCTGTCGCTGCTGTTGACCTTCCATGCTGCCTCCCGCACCGCTGCCCTACTGGGCTGCAGGACGCAAGCTGGAAGAAGGCACTGTGACTTAAAAGGTGTCAAGGTACCTCGTGATGAAGTGGAAAATAAGCGTGCAGTTTTAAAAAATAACCACTAAAAGCTGGTGGTGGGTTTTGTCTCTCTCGAGCTCTGCTCATCCATCACGGCGTCTTGGCCAAGTGTCAACGTTGGCACTTGCTGTTAACACCAGCCGTGCTGCAGGGTGGTTTCCACTCCTCTGTCTTCCTCTTATCCCCTAGGGAGAAAGAAGTTGCAAGTTTGCATTCCCTCCACACGCCCCCCCAAAAAAGTGTATTTTTTGAAGCTCGGTTGTCTGCATTTAGAGCCAAACATCCTTTTCTTTTTAGGCTCCTTTTATTCAGACCCTGGATGCTTTTCCCTTATCACCAGTGCTGTAATGTAACTCTCCTGCAGCCAGCTCAGATCCCCCAAATATCAGTGGGATCAAAACACAATCCAGCCATGTTTTACCCTGCTGAGGATCAGGTTTGTTCTTCCACGTGTTCTGCCTGCGCAGCTGGAAATACGGTGTGGCTGGCTGAGTCTTTAATCCTGGTTCCTGGGATTCAGGGTTGCCGAGTCCCAGTTTTGACCTTCACGAACAGGATTTTGTCTGCTCTTGTGGGGTTATTTGTGATCCTTGAGCGGGTCCGTCTGTGGCTTCCAGCCCTGCTCCTTCCCTTTGATCTCCCTGCTCTACCCCGTGGGCTGCATCAGCTTAAGGGACCATCACCCCAACAAAATGAAGCTGCTGGGAGTATTAGCCTTTGAAAAGCATGTCACTGTTAATGTGCTCTTCTTACTGAAGTGTGGCCTTAGCTCTTGCTCGAGTTTTAGTGTCAGGTGCCAAAGGATCAAATCAGGAGTACCTGTTACTAAGAACAGAGCTGCTAAGAATTAAAAAATACCAGGCTTTATAGTCACCGTCGTTTAAAATGGTGCTGTTGCCAAAATGATTAAAGAACTCCTCAGCCTTCTTTTCATCTGCACCAGCTTCAGTACCCATGGAAGGAGATGACGTACTTGGCTGATGCGACATGGACGGCTGACGGTGTAAACACACGTGGCCTGCTTCTTGTGATAACACAAATTATCCGCGTGTAAAAACAGAGCCTGAAGGCACCACTGTGCTCCGCCAGGTCAGCGATGACACAACCTAGTGCTGACATGCACATTTTTACAGCTAAATTCATTAATGCTTTTAGATTACTCCGGGTGTAGCTGTAGGGAGCGAGAGCTGCGTGGGTTTTTTTCCCCTGCGCCCTGTACATCTATCGATGCAGTCAAACTAAATGCGTGATTAAGATGAATAGGAGTTCATAATGGCGAGGACATCATGGCAAAATTGATGAATCTGAAATAGGGGGAAATGGTTGAACTGATACGTTTGCAGCGCTAGAATACAATGAATGGAAAGAGAGTAATTTATACATATATTAAGAAAAAAAAGGAAGGGATTTTGGCAAATCCTGTGCTTATTATAGTTCCTTTTCTTCTTCTCTAATTTCCCTGAAAATAATAACACTTATTCATGATGCTGCCGCAATAATTGAACGACTGGAGGAGAGGAGGAAAAAAGCTCCCCATATAAATTACTACTTGAGACCTGTTCTGTTTTGACAGATGTCAAGGCTGGGTAGCTCAGCTTGTTCTACTGTTTGTATGAAAAGGGCTTGGTATCGCTAGGACGCAGACTAATAGCTTTCTGTGCTTCTGAATGTGGATAGATTACATTGCAACAGAGTTTTTTTTTCTTTCTATTTTTTTTTTTTTTCTCCTAGTCGTAACCTAGTGACTCCAAGAGAATAAATTGATAAAATATTCCCTAGTTCTTTTGCGGGGTGTTGCTGCAGGAGTGGGAAGTTAAAGGGGAAGAGAAAGAGGTAGCTTGCCTGCTGGAGGAAAAATACTCATGATCTGTTAGGATTCCTGTTTAGATTTAGGGAAAACAGTTACAAAATTAATTGAAATCTGAAGGAAGCAATTTGCTGCCGTGCCTTAAGCTTCTCTGGTTTTGCAGTTAGTATTTAGTGTGTGTGGTGGTTGCAGGTGATGCCTGTATATGGCCTTCACTTAGATCTCTTGCTTCAAAGTGGTTTTAGTCTTACAGTTCAGGACTTGGCAATTTTTATACTTTTCTTTAAAAAAGGTATGTAACGTGCATGAAATAGATGGCACTAAACTAAATAAATGGATTTTCGGGACTTTTGTCTTTATGTGCTGCTGTCAGTTGTCACGGATGGGGACAGTCACATCTCTGCCACTTGCGTGGCACATACTCCGTCGGTGTATTTCAGATATAAAGTTTTTGCTCCATTACTCCCACCAGCCTTTCTCGTGTTGTTCCTGCTCTTGAGATTTTTGCTTGTACTTGCCTTTACTAGCTGTCTGCTGCGACAAAATACCGAGATTTTTTGATGTATCAATTAGCTTCATCTATAAACTGATAATTTAGAAGGAATCTATCTTCCAAAACCAAAGACTCCATTTTGTTATCAGTTTTTCATTATTCTCAGGTATTTTGTGAGTCCTTTGGAAGAAACCTCTGACTGAGAGATAATTTCATAACATGGGTTTCTGATCAGTGAGGGAATTGCCCTGAACGAGAAATCCTGCACGCTGTTTCCAGGGAAGTGAGATTTATTGTACCCCAGTCACTAATGACATTCTTCTGCACTTGGGAAGTTTTTGTGAGGCTTTAGCTGGTGCTGGGTATGCTATCAATTTTATTACACTTTCTTGCTTTCCTTGCTGTGCACTGCTTGGAGCAGAGAGAATAAGGTAAAAAAAAAAACCCTTATTTTTATCCTATTTTGGATAGTTCTTTGCTGGCTATTAAGACTGCAGACTATTGGCAGTTCACGTACCAGTTTCCTGTTCTCCAGATGCTGCATATAAACACCTTTCTTAGCTGGCTGTTAAGGTCAAGGTGGCTTTTGTGGGTCTTGTCGCTAGTTTTCCCTAGTGGCATCCAAGACTTGCTAAATTGATTGCCTTGGAGAACTGTTGCATAATCAATCTTTTTAGTGACAATTCAGCATTTTTAAAAACAAGAGGTTTTTCTCAAGGCAGTAGAAGTAGAGGCATTTCCTTGGATATACACTGCTGTTGCACCGAGCACTGCTCTTCAGGTAGGACGCTCTCCTGGCTTCATCCTGGGCTGTGAGTGAGCCTCTGAGAGCAGGAGCAGCATGTTAATATGCCTCCGCTTATTTTCAGAGCATTAATAAACAGAACTACAACAGTGCATGGGCTAGTGAAGCTTCAAGTCCACCCCTTTGTTCCTCAAGCCTTCCGAGAGCAATGGGTTAAAAAAAAATTAAAAGAAAAAAGCTACTTGTTATGTTGAGGCACCCTTGGGATGAGCAGGCTCACCCTGGCTGTGTGCTTCCCACACCAAACGGCCCACAGGTTGAGTTTGTGGGGGCAACCTGCAAAGCTTTTTAGTTGCAGGCTTGACTCTTTTGGGGGGGGTTTTTGATTGTTTTTTTGTGGTTTTAGCGTCGTGTCTTCTTTTCATCTAACCTTGATCCGTGTTGGTTGAACAGAGCGACAGAAAGTTAAATACCTTGTTCATACTGTTGCTTTTTTATATAAAAGAATGGGGGTCAGCACCAGGAGGTGCCTATCTTGTGGTTGGCGTGCACGTGTTTAACTTAAAACCCTCTGCAGACTTCATGGATCTCTGCACTGTGAGACCTAGTTATGCAACTTAGCAATTTTTTTTAAAGAAACCAACTTAGAAAGCAAAAGACCTTGTTTTTTTGGAGAACATGGTGTTGAGGGAGTATGTGGGCGATCTGAAATGTCTTCTGGTTTGCAAGGACAAGGAACAAATTAAAAAGAAGAAAAACAAACAATTTAATGGTGATGGAGCTGTAGCTCTAGCAAGGGTAGACTGTGGGCGTACATCCATTTTATCTTGTCGCAGAAGATTATTCCTCGACACAGAAGGTCATAAAAATCTCACTGCTGAGTATTAGAAGATAATCTTGCTAAAAGTTTAAAATGTTTTAGTAGCAGTAAATATTTAGGTCCTTCATTTACTGCAATCAGGGGACTATGTGAATACATACCTTAGCTTGCAAATAAGCACTAAATTGTCACCTCAAATAAAAACTGAATGGCAAAACATGTGAAATTAACCATCAAGGCTGCTAATTATTACAAGTTGTGTAGACATTAATTACTTGGTACCTGTTTTATTTTTTTTATCATTGACCTTTCTTGGCTGGTATTTTGTAATGGGTTACAAGTGATTAGAGGTATTTCTGATCACTTATAATTTTCGCTTCTGGCACTTCAATCCCAGTAAGAAAAGATTTAATATAACAGAGTGATAGGAGCAAGAAATGAAGGGGAACTAATGGTCCCCTCCCTTCCCTGGTAGGTATAGCCTGTTAACTTCTGCTTGCTCTTTCATGCAAGGAATCACTCGGACGTGACATTGAGCAATGTCCTTTGCGCCGTGTCCTTCAGCTGAGGCAGGCTTTTGGCCAACTAGAAACTTGAAAAGAAAGTGCAGAAACACAGAAGCATTAGAAGATCCCTTCTTCTTTTTGTAAAGCTGTGGTGGGCTCTTCTCAGCGTCACCGGCAAGCAGAGTGGCTGATGGGCTGGTGATGGTTTGGAGAACTGGTGCAACCTCTGTTCCCTGGGGAGGAGGAGTGGAACCCAGGTCTTGTACAGCATTAGAGCTACTACATGGGCTCTTGACATCTCATTAAAAATTAAGATGACTATAAACCTGCAGCTTGCAGTGATGGTGACTAAAATGTGGTTGTTTCCTTAGTGAGGAGCTGGTACAACCCATCCTCTTCTGTTGCTCGGAAAACAAGCTGTACTGGGACTGCAGAGATGTTGTTATGTCTCGGTAATGAAAAAACACATGCAATAAACCTGACTGTATCTGAAGTGGATTTTTCCTTTGTGAAAAGCCTGACATGTTCAGTTAAAATAACCTTTGGTAAGTGGCTGGGTTGATGCACTATATGCAAATGAGCACAGGATCTCTTAATCAGCAGTTTGGAGAGACTAGAGTATCATTCAGACAATGCAAAACAATTTAATGCATTTCATTACTTTGCATTTATAATAGAAAGGTGATGAACACGTAATTCTCTCTGAATACAGTGCCCTATAGTTATTTTGGGGTTTTGACTGCCACATGGACTCTTCACCTGTGTCTCTATGGGAAAATGGCTTCGAAATCTCTTTGAAAGAGGTGCCTCTTCTCCGGCTACAGTCAGTAAACAGTTGTTCTGAGCCCGTTCTGATGGAGCAGGGAAGCCCATTTTAAGCAATAGAAGACAGTTTTAAGGGCTATGCAGCTTACAGGTTCAATTTATGAACCAGCTGGTGAATCACTTTGAGATTGCTTTGACAACCTCTCCAAAGAATTCTGGTGTCTCAAGATTATTTTATTATCAATATGCAGTCATGCAGGTCAATGTTCTTTTCATTTGTGAAGAAAATGACATCAAACAAATGGCATTGTAAAGCCTAAAAATCCAATATAAATGTGTAACGCTCATCCCTACTTGATGAGACCAAGGTATTTTGCTACCTCAAAATAACACTTTGAAAATATTTAATTTTCGCCTTTTTTTTTTTTTTGGGTTATAATAAACCACAAGGGATCTCTATTTTGACGGCATTTTACTTTGAAGTTAAACCTATCAAACCCTGAGAGAGCTATGATGGTGATTAGGCTTTCTGAGCTTTTCCTCCATGCGGTAGATTACACTTGCAAAACACTTTTGGCTGACTGGCTAAACAATGTTTAAATGCACAGGAAACGCTTCTGTGACAAACGCCAACTGGATTTATATTTCAGCTTCAGAAAACTCTTGTCTTTTCCATTTAGCTCCCATAATCAATCTATTGTGTTAATAACAATGCTTGAATTGGTGAAGAGGAGGCAAGCCAAGGATTCTGATGTTCCTGAGGAAGGATGATGGTAGGTGATGCTGAGGAACGTAGGGGTTCCTGTTGTGCAAGACGCGTGCCTCGGCAGGGAATTGATGTGGCTGATGCTTGATGCCACCTTTGTGGTCCACTTGTTGTTCTTCCATTGACATAGGCAGTAAAACGTGGGGGATACTTCAGCATCCATGTGCTTTGGCTTCGTTTTTGATGGGCATGAGCTTTGCTCTGGGAAATGCCCTCCAAGAGCAGGAATAGGCCGAGCAGTAGGAGCAGAGACAGGGAGCAGCTTTCCTCATGGAGGCTGGTCGGCCTGCTGGAAATGCAAATCAGCAAGAGCGGGTTTGGATGCGCTTGATTATTTAATAACCTCCATCAATAAGCAGGCTTGTGGTCCTTGAATGTCTTTAGCTTGTTGTTAAGCGGAGAATGTTGTGTTTATAGAAGGTGAAATGCTTGAAGGATACCAAGTTCATATTAGAAAACAGAAGCAGGGAAAGCTCTTAAATAGTATATTGGAGGTTTCGAATAAATACAAATCTGCAGTTTGAGGGTGGCTGGAGTGCCTAATTTGAGACCGGAATGAAGTAGAGATGAAAAGTCGCATAGTTTCCTTATTTAAGCTTTCTTAAAAACAGTGAATCTGGCAGATAGGATAAGGCTAGTCTATGGTTTGGCAGGCAATACAATCCGGTGCCAGAGTAGGCTACTTTGATTAAACCTAAACTCAGATTAGAGCTAGGGACAGTAAAAAGATGGAAAAACATCAACAGACGAGTTGTTGCATGTTTGAAGTGACCAGGGGGAAATTTTTGAATTGGGGATTCAGAGCCTGATGCATCAGTAATGTTCTTGCTGTTGACCAGGCTTGATTTCCTCCCATGGAGAAATATGTCACCCCTACTCTGCAGTCGTATAAGTACTCTGAGCAAAGATGCATTAGGAATGTCAGTATTTGCATATTATGCTAATAAACTCCAGGTGGGAAACCTCAGCTTTCTGTGGGATAGCTTCTTTCAGCTCTGTCTGCATTAGTGTGTCAATATCAACGTGGAGTGTAATGTACAGATTTCTGCTGACAGCAGGTGAGATCAACTTTTCTTCAGGCTCTCATCAGTACTCCGGGTTGCCAGCTCCATAAGAACTGCCTCCACCTGAAAAGCAGAATTTTTTTGTGCGATTATACAGTATGTCTGTGAAATGAAGTGGTGCCTCTCTATTTTTATTTTCTATCCATAAGTGATTTTTTTTTTTTCTTGAAGTATATGCTGTTTCTTTACATGAAATGAGGATTGTGCAAAACTGAATTTCTTTTTAGGTTTCTCAGAAGTCATAGCTTCGGGAACAACTAGAGTGGCAACTGGGGAGCCACATAAAAGGAGTGTTGTTGCCTTTTCCTTTGGAGATGATTTCATATCTGTGTTCTGAAGTTTTTTCAAAGCCTTCTGTTGACAAGGGATGCAGAAAATACTGAAGATGCTAAATTCAGTTTTTAGTGTACTGTCTTCCGTAGTGTCACCTAGGGGAGAGAGCACTGTCTGTTTCCCTTGGTACCTATTCCAGTCTGTCCTTCACTTGGGATGAAGGTCTGTGTCTGCACTGACTGGAAACTATGGCCAAACCATCCAGGCTATGTGAGTTTTTTTTATTATTTAGCAAAATTGCTTGGGCACTGCTGAGTGTTGGGGTGGGGTGGGGGGGTGTAATGTAATTTAAATGCTTTTGGTTTCCAAGCCTGGAAATCCAGGTTCAGTGCTGCTTGTGAGGATAACATACAATTACTTTAATCACCACCTCAAACACATGACTACGGAGAGCAACATTTAGCCTTTTTAAATTACTGCGGGATGGAATACTGTACTGAGAGTAAAACATTCGGAATTTGCCTGTTCCTTAGTTTAAGTCAGTATTTCTCTGCCAAGGCAAAGTGTTTTAAGAAATTGTCCACAGCAGTCATCCTGTTGTTGGAAGGTGAAATTCCTGAAGGGTTTGAGTAAGTGCATGCTGCTGGTTTGATCTGTAAAGTAGACAGAAGTCATAATGTAGAGGTTTTCTTAAAGTCACCTGTTCCTTCTACCCCAAAATTAGTCGGTATCCAAAGCGCTCACTGGCCATATGGGACATCAGACCTCCCACTTGAGTGAATATCTAACCAATGTGAGCAGCTCCAAGAGAAGAAAGCAGTAGCAGGCTTAGCAGTAAGTGCATTTGATGGGAGTGTGGGGGAAGAGAAAAATGAAGATTTGATCCAGAGTCTCCCACGAGTACCAAAAAAACCCACCCTAGCTCAATTATGCACACAAGCATGACAGGGATTTAGGGGGGAAAAAAGCCAACACCAAGCCAAAAGGAGTTCTGAAGGCTGTGCGACAGGTGTCTTCTGCTTTGGCTCTCTGCCCTATGTGCCCACGTAAGTTCAGAGATACTTCAAGAGATGGATAGGCAAGTATAGAGAAGATCAGAATTTTCAAAGTAAAAAGCCGGAGGTTTTTTCTTCTTTGTTTTCAGCAGCAAGGGATGGATTCGTAGGTGTCTAAAAACATGTAGCAGTGTTGGTGTTGGAGCATTTCTTAACTTGTGCAAGTTGTTCTGCTAAACTTTCTATGACGGAAGTGATAAGTCGAACAGTTACAGTAAATAGAGTAATATTTTGATTGGTATGAAACCCTTCATTTCTTCTTGATGTCTAATTAGCGTAGCTCTGAATGTCAAATATTTATCTGCTCTACCCAGCGTTGTGCTCACTTCAGTGGGGCTCCATCTGGCTCTGCCTTCCTTGAAGCCTGCTCCTCTGAAAACCAGCTTGCCCGGGCTCAGCACTCGTGCTGTATCCCACCCGTTGCCCATCAGGTCTCTTGGATGGGAAGGGAGCTCTTCCCTCCAGCAAATCTGGCTGGCAAGGAATGCTGTGCAGAACTAGAGATGAGCCAGTCTGTGACTTCTCTCACTTTGCGAGTGGAACTCTGGAGCCTGAGCTGAGAAATGTCATGCCAAGTCCTCTCTTGTGAGCGGTGTATATTTGTTAAATGAAGCCATAATATGCCCATAGGCTACCAGCAACGTAATTCCTTCACGCAAAATCTCCCACAGCGAAACTGGTAAGATCAGGTGGTGTAGAAGCCTTTTGTATTCTTGGGGACTTCAGTAGTGACTATATTACAGACCTGAACAGAAGTAAGGGGAGGTCCTCTGGTTGTGACTTCTTCACCTTGAGTTATGATATAACCCTTCAGTTAGCAAATGGATGACCAACACTTATCTCTAGGCCAAAACGTCAGACTTTTTTTGTGCCTCTTCTAGCTGGAATGTGGTGACAGTGCAAAAAAAGCATATATTTCTTAGTATTTTTGCTGCGTTGTGGTGCTCACCCAATTCTAGTTTGATAAACGTATCTTCTGCGTCTGCCATATGTATTTTGTGTGTCCTACAGCCAGCTACAGAACGCGTGAAGCTATGCGGTGAAAAACATGTATTGAATGGGTTTCCTGTGTTTTTTCTACTTTTCAAAATTTGATTAGCGTGTAGTTTGGGTGATCTAACGGTCGTACTGGAAATGGCTGTGCTTTGGCCCTTTCTTTGGAATTTAGGTTGGTTTGTTGTCAACTGAGAGTTGCAGTGATGGGGGAGAAGCTGGGGCATTTATGTCAGCTTTGGGAAACCAAGAGCGTTTAAGCAGTGGGGTAAGATGGGGATTTGCTGTGAGAAGCTCTAGCAGCTGAAAGTGTTTACCAGCCCTTAGTAAAGTCATTAGAGTTGGAAAAAATAAGGTTCAAGTAGTCCGAGGTGGAACGGCAGCAATCCAGTGTAACGTGCAGAGCCTGCAGCGAGCAATGGGTTGGTGCATCGTGGTGGGGGCCCTCGGAGAGGGAGATTTCAATGGAGTAGGAGGAAGCTGTGAACCAAGGGGTGGAAGAATTCTAGAGACTTATCAGACCACTTAACCGCCTTTTATTTTGCGGCAAACTAAAAATAATCCTAGACAGTGTTTTTCTTTGCAAAATAAGTTATTATGCATGGTTAGTTTAAAGACTTAAAATATCAGTATCACTGACTTTCCATGTGTATTTCTACTTTCAGGTATTGGAAATTTGACTGAAGTCTACATATCATGCACTGGAGAAGGTAACAGTTTTTTAATACTAATTTTGATCTGTTGGTGATACTAATTTCTCTTCTTTCCTAATGTCATTGCATTCAGTGCCAAAATTTTCTTTGCATTATTTGTGCCTTAGACTAAAGATGATCTTAGCTTCTCAGCACATTGACAGTGGGTTTTGTTTACCTTTTTTAAAAGAATGTTAGAAGTCTGCATTTAAGTTCTTAGGGTGTATATATTGCATTTAGGCAATTCTGCATGGAACAGCTTGCCTTCGGAAAACTACTTTTGTAAATGTACCACTGTGTAAAAGAGTATATTTAACTTAAAGAATCTTTTACAAAAGGATGTTGATATCTTGTTATCAATAGTGGGTTTTGTGGTTTGGCTCTTATTTTTCTTGTCATGAGATTTTTCAAAATTGTTATTTGTTTAATCATTGAATGAATGGCTCCATAGTTGAATTAGACAAACAAGCCTGTGGCACTTCTGAAACTCCAATTTTCTTAACGGCATCTCATCTTGACTGTCCAAAGGAGTCAATATTTTTAGTGGAGAGGTTGGGTTTGTGCTGTATATCGTGAAGTTATCTTGGTTTTTTTTCCTGGAACAATATCAAGTATGAAACATAGATTTAAGTGTGAAATATTTTGCTTTTTGGAGTATCCAGCTATGGTCCTAGCAAGAGCAGAAAGCTGTGTCTTCTGCATCCCTACTACGTTACTTTTGCCCTGTCCCAAAACTGCCCCACCAAGCTTGGCTTCCATGTAGCCAACATCCACAGATAAAATTGCTATTGAAGAACAACATGCTTTTAAGTATGAATTACTCTGTGTTATCTCCAGAGGAGAAAAAAAAAACTTTTCAGAGTTTACAATGAAATATTTAAAAAATAGAAGTGGTCGTCCTTCTTAGTTTTAGACTTCATTGCCCTGTCTGTTCAGAGAGTTACGGATACCTTCTGATCACAATATTTAATTTCTTAATCCTTCTTTTCCTCTTGGAGTAATTCAGAAGTTTCTCCTCAGCAGCGTTTACAATGAAAAGAGAATTACTGCTGTAGATCGAGTAAACTATTCTTATTCAGCTTAGGCCTTCTTAAATTTGCAAAGCTATCTTTGTGTGAGGTTTTCAAAGACAGTATGATAAATTTTGTGATATATCACTTTCTAGTGGTCTGAAGAGAAAGCTTATTTCTTAATATAAAAGATAACTTTGAATAATGGACTTCTCATCCCTTTGGACAGTACTCCTAAATTAGCCTTAAAGCCCTTTCTCAGGTGAAATCTTGTTTTCAGGTTCCCCATAGCAAAAAGGAGATACTGATACCCATTTCAATTGGAAAGTGTTTTTAATCTGCTGATGAAAAGTACTTCTGAAGAGTTAGGCAACCTTGATTAATTGAGCCTGAATAAGAAGTGCAGGATCAAATCTTGGGATATTATTTTTAGGCTGCAGACTTGTGTTCTGCATTCCAAATCCTTAAAAGCCAGTTTGATAGCAAGTGTGAACGACTGGAGTAGACAGCTATACGCACATTAGTAATGGCTTGCAAATGCTGACACCACTATAGACAGGAGAATGGAAATTGCTTTCTGTTTACAGAACAACATAACTATCTAGTAAACACTTCTCATTAGCAAGGATGTGATCGGAATTTGTGTTAAATGCCTTAATTCTGTGATATAACCAGTGTGGCATTTGTAGGGAAGTGGTATTTAAAAAAAGCTAAGTGTGGATAAGTACTTAGCAAATAAGAGTGCTTAAAAGTTCATTGATGCGATGTGTAATGTTTGGGTCTGATGACGGGGCCACAAGCCAGAATTACGTTCTTGTGGTATATGGGAAAGGGGGTCAGAATAGCAGTCTGGAAGGAGTGGGGAAAAAAAAAAACCCAAAACACAAACCCCCCCCAAAAGCCCAACAATCAAACAAAAAAATAACCCACCAAAAAACCCTGGCGGAAAAGGATCTGGGGGTCCTGGTGGACAGTCGGCTGAACATGAGCCAGCGTGTGCCCAGGTGGCCAAGAAGGCCAATGGCATCTTGGCCTGGATCAGGAATGGTGTGACCAGCAGGAGCAGGGCGGTGATGGTGCCCCTGTACTCAGCACTGGTGAGGCCCCACCTCGAGTGCTGTGTTCAGTTTTGGGCACCGCAGTATCGGAGAGACATTGAGGTGCTGGAGCGTGTCCAGAGAAGGGCAACGGAGCTGGGGAGGGGTCTGGAGAACAAGTCTTATGAGGAGCGGCTGAGGGAGTTGGGATTGTTCAGCCTGGAGAAGAGAAGGTTGAGGGGAGACCTTCTCACTCTCTACAACTCCCTGAAAGGAGGCTGTAGCCAGGGGGGGTCAATCTCTTCTCCCAAGGAACAAGCAACAGGACAAGAGGAAACGGCCTCAAGTTGTGCCAGGGGAGGTTTAGGTTGGATATTAGGAAAAACTTCTTTACGGAAAGGGTTCTCAAGCATTGGAACAGGCTGCCCAGGGAGGTGGTGGAATCGCCGTCCCTGGAGGTATTTAAAAGCTGGGCAGACGTGGTGCTGAGGGACATGGGTTAGGGGTGGGTTTGGCAGTGTAGGTTTATGGTTGGACTCAATGGTCTTGAAGGTCTCTTCCAACCCAAGTGATTCTATGATTCTATGATCTCTAAGGGAGGGAAGGATTTTTTTAAGCCACACTCCTAAGCAGCCTGTGGTCCTTGCTTAAGGCATAGAGTAAGCCAAGTTTGGGGGTTTGTTTCCAGTCTGTTTGGTGAACCAAAACTGGCTGTTGTTTACCTAAGTGACTCAGTAAGTACAGATTTGAAAGGAAACATTTGTGCATTGTAATAGTATAATTATAAAATTCTACTTTATTACCTGTCAAGCTAATTAAAACAGCTACAGGCTAGCAGTCATCTTAGAAAGCTTGTAGCATCTGTGCATTGTATTCAACAACCAGGCTTCCAGTGTAATTTTAATTAGAAATATTACCAGCAGACACAGTGTACAGTTGCGCTGCAGAAGTGTCCTTGCCTGCATAGGAGTACTGAATGTGCTGCCTAATAGCTCCAGGAAAGGAAATCATAATGACTATGCTTTCTGCCTTAGAGTCTGAATAGCAGTTAATTACGGCGTGGTTTGAAACTGTAGGGTCTCTCTCCCTCCACTGGCATCCAGCACCAAAGTGGTAGCTTCCCATTTGCTTGGCGTGTGAATGTTCGTGTGTTATAGCTGTTGGCTACTTGAATCTGGAGAACTGCTACTCGTTCCAGGTGGAAAATGGCTCAGTTGGAAGCACTGTGGGTCAGTGTGTAAGAGGATTACTTGGATATAGGTTTATTGCATGTAACTCTTACATCACGCCTTAAAAGATGGGAGTTGTTTGTGATCTCCAAGCATCCCTCTGCTTCTCAATATCCATAGAAAATAATTGTCTTCCTTCCTAGCCTGCTACTGTGTCCTCTTTCTTACTCTTTTCCCTAACTTTCCTCTGAAGATCTGCTATGTCCTTTCCTCCTTTATTATGTCCTGGCTTCCTTCCATCCCAGTTCCTTTCTCCCCTTCTGTGCCTCTCTGCCAGCCCTCTCCTCAGATACCTCCTTCTCTCATATTTGTTGGCTTTCTCATGCCAGCAGCGCTCCCCTCTGCCTTGAAAGCCCAAACAATTAAAACTTAATCAATTGTTCTAAAGTAATGTGAAAAACTGAATTAGCACAGCTGCCATTTTATGGTAAATTTAGTGGTGCCTTTTAAAAGATTAGCAATTTCTGCTCTCCTTGAAGTTGTACGTCAGGGATAGTTTGCTAATTTTACAGCAGAATGAAACGACAACTTTTTGATACATCCAATTTGGGTTATACGTAATTATTGTAGGGCTAGCATTTGGCTCGAGATTTTTTTTCCTTTTCCTTATGTAACTAATATTTAGAATGGAGTACCGTTGACTTGACTTTTATAAGAACACAATGAATACAAAAGCACAAATCAGATACTTGAACTTATAATGAAGTTATGTTAAAAGTCATGGGGACCTGCCCAGATCTCTCCCTTGCAAGCAGGTTTTGGAAGATGAGCTATTACCCAAAGAGATATGCCTCACTTCAGTGAGAGCTTGTTCTTGCAACCGTGCAAAACTTTCTGAGTGTACTGTCTTTCAGAATACGTGTGAAGATGTGTTGTCTGTGTTCCCTGCCAAAAATAACGCCGACAAATGTCTGCTAAGGCAGCAACGCCGTTACTTATGAACTCTGATGCAAAGAATATTTCTGCGTGAAGCAAATCTGCCCTTCTGCACTTGTGTGATGTTGTAAAGAGATTATCGTGGCCTTACAAGAAGGGTAAGAGGTCATGAAGTTTAATATACTCTGAAAACAGTCCTGTTAAAGCCACTGTTGCTTGTGATTGATGATGCAGGTTATGATGGTAGTTCTAAATCTTGTGTTTGTGTGTGCAAATTGCTATTTTCCAGCCTTTTCAAGGTTGCTAACTTTATCTTGTGGTGCAGCCCATATTGAAGGATTTCATGTTGCATTAGCCTTTGATTAAGGGGAAAGTAACTTTGATAAAATGCCACTAAAAGTGGTTCTGTGGACTAGCTTGGAATAATTTATCAATCATTCTTCATGACTGAGAGCATATTTTGGACATGAGGGTCACCCTTTGAGGATTAATTTTCTGAGATAAACAGCTAATGGCTGTTGGATGATTATGGTCAAAAGCAATTATTATGGTATTTTAAAACTGTTCATTACTACAATAAGGAGTCAGTAAATTGAGTAAATTTCAGCCACTGCTTAAGCAGCTAGGTCAAGATGCATCAGTCTTGATTCACAGGCGTTACTGGATGATAGAGTTGATGTTTCCCCACTGCCTGCTCTGGCAGAGGCAGGTCCTGGCAGTCATTTGTTGCCTATTTGGCCTTTTTTCCCTCCCCTTCCCCCCAATTAACTGAACTTTCCGCACCCTTTAGGTTAGCGGCCAGCATAGCCAGTTGGCAGTCTTATTGGAGTCCCCTGTAAACAGCAAAGTAAACATGTATTTTTCCAGATATTGTGAAGAACATTTCACAACTGGCATACGTTTATAGGTGAGCATCACCGTCTGCTTCTCATCCTCAGGGCCCCAGGCTTCCTTTCTTCTGTCTCCTTTCCTAATTTCTGCAGCACGGTTGTCGGGTGAGCTTAAAGGTATGGAAGAACAGTATATTGTGAGGGCAACCTGTGAACTGCTAAAAGATGGAGCCTTCTCATGGATGTAAAAGTGGTAAAGTCTGAAAAGAAAAGAAGTATGTCTGAGATAAACTGCTTCTATTTAATAAAAAAGGGGGGAGCCTTAAACAACAAAGATATAGGTTGCCGCTGTCAGAAGCAGTACTTAAAAGGAATGAGAAACTGTCTTATGGAGGGATTAGTGCACTGAGAAATAAACTGCTGAATCACTGGAAGCAAGCAAGCAGTACACAGTCTAGAGGCTCTGCAGAAAATAAAATGGCTGCTGTAATTCAATTAAAATCACAGTAGGATTTGCGGTTTGAGATGGTACATCCGTCATCCTGCGTCTCGTGGTGGCTGGTGCCTCAAGGGGTACTTAAGTGAGTGTAGAGCTCCTGCAGAACGCTGGAGTGACAGTTCTGGGATGACACGATTCTCTGTTTATTC
Source organism: Chionis minor (assembly GCA_013398295.1). NCBI lineage: Eukaryota > Metazoa > Chordata > Aves > Charadriiformes > Chionidae > Chionis > Chionis minor. The sequence goes on from VZSF01003422.1 coordinate 582,167, forward strand.
ATAGCCAGATGCATTTTCCTCAACGCACCCATTGAGTTTGAACTGCTGCTTGGTCTTCATGTACCTGACGCTTCTTATTAGACCGTTAATCTGAACTGAGAGTCGTAGTTTATCCTACAAACTGGAAGAGGAATACCATGTGCGTTCATGTAGCTAAATAATCAATTGTTAACAAGATAATGTTGAGGATAGCTGCATTCAATGAAAATTATTGTATTTAGTATCTTACAAGTCTTGTGGATATAGGCTGTACTTCTAAAATGAAAAGCAACTTTTTACCCCTTTCAAAATTTCTTTTTAGGAAGCAATTTAAGCTAGGACAGTTGCTTGCTTTGCTAGAACACATGGGTTTAAAAGGCTCCCTGCAGGACCTGTGCACGTCTGAGTTATTTGAAAAAGTATATCACCCTCCTTGGGGCTAGAGAACTATAAATTCATTCACTAATCTTAACTTGGTAAGCAAATGCAGACACTCCATGTCTCTCTAGTCAATATTTTGTGGTTAACCTGGGCAAAAAGCATTAGTAATCTACAAAGCCTTCTTCAGAGGGAGAATTTCTTCAGCTCGAGCATCTTGATCAGAATCCAGCATCAAAATGAACACGAGGGAGTTTTCTCAGGTGTGGACGATACACAAGTCTGAATACAACCATGAAAACGCCCTGTGTGACGTGGCAAAGTTAAAAGCGGAATCCTTCTTGGGTTGAAGGAATGGCTGTTGTAATTAGAAATATTGAAAGTTCTTCTCTTGGGCTTTGATATAAGGGAGACGGTGGCTGGAGGCAGCCTGCTTGAAGGTACGGAGCCCAAAAAGGTAAACCACGGCTTTAGCGAGACGGCTCTAGTTCGCCCTCCTTCCCAACTGCGGCACGACAGCGTGTGCGATAAGCATTCCGTAAGCTTGTAGAAAAGCCATCTGATCTCTTGGGGTTTAACCCAGCTTCCCCAGGTTGTGGGGTCAGGCTGGAGCGGAGGCTTGGAATGAACAGGGAAGGCAGCAGGCTGCTGGCTGCTTGCAGGGGAGGAGAGCGGGTTGTGCTCTGATGTGTGCACGTGTCTGGGCAGAGCATCTTCCTCCTGTAGAGCCTGCAATTCTACATAGCTGCGCGTGGTCTTGGTCTGCTCAGGTATTACTGATGTTAGGAAAATATCAAGTACTGGGCATTAGGAAAAATTTCTTAACAGAAAGGATCATCAAGCATTGGCAGAGGCTGCCCAGGGCAGTGGTGGAATCACCATCCGTGGAGGTGTTTCCCAGCCAGGCAGACGTGGTGCTGAGGGACATGAGTTAGTGGTGGGTTGGTGGTTGGACTTGATGATCTTAAAGGTCCCTTCCAACCTAGACAATTCTGTGATTCTACTTAGGATGAGTCAGCAAGATGCATCAGTTGTTTCAAATGCTTTTATTTTTGTGGTTGACTTCTACAGCTTTCAGTGCAACTAGCTGGTGAGCTGACGAAAAAGACTTTCTTCCAAGCAAATGTTTAAACGAAATAAGTTTACTTCAACAAATTCTTATTCAAAGCAAGTATCTGTTGAAAGCTTTCTCTACCTCCTCTCAGCTTGTCGTCAGGCTGTTGGTGATGGTTGTCTTTCCAGGAGCAACTATACAAGGGGAGGACAGCAGCTCTTCTGGGATGCTCGGCATGGGAGCTGTGCGTGTGGGAGCCTGAGACCCCCAGCCTGGGCAGTGGCGTCATTGCTGGCTGCTTTCTGCTGCTTGGGCTGGGGACCTGCAGGGATTGGGACCTGCAAATCAGGTGTTTTTAAGATTTTTCTTTTAATGATTTAAAGATGCCCCTGTGGTGTTTGAGGGGACCGAGAGGCAAAGGAACTTGAATAGCCTCCACTCACTTCATCAGTGATATCTATGGTACAAATCAGAAATAGCCTGCAACACCCATAAAAGGAGGCCTGTCCTCAAGTGAAGAAGACATCAGGTTTGAGATGAGCATCAGTTTCAGCTGGATTAAGTTGCATCAGTTAGCTGCCTTTCAGTAAGCCAAAAAAGTAAGCAATTCTTGCTACAGGTGGGACAAGGTATGGCAATGGTTTTGGCTATTATTAAAATGGCTTCTTTGCCATCAATTCTTAACTTAATTTGAAATGCCCTGAATATGCCATTAGCAATTTTCAATAGCATCAATTAACATTTAGGAAATTAATTTCAGAGTACTAGAATTAAACATTTACTTTAGAAATGGAAATGAGGTGTACCACCTTCGCATCTCACTTGCCCCTTAACCCAAATATTCATAAGGCAATAAAATGCTTAGGGCAGCAAACGTGAAGGTGTGTTTTGGTGCTGAAATTATGAACTATGGAATGATTGCTGCCAGTTTTGATACTGCAGCAGTGTACTCAGGTTCTTTGCTCAGATTCATGGAACTGGATCGTTCTGAAACTGAAAAAGGTGATACCTCTGGCAAGACATTAGGAAATCCAAAACTAAACCAATGTTTGGATGAAACACCAGAGCCTGTCTAGCCCTCATGTTCCTTGTGGCATCTCTTATGCTTTTTCTCCCCCCCCCCCAAATCTTCAATTCCAAACAAACAGTCAACTTAAACAGAAATTAAGGTGCTTCAGGAAAATCTGTAATTAGTTAAAATAAATCTCTGCTTTGCAGAATAAAAGGGTGACAGAATTAGGTTCTAGTAAAGATTAGACTAAATATTTTATTGATAGCAATACAAAATACTATAAACATGATTCCACAAAAAGGTGTTGCAGCAGGACTTACTGGAGAAATGTTTGCCTGGTCTGTCTGTCTTCACCTATATTGGTCTTAGGTGCATGTTTGCATCCCTTGCGCCACCAGAAGTGCTTTGGCAAGCTGATGCCTTGCTTCAAAGGATCAATTTGCCAACTGAAGGAATGAGAAATAATTCTTGAGGAATTTGTAAGTCTATTTTGATGTTTGATTCCTAGTTTCTTTGGCTTAGGAGCACAGTTGAAGTTACTGTCTTTATTGAGAAGGCAAATTAGATCTTTTTGTTCTGCTTAATTCATTCAACCTGATGACTGTACCTGTTTATACCATATTACGAAGAACTTCTTTGCCTCCTTCCTTGGAAACACATCTTCTATTTCAATTTCTCATAATCTTATTTCTTTTAAATGATAACACTTCTTATATAATATGTTGCATGCAAGTTTTGTTTTCATAGAATAGTTGAGTTTGGATGGGATCTGTAGAGATGACGTAGCACCCCTGCCTTGCTCAGTTTTGTAGTAAAAAATTGTTATTTCAGTACTTACTGAGTGGCAGCTGTCCTCAATACACCGTGTGGCATAAAGAAGGAATCAGAATATGACTTTTTTTTTCTTTTTGGTCTCCAGTATGTAACTCCTTCTAGTCTTTTTCTCATCAGTTCAGCTCCCTCACCACTTTTAAGTCCTCTATAACTTATCACTTTAGTCTCACAACCACTATTTTCATTCCTCTTCACATAAAACAATTCCTTTCGATCCATTCTTTCCTGTAGCAGTCTTACTATTAGGTCTGTGTTTTCCTTTGTACTTCTGACTCGTTGCCAGTTATGAGCACGCAGCAATGTATGTTTCTTGTCACTTACTGTAATGTACTTATTTCAGTCGCTTAACTGCCCAATATTAGTATTTCTCAAACGCGGAGCCATGCAACTAGTAAACTGTATTTCATGCACCACTAAAGTTAATAGGAATTTGGATCAGCTTTGTGGTGCCCTACTTCAAAGTAGTTCAAAGATCTCTTATTTCCTCATTTTCCTTAATCTCCGTTCCTCTCATTCCACAAGAATTATCACAATTCTACTGTATCACCTGCTTTGATATGGGAGATGTTATCTTCAGTACAGTCCTTGAAGTCTTTTTTTATTCTGCAGGAAGCAGATGGAAAAAACTGTTTTCAAGCTGAACAGATGCGTCCTGATTTTCTTTGTTTTTGTTTAGGTTTTGCCACAGTCTGTTATCCTAGAATTAAAACACCTCTTCAGAGGCTGATGATTAGAGCTACCTCTTTTCCCCCCTGTAAAATGTCACTCTAGCATCTCTTTCACTTTTCCTTTATGCCTTTTTTCAAAAGGTACGCAGTACCGTAGCTGCAGTAAGCTGTTCACTAACTTTGTGCCACTTGAGCGTAACTTTAGCCTTCACCATCGACAATCTCATATTAGTCGTTCTTCTTTTTGATAGTGCTACAGGAATATATTGCCCGTAATTCCCTTTTTGTACATCAAGATCTTAAATTCTCCAGTCTTTAAAGCATCCTAAATGGCTTGCATGGTCTTGGGACCAGCTCACATCTGTTCCGACTCAGCACAGCCTTACTCCGAAATCGGTTGATGTGCTGCTAGCTGCCACCAACGTGTGTGAGAATCCACGTTAGTTTGTCCGTTACTGTTTTTGCCTTATCCCCGACTTCTGTTGTACTTTTGTACACCATTTTATGGCCAACTACAGTCTTTCTTACCAATTTGCAATGGGGGTTATGTTCGTCAGCTTGGCTGGGCTTCCTTTTAAACTAAAAGGATTCAGGAAGGGAATGATTGACCCACCGAGGAAGTACGTGCCCCTTACTTTCTGGCACTCAGCAATTCAGGGGGGGTTTGGTGGGTTTTTTTAGCATCCGTTTGAGACTTCCATCTTGTGCGCTAATTACAGTTGCCATTTAATTAAGCTGTGCCCAAGTTGGGGGAGGGACGTGGTTCTATGCAGGCCCTGAAGTCTCAGCTGTTCCCGTGGAGAGGATCTGAGGTGACACCTGTGATGCTGCACTAAAGCAGAAGGGCTTGTGGCTACGGTGCAAGTGGTACGGATGGGTGTGCCCGGATTAAAATTCATCTTTTGGTTTTCACAATTAAATGCGTTAGGGTGAGCTTTGTGTTTCTAAGCAGATGTAAGTGGTCTTTTGATGAAGACCTCTGGCCACATTTGTCTCTTCTCAAAGAACAGTGGACCTCGGCTTGCTCTTCCAGCTGCCGAGAGAGCCTTCAGCAGCTCGACGTCACTATGTGGCAATACAAATAACTTCAGACAGGAGATGTGCTACTTCTCTCTCAGTGGTGTGTCACTCGGATCTGGAAGATGCTTTGGTTTTCAGACAACTGTAGATCCGGACTGAGTCTGGGCATCCCCGTTCGATGCCATCTCTCCGTTACTGTCAGAACTCGGGGCGTACATCTGTCACTGCGTAGGTGCCACGCACGTGCGAAGGAACTCTTCTGGGGTTTTGCGCAGGGAATGTCCCAGGGAGGTGCTGTCATCTCAGCTGCATTTCCAGTTCTGTGGCGCTTTCTACAACTCTCAAAGTCACAAATCGCATTGTCTCCACTTGTTACGTGAGCCTGGCTCTGGTTAGTGACCTGCAGGTTTTACACTCTCAGCAGCTTTTTGGGTTTGCTTTTAGCTTTTGAGACTTCCCCACCCCAACCCCATACCCTGTGTTTACCATCTGCATTTTGGAGATACTTTTCAAGTCTTTTTATAACCCTTTATCCAGTATTTTCAAGCCAGTTAACTGTGCGATGGTCACCTCCCGTAGTAACACACGAAGTAGTTGCAGTCTTTTTGTTCTTCCACTGTAGCCCGTAGCAGAAAAAAATCATCGGTTTCCAGATGACTTTCATTTTCCTTCCTAAGCTATTTCCGTCTAATTCTGCCTTGCGATGCTCTCTCTGTACTAAAGCTCTTTATGCTGTGGTGTATTTTTAACTAATGATGTGTCACTGTACCAGCTTGGATTTTCTTGTATCCATTCTGTAAACAACTAAAGTTCCTTTTAAGGGGGAGGAGGAGGAGAAGAAGTCGTGCCAAAGAGTTACAAGTCGTGTTCGTCCTCATGCAAGCAAAAGAGATCAGACTGGCCTAGGACCAAATTAATTAAATGTTCCATTTAGTGGAAGATGTCAGTTAGGAATAGATAATACTTTCCATCTGAAGTGCTTCACTGGTGGAGAACAACGTCTCTGTGTGAGCAAGAGGCTTCTGAATGTTACACAGATGTCAAAGCACTAGCAAAAGTTTTCGGGCTGAGACTTCGCTGGTGAATGTTATCTCTTGGCAGGTTTTTCAGCTCCAACTTTTCCATTAAGAGGGGCAGCGTCAGCAGAGTGCTCTGGGATTACAGGAGCCAGAAGGACCAAAGCATCATGGAATCAAAGGGAAACTCAGAGTAGTTATTCTTGTTAGCGGATTGCCGTGCCAGGTCCGTGAGGAGCAGGAGAATGCGCGGGTTGAGAGAATAATAGTGGACCGAGTAGCTCTTACATTTATATTTAATGAACTGCTAATTGTGACATACAATGAGGAGAGAAGAGTAAACCTTCTGGGATTCAGTTTGAGAAAGGAGTTAGGAAAAGGATTCGGCCAAAGTAAAGCAATACATTGACAAGAGTATTTTTTTTTTTCTTATCAAAGTGTGTGGGGGAAGGAGGAGACTGGAATGCTTTCCTGTTTATAATGTTCTGCAGCAATTGAATGCAGTTGTAGTTTCTGAAACATCAAATATCTAAAGTCAGTTACATGGAATATGTGTTCTTAGGTTGCATAAATGTAATTTCACGTACTGTAGATTAGGTAACTTTAATAACCATTTACTGATGTAATACTGCCCTCTGCTTAAGGAATGCCAAACTTCATTGCGTAGTTGTACGCTTAAGACAAAACATACATGAGCAAAAAGTAGGTGTATTTTTATCTAGGAATTTGCAGTATGTACAGGTCTGGAAGGCTAGATCCCTGGTATTTGTGGGATGCAAAATGGGAGCACTGACTGGATCAGCTGTATTGCAGGTGGATCCTGTTACCCATCTGGTGTTGAGGGATTCTCCTTATGGCTATAAAAATAATCTGAAGGCTTTTTGCTGTTCTGCTCTAAAATGCTTATGTAATAATTTGAGTTTATTGTAAGAGTCTCGACTAGAGGTTGTTAGGCAAAAGAAAGAAGTTAATCGACATATCCATGAAAATCAAAATGGCTCATTTTGATTAATCTGCTTGAAATAAATACAAAAAAAGATGAAAAATTATTTGCTTGTCATCTGAAGTGACTTAGTGCACTTGATTCTGCCACTGTACATCAGACATTGCTTGTAGCCACTGTAAGCACACTTCATGTGGGACACCAATATTTCAAAATACCATTTTCCGAGGGGATGTAGCTGAAATTGTCCTCCATTCCACTGGCTTTTTTTTCTTTTTCTGGGATCAGCTTGCGGCCTGCTTCATAGACAAACTGTTTGATCTTCCACGTTATCTGCATAGCATTGGGTTTTATCCCATAAATATTTTCGTTTAGTTTTAACTGCGCAAACCTGAGTCCACTTCTCATATTCTGGCCCAAATTTTGGCCAGCACGCTGTGGTACCTCGCGCACTCCCCGATGCTCTCTGCATGGGGGGCTGCCAAAACTTGAAGTGACAAAACACACGGGAGACACCTGAAGGAGGTTACAGATGCAGATAGAGGTGTTGATACACAATCGCCACCGCACACAGGCATCTGGCAGGATTTCTGGTTGCCCACTTGAGTGAGAAATAGCCGAGGCACCGACGTGATCACCGCTTGTCTTAGGGGGTTTTTTCTCCAAGTTCACCACGTCACTTCTCATTTCTCTTGATAGAGCCTCAGCTTGGAAGCGCTCAGGCATATCCCAGCCTTAACCAAGGAATTAAGCCATCTGAGCTGGAAGAGATTAAAATATTAACAAGAGTATAATCAAGATATAGAGTGCCTGACAGCTGTCTGCTGCTCGCTAAGGTATAACCCCGTGCCAGCAGAGGTGATGGGGGCTGTTCTGTGCAGGAGGAGGGTAAGCTTGCAGAGCCCTCCCCATGTTCTCCTGTCCCACTGGTCTTGTAGGGCGTCTCCGAGCAGCATCCAGACATACTGTGCATTCAGCTGATGTAAATCCATGTCACTTGATTAGCTGCACTGGGGTGACGTTGGTCTGTCCAAACTGATCATCTGTCCCGTGTTCTGCCAGTGGTGCCTCCTGGAAAAAAAAGCCAATTTCAGAATTCCCTGCTCAAAGTCTGGGGTTAGTAACACAAACTGACAGAGTTAAAACTCTGCATTTTATATAAATATTGGATGTGATATGTTCTGCTTTATTAAGAAAATCTGTTTGGCATTCTGTTACAGAAGAACTAATTGGGTCCGTAGCGAGCGCATAAATTAGGGTTGCCTTATGCAGCACAACTAATTTATGCACATCAAGGTTTGAAATTGTTCTAGGCATCTTTAGAAAAGATGTGCCGTCTTGGTAAGTTAAAAAGTGGTAAAATGGTGAAAGATGTATGTGTATTTGAAGCTCTTCCCCAAAATGTACACGTGCAATTGTAAGTTAGGTAGAATACTAGGCAGCATATAAAGTATGTAGCATAGTGTGTTTAAAGCTCCCTGCTGTTCTCCATTTATCAGACCTGACCAGATTATTCACAACTTGTAATTATTGGGCTAATTTAGCATGATTTCCTTATAAGAGAACGTGTGATGATTAATATCTTATGTTTTCAAAATGAATCAGTGAATATTTGTCTCTATAAAGACACAGAGGAACGCACTGAGACACGAAAAGGTATGGGCAAGTGTGATGTCATCATTTTTTGCCTCGTGCTAATCCCTGGAGAAACGGTCCCTGAATTACACAGCAGACTTTTGTCCTCGCTGAAATTAGCTGAGTGTCCAGTACGCCTGGAATCCTGAAACAGGAGAAGAAAGGGAAGGTCAATGGCTCATTTCTGCAACAAACCAGGATAGGAAATCCTAGTCCATACTTTCACGAGTAAGAAGAAACCGAGATGCGGCAAAGTGAATTGCTTTCCCTAAAAAACACGGGGAAGCAACATGGAGAAAGAGGCTTTGCGTCCTGCCGTGTGACTGTGGGAGGATGTGGCAGAGCAGCTCCCGGGTTCCTGGGACTGTACAAATGGCACGCTTCCCAATTTCCCTGTGAAATGAAACGCACCAAAGATGCGTCAAATCTTATGTGAATATCAAAAGCTAACTTCTGATATTAAGAGTTCAGAATGTTATTTTTTAACAAAGCGTATGGACCAATTGGTGTGTCTTGCAGAGAAAACTGGTGTTTTGTAGATGTTTGATCCATTTGGAAATACAGAAGGCGCTGGAGTTTAGCTTGTGGGAGCACATGTATGCGAGATAGGGCTTTAGTTGCATCAGGATGGATTCACATTAGATATTAGCAAAAACCTTAGCAAGAGGAAAAGTATTGGAACTGAGTTTGGAATATGGGTGTCTCCCTTTGGATGGAGCATGGAGTGGATAGTTACTGCTGGGAATGCCTTCATTACAGTCACTTGTAATGAAGATTTAAGGTCCCTTAAAATCCTGCCTTCCTACAGCCCCTGCAATACTTCGTGGGAGCCAGACCGTGTCCTGAAGGAACGGCATCTCTTGGCAGCAGCCTGTATGGAGAAATCGGCTGAGAGGCGCTTACAACTTGACTGGGTTTCAATCAGGAATGCTTTGGAGCACAGAAACAATAACATGGAATTTAAGCGTACTGTGTGTATGCAGAGGGCTGTGTTAATGGAAGCAGGGGCCAAAGGATAGTGCCTTTCTTTATTTCCATTTAAGTGGTAATGAGAGGTTGCCTTTGGATTTTTGTTCTAATTTTTTCCCCCTCTTCAGAGGGGTCTGGCTCCTTTAAAGCCGGGTACAGTCCCTTTCTGGGAGCCAGACATCTAATCTCAGCTCTATGTACTGTTCTATATGGATTAATATATCAGATAAAACACATAACTATAGCCAAACTGGAAACCCAAGCCTTCCAGCTCTCAGGAGTGGTTTGGTGATGACACTGCAGGTGCTGTAGCCTGGCAGTAGTATGTGACCCAGCCCATTTAACTTCTCATTTCTTGAGGCTCCTCTGGGTCGCAGCAGCAGGAAGGAATGAAATAATTTGATAGTGGATGTTCCTCCATAATGTGGTAATGGAGGCTGTGATGGCTTTGGAGTGGAAGGGCTCGGAGATGCCCACTCCTTGGACGAGTGACCACCACAACGTCATACAGAGCCTCACCTAGCGTGGTTCTCCTGCCAGCGTCTTTGAAGGGGGACAACAGCAACCGCTGTTCGCTTAAATGTAGCTTTATTGGATAGAAATTTTCTGAGAATTGGGAGCTCGGTCCAAGCGCGATGCAGAGAGTGCCAAGTCTGCAGTCTCAGAGGGATTTAGTTATGGATGCGGCAGCTCTTCAGCATAGCGATGTGTGAAGCACTTTTCCTGCCCGGAAGCAAGGTTGGAGATGTATTTGGAGCTTCAACGCTTCGTTTTACCTCCTAGGCAAGCTTTTCGCTAGACTGAAGCTTTAAGAATCTGAACTGGAGAGTGAAGTGCTTCCATCATATATGGAGCACTGTCCTTTCAGAAAGTAGCTGTCTTAGCTTTACAAAGGTGTTTTCAATATATAATAATCAAAGTGTGTCTAGAATATAGCCTTTAATTAAAACAAAGGAGCTTGAGAGAAATGAAATACACCTATAAAACGAGTAAGTGCTCACAAGGATATCATTTAATCAATAGTCATGTCGGCAGTGATTGCAAAAAAACTTCAGTACACCATTTTAATCAGAGATGTTTTTCCTGGCACGGGGGCGGAAAATATACTGATTAATTAATTTCTATTCCTGGAATGAGACAGCCTCCCAGCAGAGCTAATCTGAACAGCTTGGTGACATGGCAATATGCAGTAAAAACGTAAGTGGTCCCTGAGTTCGTGTCGTTGGACCCAAGGCAAAGCCCCCAGCCAGCGCTGGGGCTGATTAATGAGTAGGTCTAGTCCGAAAGTACAAGTGGCGAAACTTCAGTACTGAGGGAACCTGGTGGTGCTTTTGATGCGCTGGGTTTATTGAACGCTTTTCGCCTGGCAGGGAGCTATTTTATGGCTTTTTATATAAGTAGTTTTTATGTCGGGGCTGGTTTAGAGTGCAGCTCTTTCCTCTTTGATTTGCATGTCAGAGTGGCTCCCGCAGTCTGTCCTTGCTCGGCAAGCAGGACGCTGGCTTGCTGCGCCTGCGGGGACACGGGCTGTCCCACAGGAGATGGGAAAGGTAACCGGCTTCCTTCTAAGAGGTACTGCTGGACTAGTTGCATATAATTAGGAATGTTAACAAGGGCATTATTGTGCTAATTATTATGCCTAATTATGGGAAAAAATAGAAAATTTCATGGCCACTTCCTGCTAGACAGAACTTCAAGCTTTCCAGAGACTAAATACATTAATTAATCTACCATGCTTGTTTAAATATAAGAATATACTAGGAATACTTTCAGTTTTGGGGGGGGAAGGGAGGAAGAAACAATGGTATGCAAGCTTTCTAGTGAAGCAACCTATTTAAATAAGTGAAACTAAACTAAAAGTAATTACAGAAATGTTGTTTTCAGTGATCCGATTGACAAGACAGCCCAGTAAGCAGCTGTAGAACACAGTAGAAACTGGACCACGGGGAAGGAGGAGGAAATGGGGGTGAGGAGTCAGAAATATTGTACTTGGCTTAGGTTGCAAAATTGGTTTATTATGAAGTCCTCGGGTAAAGGTGGGTGGGCTTGGAAGGACTCTTCTCTTTTTAAAAGAGAAGGAAGCTGCCTGGGAAGGGGAGAGGGGCTACCTGAAATGTAGCACGATACATTTGCTATTTCCGATGCAGTTGAGTATTTTCTGTGCTAGTTGAGCGGACTGCGAATGCTTTGCTTTTTCTATAAATCTTCTATCTGGCTTTATTACTATGAGTAGTTTTCACTTGCTTTCTCACTGCAGACTGGCAAAGCTGTGACTGCACAGTACCACAGCTGCACTATCCCCCAGATGGGCACATGAGAGGCTTGCTTCAAAAAGCAGGGTCCTCTTTTCCATGTGCTTCCATATTCCCCCCGTTCCACCACCACGCAGAGCCGATGGACTGCCCTGTGCCACTTGCAGTATCCCACGGAGAAGTTCCTCCAGCACTTTGCCAAGCTTGCGTTGAGAGGTGGCCAATTCCAGAGTGTCAGGGCTGGAAACTCTTCAGCAGCATTTCAGAGCAGGGCAATGATGCGTGTGGAGCACCCCCCCCCCCCCCCCCCCCCNGTCCAGACTGGGATCTGTGGGGTGTTAAAATATGTTAAGAACCTCTGGAGTCTGATCCTGATCCTTTACACTGCTCTAACTCCGCAGGAGTAGAGAGACTTACATGGCGTCACGCTGGTAAAGTGCACATGCCTAAAAGCGTTGGTGGGCGTTCGTATGCAAACATAATCGGCTTCTGAAATCATCCTAAAGCAGTTCAGTGGCTTATTGTAACCAATAAAATTAATTGCAGCCACATTCTGTGCAACTGGTTTATATGCTGAGAATTTTAGGTGGCCAAATAAAAGCGTGTGCAGCCGTGATTTTAGAAATGCTTTTATTGGACAGTTGCAATTTGCTCTTAGTTCATTAAAATCAGTAGATGGATGTTATGATCCATTGAGAATGACATGAACTGTTAAGAACTTTTAGTGTGGGATTTGGTTATTACGAACTGTAACTCAACTTCCTTTTATTGCTGCTCTGTATGTGACAGAGTTCACGTCTTTATCATCCTGTGAATCAGGTTAGATTTTTAAGAGGACAAGAACTCTTTAAATCCTTTTTCTCCAAGTTTATTTGCAGGAGAAGGTAAGAGTCCTGGCCCAACTGTATTTTTCAAAGAGTTACAACAGTTGGATCATTCACATGATGGGAACTTTGAATGGGATCACTTAAAGTATGAGCAATTTGAACTTTGAGAAGTAACACTGAGCAGTTAAGCTAGCTACTTTGGCTATAACTTTACCCATTTGCACCCTTTTCAGCCCTGTCACAATTGCTTGTTTCTAAGAAATCAGTGCTGTATATTACAGAGAAATCACACAGTCAAGAATATCTTGTGCACCAACCATCTCAGAAGTTGAGCACTCCAATCAGTTGACTCAAATATTCATTATGAAAGCAAACCCCTGCTGATTGTAATGAGAATTTTGTCTGCATAAAGCTTTTGTGACTGGGTCTGGAGTGGTGCTTCAGACTTCGTAAGAGTGTTTCAGAATCTTTGCTCCAAGTTAATCTTTCCGAAAAATAATGCAAATTGCCCTTAGAGCCTCATTCAAAAATGGTGGTATTTTTCCACTGGGTCAAATGGACTTCGGATCGAGACATGAAACTTTCTTTTCTAAGTTGATTTTAGGATAAATATAACTTTTGTATGCATGCAGTTGTGCTACATGTGAGATGCACAAACTGCCTTTGAATTGTGGGGGGTTAATTGGCATAGCCGTGTTACGACTAAGTTAATTAGATAATCTAAAAACTCGCCCTTATCGTTGAAAGCCATTCAAAACCAGCACAGTTTGCAGAATGCTTGGCTGCTCCTCGCTCAGTCTGGAGGCAAAATGTTACACAGAGGAGGGGAGATCACAGTGAACACTTTATTACTTGACTCCTTTAGAAAGACCATCACTTAAAAGGCTCAGAACCTACCAAAAAAAGCTTGTAGAATCTCCAGTCTTTCTTTTTTGTATCAAAAAGGCCTTGAATAAACCTTAACTAACGTTTTTTGACACGTGTACATTTTCTGGGAGCTCTTCTAGAGTGAATCTACCCATCTTTACTGTTTTGCTCATCGTCGCTAAAGCCATGTATTCCTCAAGGGAAGGGTGAACACCCGGAGAAAAGATACAAAATGCTAATGATACAAATAATAATTAAAGCTAGTTAGGAATTGGGAATACAGATGGAGGAAAACAGGATAGCTAAGAATTTGGCAGTTTTGTATAGCTCTGGATCCCAGTAAATATGAAGGTCTGGTAAAGGGCAGGAGTAACCTCTGGAGCTCTCACCCGCACATCTCTGTGGCACAGTGGAGGAGAGTGTTACTAAAAATAATAATAATAACAAATAAAATTCTGCTGTTTGTGATAGGAAGTGTGGCAATGGTGGTAATTGTCCATAAAGACAAACTCTCACTTAGCTTGGAAAAGGACGACTGTACGCTGCAGAGATGTACTCTGTCTTGTAAGGTTTTTAAATGAAGTGGAGCTTTTTGCAGTCCTGAACAGATGTTTATGTAATAATAAAATAGATTTTTGCAAAACATTCTTACTGTCAAATTGAGTAGGAAAAGCAACCTTGTATCGTGGAGTTGCAAGATTTTAAAATTAAGTCGAATAGAAAACACAAAGTACTTTTTCTTAACCCAGCGAAACTCTTAAGACATGAAAGTTCTGATTTTAAGTTGTCAGGTGCCGCTTATCCCAGCGAATGGGCTGTCAATCCTGTAGGACTGAAATTTGCTGGATTTAAGCGGTAGAATTTGTGGCTTTGCGTTTATTGTAACTGGTTTGTGAATGGCGGCAGACCTTAATTAGCTTGACACAAATTCATTGAAGTAGTGTGCCACCGTACAAAAGATCAGTGAATGAGAACCTGAAATATTGAGCTCAGATAGCAAAGGGTGTTGCTAATAACCAGTTGTTAATGAGTTTTCTCCAAGGAGAGATTGAGCAAGTTGGGTACAGGCACTTGCTTTGACAGACTATTGGCTAAACATAAACAAAACCACATAATAAAGCTGCTGCGAGAAGATAGAAAATTAATTAACTCTAGGTGTGTGTTGGCTTTGCAGAGGCATTCAGAACATGATACCTAATTGCAAAAATCCAGGTTTGAGTACTTGATATCGTTTTTCCTTGTGCCAGTTCAACGTTTGCACTGTTTGGTTGCATCTTCATCCAGTAATGATGCATGCCTTAAAATTGCTGAGAAGTAGTGAAAACAAGTCACTTTGGGATTGTTCCAAACCCCAGCAAAGTTGATGAAAAGGCAGTGGGATTTGTACCATATGTCTTTGTTTAGGTACTTAATAGGATGACAAATTCTGAAGTGGTGTTTATAACACGGCAACACTAAAGGTGTAAATTATGGACAATAAGTATATTTTTGGCAGATATAACATAATTTTAAGTCTTCATTTGAACTGTTTTCAAAGTTAATGATAAGATTTTTTTTAATCAGTTCTTCCAGTCATAACACTTTCATTTTTTAAAAAAGTATTTAAAAGTCAGCTTAATCCTTTGTTTTATGGGAAAAACAAGGTCTAATATTTTTCAATATTTATTTAATTCTCTAGAGATCTTATGAATTAAATAAATGTAATTGCATATTGATTAAACACTATTAAATCCCCTGGAAGAATAGTCAAGATTTCATAAATATTGGAAAATCCTTACTGCAACTTTTTGCATCATTAAAAAAAATTCTTATATACGAGGTGGTTTTTTATTTACTGGAAATGGTGCTGGGCTCCACAGGACTGTGAATATTTCCTGTGACTGATAATTTTGGGCTGTGTTAATGGACAAGTGTCTTTGCTGAAACAAGCAAAATTTCCAGCAGGCCTAGTTCTACCGTCTGCTTTGGTTTTAATGTTAAAGTAGGACATTTTTAGCCATGTTGAGTGTTTCTTTAGCTTTGGAGAGCTTGATGTCTGCTACAACTTGTGGCATTACGGGACTGAAATGTTGCTTTGCTAATGTCTTTTAACACTAATGCCTGGAAGTGTCTGTAATTCCTTGATAGGTTTCAAGGGAAATGCAAAGTATTAAAATAAAAAGGGGGGGGGAAGACAGACACAAAAGCCCTGTCCTTTATTTCTGTAACACAGAAGTGTCAATTTAAAAATGGCAGCTTCTAGAACAAGAACCATATTGCCAAGAATTCTTATAACTTACTGTATTTGAGGGCTCAGGAAGCGTTTGTATAAAAAAAGACGACCTGTATATAAAAGCTTTCTGGGAAACATGATGATTTTTGCATTATATTAAATACCTTCAGGAAGGGATAAGTGCATTGAAATGTTTCTCCTTTCAGGGCTTAAAAGGCTCAGCATGCACCCATAAGTTAGCGGTGTGTTTTATGTTATTTGTATATACGCATCCCTGGTCTCTGTTCTTTTCCTGAAAGTATGTCTATTTGCATTCATCAATCACTCCTACAGTTGTGGACTAGTGAACAAGAAACTTCATGGAGTGCTTCATAAGTTAGAAAATATTCTTTTTAGTCAATTATCTTAGCAATTGCTTTAATTTTTTTTTGTTTTTATTAGTTACAGAAATGCATTTAAAATTGTTTTAGAATAAAATATTAATATATTTTCTTTTAAACCTGTAGTCCTGTAGTCTAGTGCATCCAAACGTTCATTAAAAATAATTTGGATATAAATGGTATTGTACCAGAATTCAGCTCAGAACACTAATTACATATAAAAGCTTTGGTTACGCTAAATGTCCAAGTACTTGTTAAAACCAGACCATTCCCAATCATCATCATTAGCATAGATATTATTAAGGAACACTAAAGTTTATTTCAAGGAAGTTCTGACTCAGGTTATGAGAGAGATCTGAAAACAGAAGTGAAAAGGCTGAATTTAAATTCCTTGGAGGGAAGGAAAGGGAAAAAACCCATGTAAATGTTTGACAGAACTCTGTCAGGAGGGCTTGTCTACGGAGTTAAAAAATGGGACAATAAGGACAAAATCCTTTCCTAGGATGAATACGGTATGTGTAGGTTTAGAGGGTTTTTCCCTCTATATACTTGGGATATGTAGAACGTTCCAGTGCAATTTTGCCTGAATAGTGCGGAATGTTTGTAATGGAGTGTGTTTGCCTTCATTGCCATTGAAGAGCTGGCAAAAAGAAAGGCTCTGGATTTGGGTGTGGATATATATGTGCAGAACTTGGAATTATCCAAAGTCGTTTATTGGGCTTGACACAGCTGTGCCAAGCCAATGGGCAGTTTAAATTTTGTGCCTATTTCACAAGAAATCCTTAGCAAGTTGCTGTAAATACCTTATAGAAATATGGAAGCAGAGACTACGGGCGCTCCCATCACTGCTGCCATTTTTGTTCCAGCACTCCTAAGTGTGGGGTTTGGGTTTTTTTTTCTCCTTGTTTAAAATTATTTCCTTAAACTCAAAACAACCCCCCTTTCCTTTAATAAGCAGCTATTTGTTGCCACTCCAGACTAGGGAAATCTTCATCCTGTATTTAGGTAGTTACGGTCCCTCTTTATTTTGGTGAGTAGCAGAGTTGTAGTCCTGAAAGAATCAGGTACAAAGGTGCTTTTGAGGATCCTCTATGCTTTTATCTAGGTGAAGGAAAGTTCAGTTAAGATAATGTAGATCTCGTGAAGCTGAGCATGAACTCTGAAAACAGCAGAAGTAAGCAGACACATTTTTACAGTGCTGTAAAGTAAAATCTTTGTAAACAAGCACTAATTACTCCTCTGACAGGGAACAAACCCAAAATCTGTATCAATTTGGGATGCTAGGCTTTCTGTAAGCTGTTTTTGTGAATAATCCAGTTTATGCATTTATTAACCTATAAATACATTTTTATAAATCTCGATGACATTAAGGTATTTTATTAACCACAATAAATGCCAGAGAAAATTGAATTAAGAAAGCTTGTAATGTGCTTTACTACCAGTTTTAAAATTTTGCTGAGCTGTAAATGGTCTTGCTTTATGTCAAGAATAAATCTGTTTGCCGACTACAGGAGTAATTTTTCTTCCTTCATTGCCAGAGGCCCTGACCTTTTTGTTGATAGCTGTTTTTTAACAGCTTCACCTATGTCTTACTCTCTGATTCTGTAGAAATTTGGTTATCTGCCTTGAGCAGTAGGCGTAGTCCCAGCAAGAGAAGGGCAGCCATTTAGGGGATGGTAGAAAATACCTTCCAATACTGCAAGATGTAGAGCTTGGAGGATGCCGGACAAAGTTATGACTTGCAAAATGCAAACACAAGCCTTTCCTTCTATTCTTCCAGTTGTTGCCATCACAACCTTGAAACACATACTAAGTTTCCCCAAAATATGAAAGAAATCTGTTTCCAAAAGGGGAGTGATGAATTTTCGTTTGCAAAACAAAGTACGTAACTTGAACAATTTGCAGTAGATGCACAAAACCAAACTTTTCTGTGTTAAGTTTTTTTGGTTTGGTCTTTGGTTCCGGAAGATGCTTATATGAAAACTCATCCTTTTCTATTTATTATCTTTTCTTACGCCTCCTGTGCAGCATTGAGCTTGTACTATTTATTTATGTGTCCCGCATGCTTTTGGCTGCCTGCGATAATGTTCACTTCCTTATGTAAGTCTGGTTTTTTTTTCAATATTTGTATATGAGAAAGGAAAAGCTGGACTTAATGCAGCGTGGGTTTTTTCCTTTGTGAACCCAATTAATTTTTTCTCAGTTAATGAAGTACAATGACCTCATTATTTCAGAAAGCCACTTCTTCATTTTTATGTTATCTAGCCCAGTGCCTGGGTTGAAGTTAAAATTGGCAGAGCGTCTTTCTGGGTGAAGAGACTGATTTAACTAATTCTGGATTAATACCTTAGCGCCACGGTCATTCCTTGGGACTGGCTACATGGGCAAAACACCTTCTTCCTCTGGGTTCGGCTGATAAAAGTCGAGGAGCTCTGTCTAGCTGAGAGCAGAAACTTAACTGCGTGTTATACACGTGCTCTGCGGTGGCAGCAGTTCAGGTTTAGGGTTTAGTTGCCAAACTTCAGTTGGGAACTGCTGCAGTCAGGAATGGAAGCCGGGGGACGCGTCAGGCTCAGGGTACCACCGAACTGCTGGGGTAGCTTCAGGCACCTGCTGGGAAGGTATAAGGCTGTTTATGGGAATTCACGATGTGGGACACGCAAGGTGGAGAGTGAAAACTCTTTAAGGGACTATTAGTGTAAAATCCATTCCTGCTGGTGGGCTATAAAAATGAACCAGGCCCTGGAGCAGGACGGATATCTCTGCAGCGAATGGGACAGCACAAGGAGCAGCAGCTCCATTGGTATGAACCAGGACAACTCCATGGATTTAAAAGTATTAATAGGTATAAACTGCAGACAGCTGAGCAGTCAGAAGGATGCAAAAGTCAAGGTTTCAGAACAAAAATATCTTTCTCTTTTTTTTTTTTTAAAAAAAACCACTTCATCTCTGTAGTGCATCATCAGGGAAAGGCCATATCATTTGTTTATATTGACTTAGAGGCTTCATTTGAGGAGCCACTGACCACCTTAGTCATTTATTGATGCTTCCTTACCTGTTCTGTGCGTACCCACGGATCACAAAGAAACGGCACGCTTAACAGTGATATCGATGGCAGGGAGCATCTTCCCTCCTGGAAGAGGAAGATGTCTGAGGTTCCACCAGGCTATTTTGTTGTTTGGGATTAGTGGATATAGTTTAACTTGCATGAAATAGTTTAACTATCTGCTGTTTAATTGAAATGGAAGATGGGACAATGGGTGGAAGTAACGTCTTAATTGCTTCTGATTACAGCATAATTTAAATCTTGCATGGGAGGCGCTAGCAATCAGGAAAAGTGAGGTGGTGAAGCCAGGCGTGTTGCATTATCTGACCCGTGAAATGATATGTTGCTGCGTGCTACATAGAAGCCTGTAGCAGAGTACTGCTTGAGAGGGTTTGTGTTTGGAGTTCAGTTTTGAATAAAGACGGTGTTTAGAAATGTTCAGAGCTCTCAATACGGGCACCTTTCTCTGAGGGAGGTTCCCCACTTATTTAGCGCATTTACATGATAAAACAGAAAACATGAAACCTCCGTGTAGCTGCCAGGAATACCTGTGTAAGGTTATTTTATGGTTGTTGCAGGGAAGGGGCTGGTAAAGGGAGGCGGTGAAGGGCCAGGGCTGGCCCCGGGTTTGGGTGAGGACCAGACGGAGGATGGGGGTTACTGCCGCGTCGGGTACTGGTAATGTCCTGCCAGTGCTCCCGGTAGTGGGAGCGCTCATGTACGTTCCATATCTCATGTTCATTCCTTTTAAAAACAAAGATTAAGAAGATTCACATTAGGTAGTTTTCTGTACTGGAATCTGATAAAACTTAAGGAACCTTGGTAGAGGCAGAAGAGACTCGTGTTACTTATGTGTGGATACGAAAGGGTGAAAACTAAGTATGGCTTTGGGGTGACCTGGGATGCCGGATCAAATGATATTTCTGCTTAGTTGCACTGTGTGTAGACAGTAATGAGACTCCAAATTGAGCTTCCTTCCTGAGCAGTGGTGTGCTGAAGTTACAGAAATAGGCAGCAGAAATTTCCCCCTCTTCATCTTAGGGCTGTAACTCACCTGGAGAGATGGCAGAATCCAAGTGGGAAAATATTGTCGAAGCTCTTTGCGCTTCATAAAGGTATGTCAGCTACAGGTCAGTCTTAGGCCTATTACATTTGGTCTAAGAACCCGGATTATTTTCGTTAAGCTGTAAGCAATAAGGAATGACAGGAAAACAGCACTGGTGTGTTATGTATGTTTCATTTCTGAAACTTTTCTGGGTGAATAGAAGGTTGGCTGGAGACAGACGCATCTGTCATCTTGGTTTCTAGTAAGCACACGTGAACTTCTTAGCCTAAAATCTGTTTTATCTTGTCTTATTTTATGTTTCTTCTTGGAAGTGTTGTAGGTGTGATAAGCTTATTTTTTTTAAGCTCTTATGCTTCTCAGTAGGCTAGTTCAGCAAAGAAATAACCTTCATTTCTGGCATAACATAAAACGTCCATCATTCAGTATTACTGTGAGTAATGCCCTCTATGATTTAAAATGCTTTTATGTGGACATTTATCTCGACGAAAGAGCCAGCATTGACCACTTGCTTACTGCATTGCCCCAGAAACCAAGCACCATCTGAATTTTCCTGTCATACTCTCATTTTTATTGTTTTATTTTTCAGAATAATGACTAGCAAAGAGCTACCTCTTCTCATTCCTTTTGTCTTTCTCCTGACAGTGATGTTGGTAATACTCGGTGGTGTCACTTTGAACAGCAGCAGATCTTCAGAGCATTTACATATTCCAGTACTCATTCAAAGCGAAAATAAAGCAGAGCCAGCGCGAAGAAAGTTTGCTTTATGTATGCATATGCTAGTCTTGAAATGAGACTGTTCTGGAGATTTTTAAATAGTCTTTTTGACTCTGAGCCAAATACCTGTGTATAGTAGGGGAAATCCCACCACCTAACTTGCATCAAAGCCACGGAGGAGCAAAGTCCTCTAAATGCTGCAGGCTGGCATTCAACACCATGATATTTTCAATACACGATATAAAGGGCTTAACAAAAAAAAAAAAAAAAAAATCTCAACTTGAAGGTCAAAACAACTGAAATGGAAGTGCTTTGAGTGTGATAATCTGTGGTAGTATTTTGTGAGCTGTAGCCTTGTATCCCTGGGTCACAGTTTTCTATCCCTGATCACTGTTATCCTAAACCATTTCCCTTTTCATTAAACGGGCTGCTCACCTGGGCTACCTGCTGCTGGAAGATGGGCTACGGGGAGGGATGCAGGAGCATTCCCATCTCCAGTGAGGGTGGAGACCACAGCGTGTCTGCACACAGGAGTCCACGGCGCCTTCTCCTACCGTGCAGACCCAATGACTTCATAGAATAGTTGAACTTTAGCGTCCATCAGATAGCTATACTACTTAGTCCAAAACATTTTTGGTTTTAATCCAAAATACTTTGGTTAGAAATAATGGCTTTCCTGTTTTTGTTTTTTTTTGGTAATATTCATCATGCTTTTACTCTATCTTCTTTCTTGCTCCAGCAGTCTATAATTATTTACGTTTTGAAACAGAAAATTTGTACCAAGACAAGTGTACAGCTGTTATTTTAGTCCTTAAATCCATAGAACACTTACTGAGCTGCAACCTAATTAGCAGTGCCATCGGTGGGAGCGCTGGGCCCCGTGCAAACCGGTTGATCTTCCATTTCGTTCGTTTGTTTGTTCGCAGCATAGCTGAAAGCAGCAGGAAACAATAACAAACACAGATTCCAGCATTCAGTTAATAGGGTTTTCACAAATTATTGACTAGTACACAGATGAATTGAACATGTTATGGCTGACTTTACTTGATTTACTGTTTGTGGAGGTACGCTTAATATTCTGCTCTGTAAATCACTCTGGTCGTGGATAACAAACTAGAAATAAGGGAGTATCAGCTTGATATGGTAATACCCATAAAGATGCTGCGTAACTGCTACTTTTGTCCAAAGGATTTCTTAAAGCCCCATCCAGACAACTGGAATTGCTGAATTGTCTCCCTACCCTTAGGATTAGGGATTCAGTGGTATGTGTGAGTGCGACAAGGTGGGCAGCTTCTGACGCAAGGGTTTGCGCTGAAGGGGGTGCAGAACAGTGAGATGGTGAGAATTGAAGGCAGGAGAAGATACTGAATTTTAAGAGTGACAATGAGAAGCAGCCTCCCTTATAACAACATTAAAGTGACTGGGACTGATGAAAGCAAGGAAATTCTCCTAGCTTTCCCGCTGTTCCCACTCCACCCTGTTGTAGCTTGAAGGAGTACGAGCTGCTTAAAGACAAAGTTACAAGGGGGTTTTGTTAATAATGAATTGTCTGTTGTGATTTGAAATACTCTTGCTCTTGTCATCTAAAATCAGCTGCTTAATATTATTTTCAGTATTCGGTTTGAACTGACTAGTGTGCTCTGTTCGATGTATAATTCAAGTATTTTAACATTTCAGTAGTTACTGTGCATTTTCAACATGCTAGTTAACCTCGTAATGCTGCTTTGCTTAATGACATGGCCAGTTGCCTCTTATTTACGATGAGGAAATGCCCCCAGTTAGAAATAATCTGAAAAATCCTGGCAAAACAGAGAACCTTGAGAATCAATTGCTGGATTAATGTTTATATTTCAGTTTGGAATTCAGATCCTGTTGCATGGGTATAGAGCCATGGGTATAGAGATGGAGGGAGACGTCTGCGCTGAAGATAAGGTTGGCTGCTGGCTTGGGTGGCTGAAGTTTGGGTGATTTCACTCCTATCGCAGACTAGTAAAAGTCAACTGAATCACAAATTGCCAAGGGATTTGGGTTCTATTTCCCCTAAAGGTGCTGTGGGTTGCCTCTTTGGCATTTTCCTTTGCTAAAGAAGGACCATAGTCCACCTGGAAAGCCACGAGTCAATGAGACTACACCTGGGCTCGGTTTGAAGTTGTAGAAGTGCACATGGTTCATTAAAATACCCCATTTTTCCTTGGCTTGGAGACTGGCATGCCAGACGATAGCTGTGCTGCCCAGCCAGGCTTGTTGAATGGCTCTGGAGCTGGACTCATCCCACCCATCTCTGGAGAACATTAAAACTTTCTCTAGCCCACCTCTGTCAGAGCTCCCAAAAGGCCACCGTTTCATTTACTTCTTTTTTTTATATAAAGTCGGGGCTGAAGAAATCACGCTCACTGGTAGATTTCACAGGCAGGAGCGCAGCCCAGAAATGGACAATTTCAAGCTTTATCCCAGCACCTAAATTATAAGCTATTAAAACCCCCTCTTTTTAATGTTATCTTCTGCGTAATGCAGGACGAAGTGACCCTGTCGGGCAGTGCCCTGGTTTAGGGTGTCGTCTGGTATTTGTTTCACGGGCAATATCATAAAATGCCTTTTATCTTTTCAAATCTTTTCTGTCCCGTAAGACTAACGCCTGCGGCCTCCGAAGCGGTGGTGGCCCGTTCTGCTGAGCCCGGAATACTTTGGGAAGACAGCATGAGTTTAAAATGTTTGAGATATCAATTTGTCCATTTAATGAATGCAGAGCAAGATAAATAACGCATGTATGCATATGTCACTGGCACTTAGGCATGTGCATGTCAGCGTGGATAAAGTAGTGAAGTTCAAGTGTTTTGACTAGATTAGCGCTCGTCTCTTCAGCGGAGCAGCGGGGGGTTTCGTTTAACACGGCATCATCAATTTTTGTTTAGGACTGGGTATTTTATTTTCTTCCTACTTGAAGCAGGTCAGACTTGAGAATTCATCAAAATAAAAGTGCACCTGGCCCAAAAAAAAAAAAAGCAATACGTGTGTTTCGTCTCTCTGTGGCACTTGTACTCGACAGCCTCTTCAGGTAAGAAGATGGGAGAGTTTTCCGAGCTGCAGTGATGTTTTGTGCCTATGGAGGGGGGGGAAGGAAGAGTTACTTTCTCTTCTTAAGAGCATTACAATGAAATGGACTCTTGTTGCATTTGATCACAAGAGTGTTCTTAACATGATATGCAGGAACATAATTTTCTTCTCTTGGGCAGCCATAGTTCACAGTTGCTTTGGCAGTTACATTCTATTTAATCTGTCAATTTTTCTCACATGGTGTAGCTGCTGTGAAAAGAAATTGGAGCTATTATACTATGTGCTTTGATACAGTTTGTAAAATGCAAGGTGGGAGACAGTAAACCAAACACAGCATGCCAGTAATTTCTTCAAAATCGCTGATGTTCCAGCGCTGCGATTCTCTATCCGAGGGAGCTGTCATCGGGCCTGATGGAAGAGGATTGCATTGTTTAAACGTTTCGTTTTCATGCGTTTTCGACGTTCTGATGGTGCCTATTAAATACACTTCACAGTGCTCGGAAGCTTTCACCCAGTTTCTTGTTTCTAATGACTCTACTCTTCTACCTGGCCTGACTGGTCTGTGATCACGCGAGTCAGACTCCTCCGTGTGAGCGCTGCATCCGCAGCTCCAGCTGCAGCCGCGTCAATTGAGCTTTGAAATATTCTCCATGTTCAGATCTAGCCCTTGCAATATTTATGGGTAATAGCAAAAGCTCCGTGGCAAGAAGCTGCCTCGTTCCGTGATCCCGAAGAGATTTCATAACGCAGATCAGCAGTGAGGATTTCTGATTTATGGTGGCAATATTGGTGGCCAAACAGCAGCAAGCATAGGCTGTCCCTGTCCGGAGGTAAAGGGGTTGCCTGTAAAGTCATTGCAAACTCCTCAGTTTATAGAAAGTAAAAAAAAAACAAACCAACAAAAAACCCCCACAAAAAACCCCACAAAAACCCCAACAACAACAAAAACTCAACAAAAAAACCTCACACACCAAACCCAAACCAAAAAACCCTCGCAGTCTCTGTAATTATTAAATATAATGTACTGGACATGGTTGTCTCTGTTTACATTTTTGCATTGCAAAAATATAGAAAATCAAAGAAGTTCTTGTTGGAATTTAGCAATACGCTGGATCGATCACAATGGCATGGAAAGCTGCATAAAATGCCAGCGTATTCCCAAGGGCCACATCTGTCAGCTAGAAAATGTTAAACCATTTTCCTAGAAACTTCCCCAAATGGACTCGTGTGGAGGCTTTAGTGTTATAGCTATGCTTCTTTGAACAAAATATAGTTCTTTTATTATTTTTCCAATTGGTAGAGAGCAGCATCTCTTCCAACTCTTGGACACGACACCCAGGCAGCTGGAGCTGTGAAATGTGGGAAACTGAGGTGCGCTGCGTTTTCAGTGCTATTTGGCTGAATGTGTGCTTGAAAATGGTCACGTGTAATAATTCAGTTTGTTTAGTTACCTTCCACTATTCTCATTGGCTTCTGCAATGTTTTGAAAGAACAAGGTGAAAATTTCATATTTGTCACTTTACAATTTATGAGAAAACTCTGTGTGCACCCAGGATCACTTGAAAAGCATTCTTTATTTCTAACGGTAGCTCTTGTAATAAGAAATTGTGAATTTAACCTTTATTCTTCTAAGTTGAAGTAGCCTTCTTTAGGGGAAAGATAGTAAAAAAACTTCACCCAAATCTTTTCTTTTATACAGCTTTGTAACTTCAATTATTTTTGGTAAAGGCTTTTCTTATAATAGTCTGTATTCTGGATGTATTCTAAAGATTGGTTTTAGTCTTATCTTAGTAATCACATCAGGCTTTCTATAGGAGTATTCAGGTTTAGAATGAAATATATTGATGCAAAGTTATAAATGGAAGTCAGAATATTCACGATCTTGTCAGTGTAACGTCCTGAGCCCCTCACTTCACGGATGTGAGCTCCAGCCTTGGTTGGAAGCTCACGATTTCTCCTGGAGCCATCACGATTTAGAAGCCCTATACAGAATAGAGAGATTGATATCTGCCTCTTCTTCCTCTTCTGCCCACGTGAATGGGTAGGATGTCTCTTAGCATAATAGTTCTTGGTCTCTTTTTAGAAAAAACTTGGTGAACCAAAATGATTCCTCTGTGGAAGTGCAAAGTGATTTGGCAGAGATGTGTGATGGCCCCTTATGGCCCCGTGGTTTTAAAAAAGAAACACACTTTTCAGATGGTATTTCAGTAGGCTTGCGTATTTCTTAAAGATTCAATGATGGAAAAATGGAGAAATAACTCTGTGTAATATTTTACATTATAGGAAATACTTGGTTGCATTTCAGATTAATGAATAAATGTGCTTTATCTTAAATCAGTATTACCACTTTAGAATGCTTCCAAACCTAAACAATGCTGACTTCTGTAACAATTCAGTGAAAACAAGGCAACTTGAACAAGCCAGCAGGAAGCAGCAAATCCTGTGCATTTATTCAGTGTACGTTTTCACAGAACTGGTGCCAAATTCAGCATCTCTGGTGGTGCCTGATGCAATTTCACTGAAGTTAATGGAATTACACCAGGTCTGAGTCTGACTTCTGGTCTCTCTCTCCGTGACCTCTCACTCATCTTTGCTCTGAAACTTCCGTATTGCGGTTTTCAGACGACTCTTCACGTGTCAGTGTAATGGTGTGTATCT
Source organism: Chionis minor (assembly GCA_013398295.1). Taxonomy (NCBI): domain Eukaryota; kingdom Metazoa; phylum Chordata; class Aves; order Charadriiformes; family Chionidae; genus Chionis; species Chionis minor. The sequence goes on from VZSF01003422.1 coordinate 608,751, forward strand.
AGGAGTTTTAGTTCTTTCTGCTGACCTTCACAATGTACTTCTACCGATAGTGCTAACTTTAATGGTACGTTAATTTTATGCAAATTCTATTTTTAATTTACTGTATTATTATCTGCTAGTATACTGTACTCCTTCTGTAGCACCTACTGACATAAATTACACTGAAGCAATTATCAGTAAGAATTCAGCTCCGTGCATACCACTGTTTTCAAATTATTAATGCTACTGCTCAGAACAAATGCACAAATCTGCGGCTAATTGGTCCTTTTTGTAGGATGTTCTGGGCATGTTTTTATAAAAAAGGCACTAAACATTCCTACTGACTAGATAAGAACATTATCTACCTACTTGTTCTGCATGAATTAGAGGGGGTTTTTTTTGCCTCCTCTGTTAAAGTATTATACGTACACAAAGAAAGGTTGGAGTAACTTTGAAAGATTTGCAAAGCCAGGAAAAGGTTAGGAATTTTGCCTCTATGACTGTATTTCAGTTACAGTATATTTTTGCAAAATAATAGTCTGTAATTACATGGTTTCTATAGACCTGTCATGTTGGCTATTTCTCCGGTGCAGGTTCTGGTTGTCTCTAGCAGGTTCCTTCAAGGGTCACCCAAGAAACTGCCCTTCTCTCCCAGCTGAGTCTGAAGTCACTAAACCCCTTGCAATTCTCTATTCTGCTGCTGTCACATCTCAACACGTTTTATTTACACCTCTTTTAAGGAGTGGAGAGGAAAAAAAATACAAAAAAAAGTGCCCCAAACCCAAAAGAACGGGTAAGGCTGAAGTCTGGGCAGTGTGTTGGGTGACTGGATCTCACCGTGGTTGACCTCCCGTGGCTGCCATGTGGGTCAGGAGAGGGGACATGGCTGCAGGCAGCGTGGGAGCTGGGGACGGATGAGCTGAGACCATGTTGCTGGTCACGGCAGCTCTGGCAAGAAGCTTGAGTGCTTGTCAAGAAAAGCAAGTGTTGCACCAGGGAAATGGGTCTTTCCATTTTCATTTCACGAGCGCACATCAAACTCGGATTATTCCTGTTCAGGGTCTGGTGTTGAAAAAGCCTGCTGTGAAACTAAACCCATGAGCACTAGCTTGGCCCCAAATCTGGATGTGAAGAGGAAAAATGAGCACAGAAGCAAATAAAGTCTGTCTGAATCAGGCTGCTTGTGACGTCTCATTACACTGATGAGTAACACGGCGTGACGAAGGGCTGCTGCTCCTGTCCAGCATTCTCTTTAAGCATTTCCCTCAAAATCCGGGGGTTTTACCACGGGTGGTCATGGGAGGATGGTGCAAGGCTGGCTCCAGGGATCACCATGCTCCTGTGACTTGGCTGGGACCAAATGGCTTGAGGTCTAGAAGGTCCTTTCTTGGAAGTGCAACTCTGGTATGTCATTATGGGCCTTTACGTTGCACAGCACGGAGAATAATGGAGCAAAATGAGTGTTCCTATATGAGCTGCAGCTGTTGAAAGGGAAGTTTAAAGGTCCCAATATGGAAATTTCATGGTCCCAGTCTGACACGTAATCCTCCTGCTCTCATATGTATTAAATGGTTGTTGTGTACTGATTCATCCCAGCTGCTTTGGGTTTATCTTAAGAACTCAATGTAAATGCAAAGTTCCTTAAAGCAATTCACGCTGTTTATACTGTAGCGTCCCTGCTTTTTTTACAGCCTCCTACATGGAATGCTGCTGACTTGCATCATTGGAGATTCTTGTGCATTGGAGCTTCTAATGCATTATTACTTTCTCGACAAAGTATTTAATAGCCATGGGGCTCTCCCTCTGTTTCAATAGGAAATGATGATGATGAGCCTCAGCCCTTGGGAGAATGTCCCTTTTGGCATTTTCACTAAGACTTTCTGCCAAGTTCTGAATAGCTGAGAGCGCCTGGTTAGATGTAGTTCCCTGATTTTGTACTTGGGTAGAAAGATACATGTATTTTTAAGGCTGGTCTAGTTAGATTTAAGCTGCTCCAGTGCTACAAATAGAGAAATCTTCTCCGTGTATTTTCTGTGGGAGAAAATCCAGGTGCAGGTTGTGCCAGGAGCACTATTTATGGCTCTGCTGATTTTTGCAAAAGCCTTTTTGAAGTCAATGTCGCTGTCTGTACCTCGCTATTGTCTGGCGATAATGTTCACTATTTAATCTTGTGCTAATGCCTAGGATCTTTCAGAAATAAATTGTGGCTTATAATCTGTTACGAGAATTTTAGATTAATAGGGCTTGCAAGTAGGAACTTTGATTTCTAGAACATAAGCTGAAACTGTGTAAGTGGAAAAGTAATTAACTTCAATAATCTTTGTATATTTCTTTTTATAAAAACAAATCTGCTGCTACAGTCTGTCATCCAGCTTTCAGCGTAGTGGTTCTGGTAGCTCTAACATTTATGGTGGTGCTGCAAGTGTCTGAAGTTGCTCAGATGAAGGTATCCTAAAGACAGCTGCAGGTATACTATACGCTTGGTTTGAAGGTGTCTCTCTGAAGAATTATATGAATCAAAATGGTTTGTTTGGTTTTAGTTTTTGGTGGGTTTTTTTTCAATTAAAAACATGGGCTATGCGAGGCTCACTCTTACCCTTTCAATATGTCGCTAGGTTTGTTGGTTGATCAAGAAGCATGTCCTGACAAACTTTCTGAAATTTTCTTTCTCTGAGCACGTTTAGTATCTGCTGACTTGCAGATTCAAGGAGCAGAGTCCATCCAAGGTCAATGTTTTCCAGTATCTTTACCTATTTCTTTTATTAGTAGTTTTTCTTTGGAGGATATCGACTGTTACGAGACAATCAAAAGAAAATCACATTGGCTGTAGTTGAAGCTATTAACCCCCGGTTAAAAACATGTTCAGGCATTTGGATCCTAATAACGGCTCCAAGAAGAGGCAGGTTGTCTGCTGGTGTTGGGGCTGAATAAGCAGGCGTGCAGGCCTTAAAAGGTCTTTTTTTTTTGAGACAAGATGATAGTTGTAGTCAGTGATAAAGATATTGAAGTAAGGGCATTGCCAAAAACAGGAGGGGGTGGGTGGGGTGGTAAATTCAGTGTAGAATCTACTTGAGGTCTTTGGTAGCTACAGTACACTTAAATAAACGTGAAAGCCCATGGATGTTCTCTGTGTGCATTTTTACTAAGGTCTATCCAAATACAGAATTTCTCGCTGATAGTACATTTCGTTTGATAACGTAGCTGTCCCTACATAATATTTCGCAAAGTATATGGGCCATTATTTATTCTTAAGTTCTTCTTTTATCCCCTTTCTGTAAAGGACAGAAGCGATAGCATGGGGCTGCAGGAATAAAATAAGTGGTACTGATGAAATGGGATTTTATTTGTAGCTCCCTGCTAATGACCTTGTGAAGAGATACAGATATATTCTGTAGAATATGTGCTAATAAAAGCTCCAAAAAAAGGTCTGTCTATGGAGCTGCAGAAAACTTAACTACAGATCAAGGAGATCCTTCCCTGCTGTGTTTCTTTTGGCAACGATGTTCTACGCTTGGTTCTTTTCTTGATTCACTAAAAAAGTATATGCAAATGCCTGTATGGACTTTTGTGTTTATATAAATCACATTTGTATTTTCCTGTTTGAGAAAACTCATTGATGTTTATTCAGACAGCTCTCTCAAAATGCTGCAAGTCCCAGGATGTTCCCCCAAAAAAAAAGTTAAAAAAAATTTTCAAGATTAATATATTAGCTGAAATTAATTCAGCACAGAAGCTGTTACACATCTTGGGGCCTGCTCACTCTTCTACAGATACAGCTGTGACATAGCTTCCCAGATGGCACAATTATCTTTGTAAAATATTGTGGAAAACTTTCATTTGTCATTTGGATTAGTGCAGTGAGCTTTCCGTAAACACAGGCAGAGGGATCTGCCTGTCTGTGTTCTTCATGGCAGTAATTAGCAGTAATTCACTTGGAATCGGAAAAACATTTTACAGGAATAGGGAACAAGCCCACTTCTTCCACTTGCACTTTGAAATTGCTGTCCTGCATGGGTGTATCTCAAATCTTCGACATGGAACCAGAGCTTTATATGAGTTGATTTTTCTGAAGGGTATTTTGTATTCTCCTAATTGGACTGCTGAGGTCCTCATGTGGTGGACATGTTTTCAACATGGACTAGGCTGCAATATTTACAATAATGTCTTGACTATCATATGTAGGATCGTAAAAATTGGGCTGCTTATTCATTTTTCTATCAAAAAGAAGGCTATAGTAGACAAGGTACCTTCTGTATAAACAGCGTGAGGCCCATTTTGTATATAATACAGGAATTTTTCAAAATGTGTTTGGCTAATCATGCCTAAAGTATAAATTATGTCCCAATTCTAAAGAATGCTCCAGGATTAGAAAAAGATTGCTCTTAAATTAGGAAAAGAAAAAAAATCAAAAATTTTTATTCGACTTATTTCACAGAATCACAGAATGTTAAGGGTTAGAAGGCACCTCTAGAGATCATCTGGTCCAACCCCCTGCCAGAGCAGGTTCTCCTACAGCAGGTTGACAGAATCACTACCCAATCTCTTCTGAGTTTTGTTTTTAGGACTTAAACTAGGCAAGCCTAAATTTGAGTAAGAGAAGTAATCAATAATAATGGTGTATTGAATGATCTTATTCCGAAGGATAATCTGGCTGGTGGTCCTTATGAGCAATTCGGGTTTTACCAAAATTTATTTGCTACCTATGGGGAAAAAAAAAAAAATCAAGCTAGTACTTTGTTACGTGAGAGGGCAGGTAGGTACCTGCGGAATTATCATGTTCCCAATTTACAGTCTCTTCATATCGTGTGAAGTGACACCTTAATCAGCAGTGGTGTGACACAAAGGTGTGGGAGAAAATAGGATGGGGATTGACAGATTCTTATCAGAGGCATTCTGCACTGCTGGGGAACGAAACCTGGCTTGCTTTTCATCCTTCCTTTGTTTTCAGGGAAAAGCTGCTTCCCTTCAGCTGCAAAGGGGATGTCTTTTTGGTTGATGGGAAAAACTGACGTAAATAAAATAAAACACAACTGAAAATGAAACCGCTTTAGTCATACCAGTTCAGCAGACTGGGGCTCTAGGAAGGGAATAACGTCCTTAAAGAGAAGAGGAGAGAGGGCAGTTCTCTGCAGGTAAATTCACGCCTTTGGTGCACAGAGAGGTAGGAGTCCAAGTGCTTTCAAGTGCTTACGAGAGAAGATTATGATGCAAAAACCTCTTGTCCAGATATGTACACTTGACATTTTGTTGAGTGAAATAGAGTTGGTAGAAGAAAATAGTACTGACTGTGTGGAAGTTATCCAGTCCTTAAATTTGATTTTGATTCTGGGAAGAGGGTACTGAATTAGGTCATCTTTCTATTTGTGTCTGTAGGTGGTGAGCCTAGTAGCACGTGGAGGAAGAGAAGTCACGTCTGAACGCAACAAGCTGTGCTTAAATGTCTGTGAATTTTTGGATTTTTTGGAAATCTTTTTAATTTAAAAAGATTAATTCATTAAAACAAAACCAAAAACTTTTCTTCCCCCATGAACATACATTTTTGGGTTTCACCAGGGGGAAAAATGTCTTTGAAGTGTATCAAAGAATGGCTGAGGTTGGCAGGGAACCTCCAGAGACCATCTAGTCCAACCCTGCTCAGAGCTGGAGCAGGCGCAGCAGGTTACGAAGGGCTGTGTCCAGTTGGGTTTTGAGCGTCTCCAAGGATGCCACAACCTCCCTGGGCAACCTGTTCCAGTGTTTGGTCATCCTCACAGGAAGGAAGTGTTTTATTATGTTTAGAGGTACCAATGAGAAGAGTCTGTCTCTGTCTTTACGTCTCCCCCCACCAAATAAGGTCTCCCCCCAGCCTTCCCTTCTTCAGGCCGAGCAGCCTGTCCTCCTGCAGGAGATGCTCCAAGCCCCCAACCCTCTGGAGTCTCCTCAGTATGTCCCTGTCTCTCTGGTACTGGGGAGCCCAGAACTGGATGCGGGGGATGAGACATCAGAGAAATATCCTCCATGCCAATTTTTTGTTAGGGTTAATCAATAGTAAGAACTATGTTAATGTAGTTTAAAGCATCTGTGGCAACGGCCGTTCTGGAGCAGATGACCTTCACTGACTCACAGAAAGTTTCCTGGGGGAGGAGGTTGTCCCAACACAGACTGTTTTTATTTTTGGAGCAGAGGGTGCGTTGGCAGGAGTTGGGTTTCCTTTTGGAACTGAGGCTGCGTTGGCAGAAGAGGAAAACCATTCCAGAGGCAGGCTTATTATTTATATCCACGGTTGAAAAAAAAAAAAAAATTTAAAAAAAACCACTTCCAAAGGCCTCTGGGGCAAATATGATGATAGAATTTGTGAGGACTTTTTTTCTTATTCACAAGTCCATACTGTATTCCTATAATGATTTTTTTTTTTGTGAAAATTTTTTTTTTTTGATGGCCATGTACAACTTCGTTCTCCCTGGAAGTCATTGCATCCCAAACAATTGGCGGAGCTCGTGGGAGAAAGCTAAACGCTGGGCAAGCTCATTTCTACGTGTTCTGTGAGGTTTGAGCTCAGGGTAACCAAGGGGGTCAACTGGGCATCTGGGTAGTCACCTCAAGAGCTCGTGCCATGAAACCAACCACTCTGCTGCAACTGCTGCGCCTCCCTCTCGGCTGCCAGCTCCATGGTCAGGAACAATAAATACAGGTTTTTATCCCAGTAATGAGTTTTCTGCAGCAGTGTGAAAACTCCAGGGTTTCCTGTTATCAGAAGATAATCATATTCTGGCAGTGGTACTTATCATGCCCAGTAAATGTCCCAAGGATGCGATTATCTCCTGATATCTCTCTAGCCTGTTAAGCTTTGTTGTTTATTTACAGCGGAGAAAGCATTTGTAGTTCCTGAGGTTGATTTTATTCATCGTGGTCACGATAGGAATGAAGTGCCCATTTTCTTGCTGGTATCAGGCAGCCAGATTAAAGCCCCAAAACATATCAAACTAGGTATTGAAGAAAAATAATGTATTTAAACGACCTCTCCTTCCTCTGGTATTTCAGTAGCTTCCAGCATGCAGATAGTCTTGACCAAAGTTAATAGGAATTCTAGAAACAAACACACTGTTTAGTATCCAAATGACCTTTCCTTCCTATACAAAATTTAGGTTGGTCTTTAACACCTAATATGACACCACTGGAGTCAAGCAGAGAGAAATTTATTCCCATCTCTGCTCCAGCTGTACTCCCAGAGCAGGTCTTTCCAGCGTCCTAGACCTTCTGCGTGTAGAAGAAAAGGGTTCACGTGTTCAGATTTTATAAAATACTATGTGGAAAGAGATCTTTAATACACCTCTTATCCCACTGTTATAACGCCACATTTGGCAGTTCTGGCATTGCTGGGGATCTGCTAAGTACCACTGCGTACCTGATTAACTAATAGCATTTCCAGATATCTTTGAGAAAATCTAGTTATCACTAACAAGGTTGTGACTAATGACACTCTCTTAATTACTCTGATGAACAATATCTATTAAATATTTTTAAGATTAAGTATGAATGTTGCCTTTTTAGTTTTAAAAAAAATAATCCTTGAAAGCAGATTTCTAATTTGTTTAGAAATACTTTTTTAGGCACTGTATTTACTAGTGCACTCTTAATTATGTGAGGTCAAATTCTGCTTTTGTATGAACTGAACTTACAGGGAATGAGAATTTAACCTAGCTTCCTCTCCCCATTTTTAATTATATGCTTTGTCACTCTATTTCTTGATTTTTTTCTTGTATGGAGCTGTATTTGATTAAACATTTCATCTCTTGCATAGCTCTAGGGGAGAACTTGTTTGAAGCCAGGAAGAGGAGGTACCCTAAAAACAAAGAGAAAATACTTAAGCTAATTGTTGTGTTTTGGCAGAGGTGCAGCAGGAGCTGCAGCCATGAACATTTTTAAGAGTGAATTAGACCTGTGTTTTAGGAAGAAAAAGACACTGCAGCATATAAACAGCGGTAATGTGGTCAGGTTGATCAGCACGGGCTGCCAATCACTGGGAAAGCCATAGGGAAGTAAAACCTTGCCCCATTTTCGGTCCGACCTCAAAGAGTTCCCAAGGGGTTGTGGCTGAGGTGGGTCTTGGGCTAGAACCGTGGAGGCAACGTGCTCCTGGTGAGTCAGGAGCCTGGTTTGTCACCCACCGGCAGGATGGGTTTGTCACGGGAGCCAGTGCCGAGCCCACCATTGCACAGCAGCACGGATGCGCCGTGCTTGGAAAATCCCAAGAACGCAGTGGTCAGCGGTGTAAAAACTGGGTGCTCTTTTGAAGATACGGAGGAAGGACCAAGTTAATTTGGAGAAAATGTATGGAAAAAAGTCCTGAAATTTCTGCAGTAACTCGTTGAAGCAAGCTTCCCTCTGAAGAATAAGATGCAACATATATACAGGTATTTATACACACATAGAAATGTATAGAAAGTGGCACTGGTGTACGGATGCAATAAATTGTGAATACTTCAAAAAAAAAAGTGTTATTGCTGCAGACTAATGCAGGGCATGCTCCTATACAGTTCATTTTTGGGGGGGTGTCTGTCAGTGAGGCTATAGTGGAGCAAGTTTAGTTATGTGAATTCCTGTATATCTCTTTTGTGCACTGTATATCTATATATAGCGTACAGAGGCAATGCAAAGCTTAACCTAGAGTATGGATGAGATGTATTTGGACAATACAAAATTCTGAAATGATGACATTTCAATGACAGTACTTATCAGTTAAAGAACTCCCTTTGAAGGAGAAAAATGCAGCGGTAATTTCATTTTACTCATTACTCTAAAAATAATTTTCTTATTCATTCCATAAGAAGCATTCTGTGCACACTTAAACAATTCCCCCTAAGTATCATCTCTTAAAGGTAATTTCTTTTTTCTTGTAACATGTGGTTTGATGCCCAGATCTCTAGACATACAGGTAGCCGCAGCTTTTGTCACATTATCCAGGAAACTGAGGTTAACTCTTCTGTGCCACACTTTTTTTTTTTTTTTTTTTTTTTTTTTGGTTAATAAATCNGGTTAATCAGACCTTTTTGTTAATGCGGCATATTACCTGCTGAGTCGTAGATCTGTGATACGCGGCTGGCCCTCAAGTCTCAGTTGAAGGTCAGTCCACACGTGGGAGATGTTGTACGCGTAACCTGCCTAGTTATCGGGTTGGAAAATGTCATCTGCTTCCTCTGGGGACCTTTCCGCAGGGATGAGGACTTGCTGCTTGGGAGACCCTGCATCCAAGATAACATTGTTGTGCTTTGCAGAGCCACGGTGGAGAGCATGAGGTGGAAGACAGGCTTACGGGACGTTGCAGGCAAACGTGTCCATGCGGTGTTTGAAAGGAAGCTGCAGTGCTGGTGTTTGAAGGTGTGGAAGGAAAGCACAACCAGATGACTCAAACGGCCCAATACAAAAAGTAAATTTTAGCTTGAAGATCCTGTGAGGCCCTACCAAGTAGGAAGTCTTAATGACAAAACCGGTGAATATCCATCTGATCGGGACCTGAAGGATCAAAGTCACCAGGCTTTGTCATTGATAAAGAAAGACTATGGGTTAGTTAATTAACCAGAGTAACTGATGGATGATCTTTGGAGATAACGCTTTTGCTCCTGCTTCATTGAGAGCCAGTTCAGAAACATTTTTCTTTTGATAAAAGATGCAACTTAGAAAGTGAGAGTGGATTCGGCGCACATACAAAACAGGGTGAAAGAGCGCTATTAAATCTACCTAGATACTCAGAGGGGAAAAAAAACACATAGAAAAATCAATAGGTAGAGATGCCTTGTCTTTGGCAGAAAGTGGTTCTTATTACCAAAGATGCCTGGATCAGAAGTTAGCCGCTGCAGGGAGGGCAGATAAAGAAGATGCTCTACTGTCAGATGAGACCTTGTGCTTTTAAGCTTCAATTCTATTATTGATTACAACATCTCTGTAATAAATCAGGTACAAGCTTGCATTTAATTTTCGAAGACTGCAAATTCCGTTTGTTCTACAACTTCTGAGTGACATAAATCTTTTAATGAATGTTAAAAAGATCGTTTCTCAGATAGTAACCAGTCATTCATAATTGTCCCAAGAATTCACTTGCATTTAGAACACATCATGTGTCGGATGAATGGAAATTTCTCAGTTGTCAACATATTGTGATTTATTTTTTTTACTGATTTATTTTTTTTACTGATTCCTTTTGCCTTTCCCTGAGACTTAGGAAAAAAAGCACAAATAATTCAAAGTTTTATTAAGTATTAATTTGTCATAACAGATAACTTATCCTAGTGTTGTTTTATAGACTGTAGTGATTTACAGACCAGTCAGCCTGGATTTCCAAACTGTCCATCAAGAAGAGTTATCTACTCGTATTTGGTAGAAGAAAAAAATGCCTCATTTTCTTCTACCCCAGTGTGTACTTTTGACTATCTGCCTGTGCATTTTGATTTGACCCTGTACTAGTAATACTGAATTCATCCTTTCAGATCCCAAGTCATCAAAAGCAATGCTTCTCCTCTGTCCTTTTCCCTGTAGCTACAGAAAACTCTGGGGGCAAACAAAAACTTATTTCATAGTGAATTCTTCCGGAATACGCACACATCCCACTGATCCTGTGTAACGGGTGGCCGGATGTTTCGATCCAGGGTGGTCGGCTGCAGGGTTTAGAGGGACCAGCGACTGTTTCCAGCAGTGGGGAATGTGATTCCAGATGTATCGGTGGTGAGGGGCTGCCTCTGCCCCGGCACCTCCCAGCCCCCCTTGCTGCTGCCCAGAGCCATCGTAGGGTGAAACGAGAAGAAAGCACGTTACAAACAAAACTCAGTATTTAAACTAGCTGCAGTGAGACATGCATAAACGCCCCAAGGGAACTATAATTACTCTTCCAATTATCACTCACCCTGGGAAATGACTTGTTACCTTTTACAACTGCAAAAAAATACATTTTAAGTTTTTGCTTCTACTTTTCTTCAGTTGGTTTCAACTCTCTTTGCCAGACCAGTGGGTATCACGAAGGGTCTTCAGAAACAGCTCATAATATAATAAGTGATGGAGCTGGAGAATTAGATTCCTCTTTCTTGTACAGCTGTTCATGCGAAGCCAAATGTCCGTCCTATTTAATTAAACGCCGTCTTTGCCCCTGTAGTGATTGCTTCAACTGGATGTTGTTTGTCACTAAAAAAGTATCGTATTTGGAAAGCGGCTGATGATGTGATAGCAGAGCCTTTTTAATGAATCCCACTTAACAGGGTGAATCAGTTTGGGCTAGGCATGATTAAGTTGGTGATCAAGAGCTTGACTAAGAATTTTATAGTTGATGTTGATTAAGAATATTGGATGATAATTAATGCATAACTCCTGTCTTTTACGTGTCTGGAGAATCAAAATAGCTGAGAGCAGTGCTAGAAAACAGTGGAATTGCCAGCTTCCTCGAAGCACTTAGCTGTAGCAAATTTATCCAATTCATAAATTGCTCGTGGACAGTAACAAGGAAGGTGTCTTCCATTTAAGTCCATCCCTTTGTTAATTATCACAGGGACCCAGAAATCCCATGAGGATGAGGAGGATCGAATGTCTCCACGAGTCAATTTATTTCCTTGAATAAATATTATAATGTAACATTTCAAAGGCCTCCTCTCCTTCATTTCTAGGACTGAAAGAGCAAAAGTTTGGGATCGCAGTGTGGCTCTTGTCATTTCCAGTTTGCACTTGTGGATGCATCCGCAGTGTAATTGAACGTCAACGTTTTAGAGTCTTCATTTAACTTCAGAGGGAGAGAGGACCTTGCTGAGTGTCTCTGAGTGTGGGTGAAAATAGCCCTTTGAGTTCAGAGGATTTGGATAAGGCATCTTTTGGCTTTTATTTTTGTTTAATCTTTTTAAATAGAAACGTAACTTATTGCAAATAACCTAAGGTATTATTTTTTACTGTGGAAGACAAACAGTAACAGGATGAGACCCGCAGCAATATTGAACAGACAAACTTCAAGGGACTATTTGCCTAAAAAAATACAGACTTAAAGTAGTGTAAATTAGGAGTTGTCTTAAAAAAAAAAATAAAAAAAATCAGACTTCTGTTGTAAGAGAAGTTCTGGCAATCCAAAATCTTGTTTTTCAGCTATATGAAACCAAACCTGAAATTACTCTTAAACAAGATTCTCCACACTGCTGCAGAACCTTCATATTTTTTCATTTAGATAAATTAAAAATACAAAGCTCTATTATGTGTTGCACTAAAGAGGAATGAAAACAATATTTTATGCAAATGAAATGTTGACATAATTGAAACAAAATAAGTACAGACATTAATTTTACTCTGTTTTAATTTCATAGAAATCACATTTATCACAAAACTTACATTTGGAAACACTGGAAAGCTCTTCTATCAAATGAAAAATGAACGGCTTTTACATACCACTAACTTGATTTGGCTTCAACCCAAAAGTTCGTATCTGAATAGAGAAGAAAACGCATTTTTAAAATCAGAAGCCTGCAGATCAGTTGGGTTTTTGAGGAGAAGGGAATGAATCTGCAGAGGTCTTCTAAAGCAGCCTATGAACCAGGGTGAGCCGGTGCCTGGTGGCTCAGTCCATCCAGTCTGAATGGCAAATCTGCAGTTGGCAAAGCTGAGTTTGGAGAAACAATCCCCAGGCTCTTCTAAAACAGTACCAAAACGATGCAATGGGATCATGCACGTTGGTCTCCCCTGAAGAGCGAGTATCGCCCCAGGGCTCGTGCTGCAGGAGGACAGGGATGCTCTGTGGGGTCGGTACCCACGCGCCTATAATGCAGTTCACAAGGGAAAGCTCAAAACTGCTCTCGTGTCAGGTTGCATTTTTTTCTTTGAGCTCACATAAATACCCGTTTTTCCTGGACTTCCCAGAGCGTTTCTCTGCTCAGAGGCTCTCCAGGGTAGGTGGTGATGAAAGCTCTGTTGGCTTTTGGGCTGGATGTCATGAGAATTGAGTAAGGAGTGCTTGGAGATCTTGCCCTCTTTCTGAGGAGCGTTATGAAGACAGAGGAGCCAAAATCTGTCGCCCTAGCAGCCAGCAGGGAAATGATGGAGAGAAGAGAGATTAGCAGTGATAGGTGAAAATAAGTCTGTGTCCTTGCTGTTCCCCGTGGGCAGGGTGATGGAGTTATTCCTGGCGCAGCACTTTGGAGGGACGGTCTTGTTCTCTCCTTGCAATCCCTCCAAATTCCCTGACCACAACCTCCATGGGGGCTTCCAGCACTCCGGTCTGTGGCACTGCCTTCTCCCTGCTGTTTGCTTGCTAGTTGTCACGAGAGTGTGCAAATGGATGTGGCATTTTCAATATATAAACAATTCTGGAGACAAACCCAAAGATGAGTTTCCTGAGCTTACTCCGGGCTTGACTTTGGCTTTTGGCAGCATAGGCATCCTTAGCATGACTCATGGTTTTGTCCAAGACAAGGTAAAACTGAAAGTGCCCCTGGGTTCTCCACTGGTGAGATTAAGTCCCTGGGAGACCTTTGATATTGCAGATGAAATCTCTCTTTTAGCGTAAGCCTTTGTGTCTCAAATTTCCTATTTTTTTGCCTCTTGATGGTAGCGACTGTACAGGTGCTATAAAAAATGAATAAAATGTCAGAACCATGTTAGTACATCACAGGGGCAGTGTGGGAGCTGATGGGACATATAATCCTTACCCTTATTATGGTATATTTGTGTATAACAAGTTCACATATAAAGCCTTTTAAAGAACATGAGGGCTGAAAAATGGTGCAGTTTGAGGAAGTATAAATTCAAATTTCTGAAGAGTTCAGCATATTCATGACTATTTGGAAACACAAAGTTTTGGAAGTATAAGCTTTGAGCTTTATGTAGCCTAATCAACAGATGTGTATTCCCCCTCCCCTTATTTTCCTCTCCCTTTAGACTTATGAATTAGTTCTCCCCTTCAGCAGATTGTTTTTTCTTTATTTCTCCTACTTAGATACTGTAAAAAGTAATTAAGATAATCTTATCAAAGGAACATGAAACAGAAATTTAACTGATTAAATTTCAGACCAATTAGTCATACAGAAGCCTTTGTGTAGACCTTCTGTGGATTCTGCACCGCTTGTACTTTCCATTTCCTATTTTACAACAGCATGAAGTTAGAAAATTGCATTCCATGGAGATGGTAATTAACTTTGGTAATTAAAATACCACCTTCATAGCAGATAACCAGTCAGTTTCAGGTCAATGACAATTTTTGATGCAACATATTTAATCTTGCAGAGGATTGAAATGTAAGAGATTACATATGTAATTTTTTGGGGGAGGGTTGCTGCGTCTTTTCATGGGGAAATACCATACATCTTCACTGAGATGGCGGAACAAGGGAAAGGGGGATTGGAATTTCTGTCCAGGACTTAATATTAAATAGGTATATAATAATGTATTTTAGTTTACCAAATTGTTTTGCTCTGCATATGGATCAGATGGTTTTCTTGCTGCTTTTAACACACTACTATTTCATACCTTTACTTGTAAAGATTCATTTTGGGGATGGGAAATGTTCTTTAGGCAGTGCACATGCTGAATGTCTGCCATGTGTTGTAATGGTAAATCTCTCTTGAAGTCAATGCAGGCTTTCAGTTAAAAGTATTAAATTATCTACATGACCTACAAATATGTGTTTCATATGATGTAGTTAATTTGCACATAGTTTACAAATTGTTGTTTGCTCTATATGAAAAAGAGAACAAATGTGGTTTCACCAAGGCGGACCTAGATATTCTTGAGACACTCACACATCTGAGTAGACAGATACTGCAGACTGAAAGAAATAGGTGCCACGGATCTGGAACAGTACATGGGAAAGTGGTAGGAAAAAATCCAAGTGAATTAAAATGGAAAAAAAAATATGAAAAAATCTTTCAGCACGAGGATATAGAGACTTTTTTGTCAGCAAGCACAGAGAAATGGTGGGGAAGAATGATGGGTCTGCTTGAACAGTAACATTGAAATTGGTCTGATAGCTATCTGGAAGTTAAACTGAAACTTTTCATATGAAAAATGGCAATTAAATATTTTTCACAGATGTCATTATTTTCTACAGATGTCATTACTCGCGCTCCAACTTTAGAGTCTCCTTTGAAATAAAAGGAAGATTAGTAATGAGATGAAAGTTGACTTTAGCTAAAAAGAAATTAGACCTTAAAAGGAGATTAGTAATTACAGCTATCTTCAAATAAGATGGAAACAAGCCTTGAGGAAGGAGAAGATTATCAGTGTTTGTAATAACGGAGCCCAAGGTATGTGTACAATGTATTCAAAGCCCTGAAAGCCAAGGATCAGAAGAGCAGGTGGTAGGATGCAGCTAGTGAATAATCCTCTTAACCTCATCAATACACAACCAGGGCAAAAATGAGAGTGGGGGGAAAAGCCTGTATCGCTAATGGCAATGAAACAAAAAGGAGATCAAAGCCACCGGAGCAGCACTGCCGAAAGTTAACTGTGCCCACTGCTAACAACTTTGTTACAGAAATTTACTGTGTGGTTCTCTGAAATCTCTTGATCAGTACAGAATAATAAATGAGCGGATTATTAAATATTTTAAGGAACAAAATATTTAGATCGTGGTTCAAAGCGTTTTTATCAGTATAAAATCATCAGAGACTTGATGTTCAGAGTATGGTGTGTCATCTGGCGAGCAGCTGAGCTTAATTCTATCACTACTCCGTGCCTGTGGTAGACACCCAGGAAAAAGATGGCTTGGGAAGAAACTGGTTTTAGTCCCTCGTGAAGCATTATGTCACCATCGGAATGAGCCTTTGGGGCAGCTGGGAAGGAGCAGCTGGATGATGCACAGCATCCTGGTGATCTGTGCTCTCCTCCCGCTGCAGCTCACGCTGTGTGTCCTGGCTGGATGTACTCCTGGATTCCTCTGAAGGCAGGAGATCCTCATCCCAATTCTGTACCGCGCGCCGCAGGTTCAGGTCAGCCAGGTAAACACATATTTTTAAGCTAACTTTACAAAATATAGGACACTATGGGCATGTACCAGTTTCTTTCCTCCAAGCCTAAATTATTTTTTTCTAAGCTTTACTAACAAAGTATTTCAGCTCAAGAGAAAAAAATACCTTTTTCTGACTTGGTTGGAAGAGGCATCTCTATGAGATATATTCCCATCTGCTTTTTATCTCCCTTCAGAAGCTTATGACCTACTTAAATGGGACATTTAATCTAAGAAACTCTCTACTGATATTTTTTTTAACCTTCTGTGAGGACCCCTCTCTGGAAGTGGGGTTATCTGCACCCATGTTTCTGGGGAAAGAAGCTTCTGTTTGAAGCACGGCTTGGGCTGGCAAAAGGAGCCATATTTCAAAGGCAACTACTTCATTTATCTTCAGAGCTGAGTTTTCTTCCCCTTGGCTGATACCCCAAAGGAGTACCTGGCCATCTCTGGAGTGGGTATAATCCTAAACTGGGAAATTTACCTTTTAATTTACCTTTTCTACTTTTAAAGTTCACATTTTTGGATGAACGGCAAGGCATTGCATGGACAGTGCCTGAAGAGAGGAGGAAAAGTACTTTCATACCACTTCCCTCCCAAGTTTCTGCTCTGCACAGAAGTTAGCTGTTATAAATAATAGGAAAAGAAATTGCAATTAGTGACATAATGAATAAGGGACTTGACTAGTGCTTATTACCCAGACAAGGCTCAAGGTAAATGATATAGCCCAAGACAAGTAGAAAAGTTAGCCTGAATACAACTCATTGTGACAAAATCAAGAGGTTTTAGAAAATTATTAAACCTTTCTGAAAGTGGAAGTTCAGGGCTGTCACTGTGAATATTAATGCCTCCCATAAAAGAGGTTTTTGTTCATGAAGTCCAAGGTCATACAATCAGCAGAAATTCAAAATTAATCTTTATTGTATGATAAAGGACCAAGATGAGGTAAAAGAAAAGATGTATCTCAAGGGGAAAGTCAACTAGGGAAAGAATGCCATCATATAAAAATACTCGAACACCTGTCATCCCTTCTGAAACTGGCTGTATGGAATGTAAGATGTTACTTGCCATGATTGTTTTTTAAATTTGATGAATCGGAAATCCAGGGAATCCTTAACAAGATGAGATGGTTTTCCCCTTTGTCTTTGTACGTGGCCACAACAAGTGTGTAGAGAGTTAATGAAATTGAAAAGCCGTGCAGTGTAATTTGGGAGTATCACATAGACAAATTGTATTACATATTGAAGGTCAGCCCCCACCTTGAACACTGTGCTCAGTTTTGGGCCCCTCACTTCAAGAAAGACACTGATGTGCTGGAGCGTGTCCAGAGAAGGGCAACGGAGCTGGTGAGGGGTCTGGAGCACGAGTCTCCTGAGGAGCAGCTGGGGGAACTGGGGTTGTTCAGCCTGGAGAAGAGGAGGCTGAGGGGAGACCTTCTCGCTCTCTGCAACTGCCTGAGAGGAGGCTGTAGCTAGGGGTGGTTGGTTTCTTCTCCCAAGTAACAAATGATAGGACAAGAGGAAATGGCCTCCAGTTGCACCAGAGGAGATTTAGGATGGATATTAGGAAAAATATCTTCATGGAAGGGGTTGTCGAGCGTTGGAAAAGGCTGCCCAGGGCAGTGGTGGAATCACCATCCCT
This sequence comes from Chionis minor, assembly GCA_013398295.1. NCBI lineage: Eukaryota > Metazoa > Chordata > Aves > Charadriiformes > Chionidae > Chionis > Chionis minor. Next base: position 626,311 of record VZSF01003422.1, read on the forward strand.
GGAGGTATTTAAAAGATGTGTAGACGTGGTGCTGAGGGACATGGGTTAGTGGTAGACTTGGCAGTGTTAGGTTAAGGGTTGGACTCGACAATCTTAAAGGTCCTTGCCAACATAAATGATTCTATGATTCTATTCTGGGTTGATTTCCAGAAGTGAAACTGAAAGGTCCAAAGCACAAATAAAGTGTTGACTATGATAAGGAGCCTAACAGTGTTGTTTGCCTGGCTTGGAACTCTCTCATAGCTCTCAACTTCCACCAAACCACCTTGGCAGTTTGCAGGGTGCCTTTGCATTCTGTGGTGGGGTCCTTTTTTCTTCCTTTCTAGGTCCAAAAATACCTTTTTCTGGCTTTGTGATTAGGGGTCATCGTGGCTTCTTGGCCTGCCGGTCCCTTTTCGGGTTGGTAACTTCACGTGTCCTAGATGAGTTTCAGCATTCCAAGCAGTGAACAGCAATGCCTCTGACCTCATAGCTTTGCTCATCCAGAGCTGTTCAAGCTCCTTTGATAAGAAAATGACTAGAACAATTAATGATGATAAATGACAGCAGCCGTGTGCGGCTTGCTCAACATGCCAGAGTGAGGTAACACAGCTGATGAGAAGATCATGATGATCCTCATCTTCTGGAGGCAACGAATGTGCTTGCACTTACTTCTGTGTTTGAGATCTCAACCTCAGTAACACCACAACATATTAATTATTTCCAGCATGGAGTGATCAATCCATTGCAGCCTGTCCTGACAAGTGGCGGGTGAGGTTGAGCAGCAGAGTCGAGGCTGATGCTGCACACAGAAGCAATCTGTTCTGTACCATTTAATTTGGTAATAACCAGTAATTTACAGTGAGGCTCTGTTGTCTTAATAGCAATACTAATGAAATCTAGACTCTTCTGTGTGAATTTAGGAAGGTCACTGGTGATAGCTTTACTGTGTCTACTGTGGAGTCAAGTGTCTACTATGTACTGTTGGTGGGGATAAGAGGACGCTAATTAACTTAGCATGGACTTTTTATTAGTCTAGTCTGAAGTTAAAATTAATGCAGGTTTTATATTTCACATATTGCTTGTTAAGCTCTCTAGGAAGCTTATGGACCAAAACTATTACATAGATGTGAAATGTTTTGAATAATCTTGCCATGTAATTAGCTTGTATGGATCTCAGCTATAGACTTCATGGCAATGAAGAATTGAATCTGGCCTCCATTTGTGTGTTTTCTGTTTGGGGGCTTTTTCCTCTACTTGTTTGCACTGTCTGAAAATCCAGCCTGAATTAATATTTTGGTGCAACTGAAGCAGAACTTAGTAACAAGAAACGTCCTTTCTGACCATGATGTTTTTGTATTTGAACTTTAGCAGCTGATTTTTTTCATACTTGGCAACCTGATCGTTTTTTACATTTGAAGAGCGTTTTGTTTCCCTGACCATTTGAGTGAGCTTAGGGCTCTTTCAAAAAGAGATGGGGCACTCTGAGTTCTTCAGGAGCGAATGGAGAAGCCTGAGAAATAGCTACTTAACCCATCACCTCTACACATGACAACGCTTCCCAGAACACTAAAAGCAAGGTATTTTTCTTGTATTCACAGCTTGCGAAAGTGTTCTAGTGGGTATGGTATAGAAAATAAGAAACAGTTCCAATTCCTTAGTTTTGTAGTCAAGTTCCTTAAAAAAAAGCAACTGTCATGTTGCAAATACCTTAGCATAAAATAACTTTTCCCTCCTACACATTACTCTAAAATACAGGTAAGTATTTGAGTAGTCCCCTGTGACTCACCAGTGCTCTGCGTGCTTTAAGGAAATCTCATATATAAGTGTCTGCTGGACTGGGACCGTGGAGGGGCCAGGAGAAGGATACGAATGAAGTGGCTGGATCGTTTCCAGCTGGATTCGTTCAGCAGCAGGTCCCTGTGGTTGTGCTGATAGAAACCTCGGGGAGAGTCAGTTTGAGGAAAACCAGCAGTGTAATTATTGCTGACAACGGGAGGGTGGAAGAGCAGAGAGTTAAAGAGCTGGAGTCCGAGAAGCTGATCACTGGGCTGTCCTCAAGGCAATGAGGTGCCACACTGCAGAGGAGAATAAAGGGCACTCTTCGTTCTCCTTGGACAACTCTCTAGCTGGGATTTTTTAAATGAGTAATAGGTGCAGGAACGATTATTTATTGGAGCAGTAATAATCCAGCAGGATATGTGGTTAATGAAGTACATCTCTCCGTGCTTCTTGCCTAGCTGATGGCTTGAGGCTTCATCTCCTGCCGCAAAGCCCACGTGTGTTATTTGAAGGAGTTACTCGGCCCTTAGAGAGGTAATGTTCAGCCAGCCTTTACTCTCTGTTTGGAAAAGTCTCTTGAGCAAACAAATAATTGAGATGTACACATCTCTAATGTGTAGGACAAAGCAGATATATGCAGCATCGTGTTGTATAAGTTGCAAGAGAAGCAAAAAGACTTCGAGTGCAACTCTGTTTTCCAGTAGATGAAAATCACAACTCCTCTAAGTCAAATTTCGGTGGGGTAGATGAGAACCAAATCCACTGGGGAACTGAGGGCATCAGTATGGCGTGCCTTCTTTGTAATTTCGTTCAGTTCTCTTAAATCTGCCGTTACAGACTTACCCTCTTTTTGTTAAAGAGGATTTAAGGAGAAATGTGTAACAAGTTGCACAAAGATTGTCTTTCCCCACCGCCCCCCAAATACCTGAGGATTAATGAACTTTGTGCTTTTTAACGGGTCTGTTGCAGAAGTGAGCGTAGACCCATGTTAAATTAGGCTGTATGAACTTGGGTGTAGGAGCAATCTTTTTTATTCCATGTTAAACCAAGGAGATTTTCGTCAGCAGTGGGCCTCTTGCACGTTACTAAACAGAGTGTCATATAATTTGGTATGAGCATATCCAACAGTCTATAACATAATGAAATCCCCATCCATGGTGTGAGGTGGCAGGTCCAAACACTTTATAAAGAAGTATTAAATTCATTTTGATAATATGTAAAATGAAACCATAGCTGCTTTAAACTAGGGAACTAGACCCAAATTCTGCACCTGCGCTGTGATGCTTCTTATAGCTCACAGGAAACAATCCCTGGATGGTCTTGGAGCTGCTTTCAGTGTTGTGCTGGATTTTGAATGGATTCATTTCACCTAAATTGACTGTGGATGGTCAAATCCCCTGGGAATGTGAGTCTCCATCTTGTCGCTGGTTTTGTTAGCTGCTCACTTCCTAAATCTGTCACCGTGTAGGGGTGGCTTCGCAGTGGGGCAGAGCAGTAGCTGAAGGAGATGGGCTCCAGCTTGTGCCATCCGGCGGAGCCCATGGGTATCCCTGGAAATCCTGAGAACAAATCTTTGCCATAAACGTAACATCTGCACCTCGCTCTGAATGGTTTTTCTTCTACAAGAAGCATAACTGGTAACGTGGAGCAGGGGGAGGCACGCTTAAAATGAAACGTAAGCTTTCCGACATCTCTGCTTTTCAGTGTGCTGCTCCATTCCTGGTGGGTTTTGTGCCAGTGTTTGATGTTTTCCTCAGCTGTCTGAGCTCAGTGTAGGTCTTAACCCTAAACTCTGCTCTTAGAGCACTGTGAAGTTGTGAGTTGAGTGATCTTCAGCAGCCTAATGTGGTCAAGTTGGTGGCCTCTCCTTCAGCATCATGCATATTAATTGGAGTAGACAGCATCCAAAATGAATTAAGTATATAAAAAGTATATAGCAATTCTTTCTTTCACCAAAACCAGCATTTCTTGGTATTTATTGCTTCCCATTTGCAGAATAAGGCTTGTTGAGAACTTGAGGCGCTACTGCATATTTTCCAAGTGCCAGAGCTGATCTGTTAATGTGATTGTTAGCCCTTTCTGAAATAATCCCTATGCAAAAATGGGCACCAAAGAATCGATGATTCAATATGAGAATGATCACACGGATTTCCTCTTGTTTTCTAAAGGCCCTGAGGTCTCCCACCTCTTAAATCTCAGCCAAATTTCCAGCAAAACAGGAAGGGGAAAAAGGAAAAGAAAAGGAAAAAAAGGGAAGGAAAAAAAGTCAGAATGAGGTTTGGTGACCTTGCAGTGGAAGTGCTGGGCTCGTGGCGTAAGGAAGTCCTGGAGCGTGGGAGCTGTCAGCTCAAGTGCCCACCATGGCAGGTGTGTCACGTAGAGCAGGGAGAGGTGGATTCCAGATGGATGAGGACACAGCAAGTCCAGCATAGATTTCATGCAACTTTCCATAGGAGAAACACCCCAGAAGTTTTTATTTAGGTTTTGCACAGGTTTCAGCCCATAGACCTGTTTAAAAACCTTATGGAAAAATTAACATAACAGCAGTGTGCTGCGAGCGAATGCTTCACATAGTTGTTGTTTATTAACATGAAAAGTGTGCGGTGGTAGTAACGTCAGTCTTGCGTTTCTGTGAGCTGCAGGGAGAAGTTGGGTACGTTGTGCCGGAGAGACTTGTGCTGCATCTGGAGCTCACCGTGTAACTTTCTTTTCATTTAGTGCAGGGCAGGTCTTGTGAGTTGCTGAGTATCTTCACTGCTTTAAGGCTGATGAGAGCTGAGGGCTGCCATCACCTCGCGGGACCAAGTCTGGTGTATCTACACAAAGAGCCTGTGCCTGCTCTTTTATTGCATATTGCTGAAAATCTTTTATAGACCTAAATGGTCAGGAGCACCACAGATGCTGTGATCTTAAGGTATTTTTCAATATCGTCAGTTTTAATGACATTTGAAAAAGCTAACTGGTCTGAGGATAAGTATGATGGGGTGACATATGGCAAAGCAGAAATGGGTTTACCGCCTACAGCTTGTCTTCATGTTTGACCTGAGCAGAGTAGAAGGGAACATGCCTGGTGAGGATATTTGATTCTGGCTTTTCGCATATTTATTTCATCTGGGGATGGCATTTTCTTAGCAGAGTGCTTATCCCTGCTGAAAATTAATAAATTTTCTTGTCATTGAAGCAACAGTGTGGGGAATAAACTTTAATGTATGAATAACTCCACGTGTGTGCAGGGGCTCTACACCATTCCTTGTCTGAAGGGTTGAATCAAAACTCATACCAGAGCACGAAAAAGTGAACGGGGTTTGAAGGCAAGCAGCACTGCCAGCGCTTCCGTTGCTATTCACCCCTTGTACCGTAAGAGATCGAGGTTATAAGGAAGTTCTCATCTTGTACCTTTAGTCGTATTATTATCACTGTCCAATTATGAACTCATTGTAATGAAGTAATGGGAATTAGAGATGGAATCTTTGTGGCTGCTGGGCACGTGCTCCCGTAGACGGTGTGATTACACCCGAGTCCCTGCTGGGTACCCTTCGCTGCTGCGTACGTGGGCCACCAGGGTGGCACTACGGGTGCCCTCTTTCCTACGGCCGTGTCCCATAGATGCGTGTTCAGCTTGTGAGTTGTCCCTGAAGTTTTGATAGGAGACCTTTTCAGACCCTTTCCCGGGCTCTTGTACAGGGATGCTCCTGCTTCAGGGGCTCTGGGGAGAGCTGGAGCCAGGATCACAAGGACTCCGGCTCATGGCCAAAAGGCTGTTCCTGTGTAGTCCACGGATGCAGAGCATCCGCCCTCCCCGTGCGCAGGGACTGTCCGCTGAGTGGGATCTTCTTCTTCTGTTGAACCTGTAATTTATTGTCTCGCCTGCTGCCAACAGCCTAAAAGTAAAACCTGGAAAGATCACTTTTCTTTGAAAATATTCAGGCAAAAGTGTCACGGTTGAAGAACAGAAATCCGGAATAAAACATAAAGTTAAAAGTCTGGAGGTTTTCAGTTTCTCGCAGATAACCTATAAACGCATGTGAAAATTGTGTATATGTATGCATGTACAAAATTGTCCTTTTTCCAAAAAAAATCTTTTTTTCATTATAAAGAGCTGTAAAAACCTGATGGAAAAGCTAGATGACAGAAAATAACCAATTCTCAATATCACTTTATGTTGCCATAACACCCAAATGCCGAAGGAGCTATATAAACACCTAGGAAACCACAATCTGCCTTGAAAAGCTTACAAGTAAAAGAAGATTTTCAAAGACATAAAAGGCAGATTGGTGTCTGGCTCTTGCTGAAAATCACTGAGCACCTCAATCTGCTGAGCATTGTTGAAAATCCCACCCAAAGCAACTCTTGGTTTGCATGAAACACTGGGAATATGCTGTAAAAGATTCGACAGCACCTTTCTGCCAATGGTTTTCTTTGTAAGTCACTAATCTTTCTTCTTAAAGATTGTATGTGATGCTGAAAATATATTAGTGGGTGGCTCACAGACCAGAGGACTCATTTGGGAAAAAAAAAAAAAAAAAAGGGCTGCAGACGGCTGGTTTCCATCTCCTCCCTGGCTGAATTAAGAAAGATGTTTTTCTCCCCACTGCTCTTCTATCTCCCTCCTTTCCATTTTCTGCATTACGTTTCCTCCTCCAGACTGTGGCGGTGGAGCTGAATGCTGATGAGACCATCGGCAGTCTGTCCCCAGACAGAACTTTTTAAGGTCATTTCTCCTGGTTCTCGATTGCTTGACCTGCTCATTTCTCTTCACCAGCCATGGTAGGCTACCCAATTATATGCTGTTATTTTTATGGTACTTGCTTGTCCTCCCCGGCCTTAATCTTCCCTTATTGCCAGGAACACCCACAGTCTCTGTAGTCTAGTTAGAGCTAAAGTTCATACGAGAAATGCTTTAAATTGACAGTTTCAAACGAACAATCAGGAGCGCATGTGGTGATGAGGCGGAATAGGCTTTCCGCGGCGGCTGGGAAAGCAAGCCGTAAGGGCTGGTGCAGCGATGCTCACTCCACTGGCACAGCTGAATCCAAGGATGCGGATGACCTTTGTGATGGGAAGGTCGCACGTAACTACACCTAGTAAGCAGCCTGGGCAGGATTGTGTTGGTTTTATAACGGTATGGTTGTGTCTACAAGTAATATTTTTAAGGATCTGCCTCTCGTTTTCCTAGACTTTGGCAAAATATATATCCATCTCAGTGGTTGTTCTCTGTTTCAGGCAAAGTCTGGTTTTGTTACTCCATTTGTTGGTTTGATTCCACATTCTGCAGCCCTTCTGTACAGTCACTTGCTGAGTAAGACAGTCTATTATTTATTATTACACTGGTCGCAAGGTTTGTTCAGTGGTCATGTTGGAAGAAGAGGAGGAGAGAGAGATGACAAGTGTGAGCATTGAAACACGAGCTCTGTTATCCTCTGATGTGTGAGGTCCACATACTGTGAAAAACAGCATTGTAAACCGGCAAAATATATCCCCTTATATCAAATTCACTTCCGCTTTCTAGCAAGGGTAAGCTCAACATCAGTAAAAGAAAATTGCTCGGAGACAGAATCTGCAAGTTACTTGTGTGGACGTGCGAGTCTTCCATATGGGGGATTTCACAAGTCAAGATAACTCTGAGGAATAATCTATAAGGACTGTCTGCATGGGAAAAGACATGCGGTAGTCTGTATGCTGAGACTGAGTACTAGCAGTCTTCTTGAGATTTCTAGTTAATTTAAGATTTCTTCTTAATTTCATGGTCCGTGGCAAACAAACGTGAACTGTCCCTCTTCTGGTCCAGTGATGCCACCTCATCTTCAGCCCCACCAACCATTCGCTCTTCTCTCCTCCTGCATTTCACAGCCCTGCAGATGGCTATGGAAGGTCCGGATGGCCCCCGGACCATCGCGCATTCCAAAGGGATGAAACTGGCCCCAGGGCTGGCTGGACTGACCCCAGCAGAGCTGCGGGACAGAGGGAATTGGCCCCAGCTCTGCGTTTCGAAGCTTTCAGACTTGTCTGAGCAAACAGGAATGTGAATGAATCATCCTTTAAGTATTTACATTTCTCAAATACCTGAGAAGCTTTTTAAAGGTCAATCTAATTAAGACAAAGTTTGTTTGTACCAATATAAAGTAGTTGCTATTATTGGAAATTCATTCCGATGCAATATACGGCATTTTACTTACTGTTTGAATTTTAGTTTTGTATGCTTAATTTGGAAAGAGCAGAAATCATCCTTTGGTTCCACAATGTCTTACTTAAAATGACATTTTAATCAATAATGAATTTTTTTTTGCTACAATTAAGGAAAGATTCATTCTTCTCGATGCAAAATAATTAATCAAAGTTTCTGGACAAGAAGGATTTTTTTTGTATTGGAAATAAAATTGCCTAGACTCATAACAGCCACATTATTTAGCGCGTCTGTTTTTGATAGCCATCTTATGGGAACAAAAACCTTTTTTCTATAATTTAAGGCTGCATTTAAATTCAGTTTGAAAGACCAAATTTCATGATGTGTTGCCCTTAAAGGCCATAAAAACGGAGATCTTTTTGTGTGTCTCCATAAGAATATCAAAGTGAAAGTAAATCAGTTTTTCTTTTCGTTTTCTTTTCATATTTGAATAGTTCTGCCTGCTGCCCTTGCCTCTCCTTCAGGCAAGCTTGCTGTCCCAAACTTTGACCAAATGAGGGAAGTTTAGGCCTTACAGTCCTTACTGTCCTAAACTTTATCATCTTTACAAGATACTAAATTGAGGGGAGGGGACAGGGAGGCCATAATTAATATTGTTCCACCAACTGCTTCCTTTTTAATGGCTATCTTGCCATCCGAAAGCTCAGCACCGAGTCCAAAGCTTTGCTGTTGCGGAGTCAACAGCATCTGGCCCTTCCAAGCAGAGACTTCTCTCTGAATCAACACTTGCTCTGCTGGCAGCAGGGATTTCTCTCGACTTGATTTTTCTTTCCAGTAGTCTTTAGCACTGTTTTCCTAATGTTTTCCTACAGAAATTTGATGTTGTTGCCTGAATTCTGTAAAGTCATACAACGAGATGACACGTTGTAAAACAGAAGAAGAAACTCTGCCGTGTAACCGAGTTTCTTGTACATATTAAATACTTTGGGTTGGCTCCAGATGTTCATCTAGCTTGTAGTTCTGTTGAAGAGCAGCAGTTCATCCTACGTAGCCAGAATTTTCCTCTCCCAGTACCTTGCCAGTCTTCTCTGCCAGCCTGCTCCTGGGTCACACGACATGGATCCCAAAACATCTGCATAACTGTGCCATAATAAGCTCTCATTCATTACGTTTTGGAGAACATACCTAAATGTATTGAGAATATGACCTACAAAAAGGGAGAGATTAAAGAAACATCCACATGTCTGTATCTGAGGTGAAAAATTATGACCATCGAGAAAATGGTAGTCTTGAATTTTGGAATAAAACAGAAACGAAGGGCTGTACCCTTTCCTCTGTTCTTTACTGCACCCCACGCGAAGATCTGAAGGACTGGCAGGGCCGGTTTGGAATTAGCTTGAAGCAGAGCAGTATGAAGAGAAAGGGTTGTTTTTTCTAGGAGAGTGTATTTTTGTCAATCGTAAGAAAAGAAGTGGAGATGTTCTTTCTTAAATATGCCTGGTAAAATGCAATGTTTCAGCAGCATCATAAAAAATAATTACTATATCAAAGTCAGGCATAATTATCACAGGTGTGAATGGAAATACACAGCATCATGTTGTCTCAGCCATAAGTATTTCAAGTATTTACAATTAAAAACCCCAGCCCTCTCAAGTCTTTTCCCTGTTGCGGTGAGGCTATATTCAGTGCTGTTGCTGGGATTGCTGCTTTTCCACGATTTGCTTTTTTCAGCCTGGTGAAATTTCTCACTCTGCCATCATCCCACATAACTGCTGCCTTCTCCTGTGGCCATCCTTCTGAATTTCACCCACGTGAGGTGCAGATTGAGGGCTGATGTGTCGCTGAAGTAACAAAAACAGCAAAAGTACCAGCGTAACACTTGAATTTCAGATACGCTCCGTCCAGCTGTGTTCCATGAATCAGATAAAGGTTTCCCCCGACAGCCCTGCCATCTGATAGGCACCATATGGATGGGCGCCTCGCTATCTGAGCATCGGGGACATCGATACCAGGTCGTGCCCCAATGCCGGGGATGCTGATGGGATGCTGAGCAGTGCCTGCTCCTCTTGGCCGTGCTCCATCTCCGCGTCTGTCACCCATGACGGTGGCCGTCCCCACGCCGGGTTCCTCCGTGGGTGAGTGGTCTCATGCTGGTGTCCTCGCCTCGTCCTCCCCTGATGGTTTTGTAAGAGAAAGCAGGATTAGGGTTGCGTTAGTTTAGCGTGTGTGTGAATTGCATCCAAAAAACCCCTCTCCTCATGTGGAAAAATAGATTTTGGGGATTTTGTGGGTTTTTTTCATGATTAAAACTTTATCTAGTGAGTGAATAGGTGTTAACAAGACACCCCCCCCCCTCTTTTTTAACATCCAGTGCACACTTGTGGGGAGTCTGTCGCAGCCAGACTCTTTTGTCATTTCTCCTCATTTATGTTTGAAGCTCCTGGCCAAGCACTGTCTGCTGTGGTCCATGCAGCGCTGCCCACGGGTGGTCTCTGGTCTCGCGTGGGGCTTGTCGGCGTCACCAACAACTCCAAATTCGAGTCCCGAAGCCAGTTCCCGGGAGTGCAGCTGGGAGAGGAGGGCTGAGCCCGTACCTCTTCGCTGAATGAGCACGTGGTGTAAGAAGCTCGACTTCAGCCTGGCTCCTGTGAATGGTGCACAATCAGATACACAAAATAGGTCATAAAAAAATGGTCAGTGAAACCTCAGCACGTACCATCTTTGTTAGTTTCTGTAGCCTCTGAAAGAAAATAAGTACTATGTAGATTGCAGTCCAAGAGTAAAATAGCTATTGGAAGGCTCTTTGTAGTTGCTGACTTGTTTGTTGCTAATTTATGCTGTTTATACAGCCAGACATGACGAAGGTGTGTGCAAGGAAGCCTAATTCCCGTGTCTGCCCTCCCAGAGGATTGATGGCGAGATGCGTGAGGCGGAGGAGCCCTAGCGCTTGCATCCACGACAGCATTTTTTTCATCCACCTGCTGCTAAAAAGCTTTATCCCATTTCAGATAGATTGTAACCTGAAAACTCTCTACCCAACGCTCCAGTCCCCTTCTATCTTGCGGTGAAGGGGGAAACCTTGGGAGCAGGACAGGGTGCTCCGTAACGGCTCGGGAATGGAAGAGCAGGCTGGCTTGTGCACGTTCCGATACATTCTCCAAGTACAAAGAATTTACAAAAGATGATGTTAATTACCTAAATAAACCTCTCAAGAACACAGGTTGAAGACCTGTGCTCCTGGAAGGAAGCGTCAGAAGGGATGTAATAGTCTCTGTCAGTATTTCAGTTTTCTAACGAAAAGATGTGCAAAAGGGAAAGAATTGCTTTCTCGCAGCAGGGGCCCTGGTTTCCAAAACACCGCGGCAGGGAAGATGACAGGAATTGCTTTTGAGTTGTTCTGGTAATAATGACTGTAGATTGAATTGTAATAAGGTCAAGCTCTTAAACATTTGGCTTTAAAAAAAAAAAAAAAATAAAAAAATCCACTTTTCTATTTGGGCGTAGGTTTTAGCTCTGTGGCGTGATGTTTATATGGAAAATGCTACAAGGTAAGACATGGAGTGCTGTTTAGTGGAAACATCGTAGAGTATAAATAGATTAAAGACTCATCCGACAGAGGAAACTTTCAGTATTCCTTTCAAACGGGATGTGGCTCTTTGCCAGTCTGCCTAATGCTCTCTTAGCAATATTAGGGTCGGCTGATGGACAGCTCTACCTAGATTTTTAGAGTTAACGCTGGAGATGTTCTTGTAAGCTACTTTTTAGACTTGTGTCAAAGTGGAAGTTAGCAGCAACTTTAAACAATTGTTTCCCATGCAAAAACGCCCGAGTTTAGGAAGAAAAGGTAAAACAGGACAGCTGTGCCTCCGACCTCCCCTTATAGCATTAGCAGAGGTGCCCCTTGCACATCCTTAGCCTAAAATAGGTAACTTTTATTTGAGCTGGAGATTTTCTTCATTTATTCTTTTGCTGTCAAATTTAACTTGGGGATCGGTGGAACGTTATGAATGAACACTGGCCTCCTCCAAGCACCCTTCAGCATTTCCAATGCAACAAACGTGTTGGACTCATTTAAAATGTATTTAGTTCCAAGCCAGCATGCTTGATTTCCTGCAGCCCCGTGCCCGCCTGCCTGGTCCCGTATGGAGTCGGTCCTTCAGCTTTGTGGGGGAAAGTGATTTTCCCGGTGTTATGAGTAGATGTGTGTATTTTTCCCGTTGTGCGCTAGCATAAACTGGTGGTGTGTAGAGGTTTGTGGGACGCATGGGTTTCCTTCTGTCTTCTCCCAGTGTTTTCTGCGCAATGATGGCTCCGTGGCTAGAAAGTTACAGCAGCAGGTTAAAAGTGAGGGAAAAGACAAGAACCATGTTTAATTGGCCTTGGGAATCCTAGCTGTGTTTTAAAATGTAGGTCTGTGATTATGTTCTCTGGTCTCCATTTCGACTTTGCTTTCACCTTCTAACAGAAAACGAGTCTTGTTGCCCTTGTTTACTGTGCTGACGTATTTAACTAATAGAAAAGGCAATCCTAATGTTAGTGTAGGATTTTCAATAATGTAGGGAAGCTTAAATTATCATTCGTATTAAAATAATCAGAAGTTCGTCATAACGCTTCCAGAAATGACAAAGCTCTATTTCCAGATGTTTCCAATGGCATTTTAAGCTGCAATTGTAATGGTGGTGCAGTTGATGGCGATACGTTTAAGCTAACTAGCATATTTTGGATAACTAGCTTACGTACATTGTCTATGAATATTTAGGATGTATTTTTTCATGCTGAGAGCCTAACTCGTTTCGACCGCCGGCTTTTAGGACTTTGGGATAAATGTAAATATATATAGAGATAACAGCAGAGATTTTCAGAGGTGCTTGGGCACAACGCAGGGTACTCTCAGGGACTGCCGGGCTGCTCGAGTGCTTCTTGGAAGCTCGCTGGGGCCCTAAATGGCTTTGGAAAATGTGGTCTTAGCTATTGAAATGTTTATGATGTACACACAGATCTTCTGTCTGGCCCAGATATCTCAGCTTTAGCAGTCGAAATGCCGCGAGTGCGTACTCTTATGTGAACAGCGGGTTAAGAAATTTTGCACGGTACAAGTTGCAGGGTATTTGTACAGGCTGATCAAATTGAATGCTTATCAGAGCCTCTTAAAACAGACATCTGCATCTTTCATCACAGTAAGTGGAGCTAAGTACAGTTGCAAAGCTTCTAATTATCGGTACGTGTGAACTGAGAAGCGAGGCTGCCCTCTGCACATGCTAGATACAGCTCACATTGAGCGGTGGATGTTATTAAATCTGTAGGGAAAAAAACCCAAACCCAACAAGGCATAAACAAAATTTCTCATGAAAAGAAATAGTCTGTGATAAAATTCCGTGTCTAAATTCAGCTTGAATTAGATTCTTTGAGGAAAAGGTTGCTCTTTCTCATAAGAGGTTTTCCTGTGATGTTTCTGCTGTACAAAAAGATGTGATACCACTCTGAGGTATCTCCTGCCATTTTTCTCTATTAGACACAATGGCTCTCCAATTATATTGCACTTTGAGCCTTTCCAGGAGACGAAAACAAGGTCTCAGATTCCTCGGGAATTACTGTGAAGTGAACTGATTTCAAAACTGAATTGTGGTAAATTAACGCTAACCCACCGCCTCTCTGTAGTTGCTTTCCAGCATGACCGGATCAGTCATTATTGGCCAAATACTGTGTCAGGATTTAATTTAAAAGCTTAGTTCAAGTTCAGGAAAGCGCCCGGAGGTGCTGAATATTTCCCTGTGCTGAACATCATTGACTCCTGTTAGACTTAGTAACAAGTCAAATTATTTTATATCAAAATAACGGACTTAATAACTCAAGTTCTTTGAATGAACTACACAACAAGTCTGTGTTTTATGGGGGTTTTAAAATACAGAAGCATTCCTCTGTACATCCACTCTTTCCTCTGCTCAATCCCAGTTGCAGCCTTTGATGGGTGGGACTTTTTATATCTGTTTTGCTGTTAGAATACAGAATAACGTGGGCTGGAGGGAATCTGGAGGTCATCCACTCCACTCTCCAGTTCCAAGCAGGTCCGGTTAGGTCAGATTTCTTGGAGACTTTTCCATTCAAGTTTTGAGCATCTTCAGTGACTCCACAACCCTTATGGACAATCTGTTGCAGTATTTTACCATCCTTTGGAGGAGCGGAAAGTGTTCTCCAGGACAAATGTAAAAATATTAACCAGTCTAGCACCAGTAATTCGCCAGCCTTGGAGAAGGTGCACAGATACAACGTTCTTATGCTCTCATGGAATCACCGTCCCTGGAGGTATTTAAAAGCCGGGCAGACGTGGTGCTGAGGGACATGGGTTAGGGGTGGGTTTGGCATAGGTTTATCGTTGGACTGGATGATCTTGAAGGTCTCTTCCAACCCAAGTGATTCTCTGATTCTGTGATTCATCTTTAGTGCAAAATTGAGTAAATTAATGTTAGAGTTAAGACATCCAGCAATTGTTTCTGGTAGATGCTCACAGTTGTTTTCCAAAAGGTTGGCAAAGGATTTTGGGGCACTTTGGATCAGTTTGTTTTCCAGCAGAACAATCTGTAGCAATACCTTTTAGCTTCTTTTGTTGCTGTTTGCATTTAAGCGTACTTGTGGATGTAAATATTTCCGTGCAATGTGGGTAAACATGATGGGCAGCTCCAAAATTCTGTATTTGCTGCCTGAGTATCTTCACATCACATCATTATATATTTGAACTCAAACTAAGTCAGATATACATAGATAGTGGTAATGTAAACCTGCTAGATTATCGTGTATGATACAGAATTAACAGTTTTCAAAGGGACTTAGGCTCTTAGGAAGCTAAAACTCAATTTAAGGCCTAATTATTTCAACAGTTATGAAAATTTTGCCCTTACACATTTCCCCAAAAAAACAAAGCAGGAATTTGCTTTCTTCTTGGCACCAATTTTTTTTTTTTTTAGTTTGTTCTTAAAAAGATTAAACAGTCTCACTGCATTAATTAGGTTTACTGAGATTTTTATTTGCGATATGCAAACTAGAGGCTGAGCAAATAGCCAGGAATTCGGCAGCCTGTACGAATATGAACAATAAGACATCTTGTAGAAATTGGAAGTTTTCTCATAGCGCTGCCAAGTGTTGTACTTCAAATGAATCCCTTACACAAGAAAACTCCCAAGAAATGTTGTTGCCATTGAAGATGTAGAATTGTTCAAGCATATTTTGCAGCTCTAAAACATGTGCTAATCAGAAACTTTAATGGCTGTTATCTGGCCTTAAAGTCTTTATTGAAAACAGACGTTTCTTGCAGGCTTTCAGTAGCTTGGCCATGATGAAGACGACATCTTTAGTTTTATAAGAATTTAATGTTAGCTTGTGCATCGTAACAATAGCAGGCATGGGAGCACTAGAGTAGTGGTTGCGTTGTGTATCTGCATTGAGATAAACCAGCAAATAACCAGAGGAGGATAAAATAGTGAACAGAGGGCAGGAGAAGGGTATCCTGACCTCTAGGGCCATCTTTTTAACCAAGTTGTGTGTGTTTGCAGAGTCTGTAGTAGCTGTACAGAGGTAGTAGTTTCTCAAACCATTAAATGACAATAATTCATCTCTTAATTCGCAATAATAATACAAGGTTAAAAAAAAAAAAGCTTCAAAATGTCCTGTTTTGTAGTGCTGAAGTTCTGATTTGGCGGAGGTCAGCATGGTTATTCTAAGCAGATGCTGCGTTGGGTGCTTTCGGCGTGAGCCTGTACCTCTGCTAAAAAAGCTCTCTGTGTTCTCCCAAGGTCCAAGGCAGCGTTTTCTCAGTGCTGATGTCTCAGGATGAAATGTCGGAAAACAAGAAGTCAATAAAAAGCTGAATTGCACTGAGAACTTCTGAAAGCCCCAGTATACGCCTGTATCTCTAGATGACTCCTCTCTTTTGTTTTGTTCATGTTTATCGTGGTCTGTGTCCTTATCCCCTACGACACTTTTAGGCACCTTTGAAAATGTCAGCTGAGGTATGCTTGGTAGATTGAGAAAGAGATCACTTTATGAATCATCTTTTCTTCTGGAAGAAAGAAAATAACAAAATTGATTCCTTTACTGATCCTTGTCTTTACATGGATCTTGGTCTGTACATGGATCAATAAAAATGTGTCTTTAACAACGAGGAGAGGGATACAGGGGGCAGAAAAATTATTCCATTCATCAAGGACAACATGAAAGAAGGACTATTGTGAAGACATTACAAATATTAATGTGTTGTGTCGCACTCCCATGACGCTGAAAGTCCCATTAGTGATAAATATTTCCAGTTTTAAATACCTACAATTTTAGTAGCTGCAAAAGCTATTTTTATATAATAAAATTAATGGATGTTCAGAAATTTGGTACACGTGCTTGTCTCAAAAGAAGCATTGTTATATCCTGCTCCATCCATCCTTTCTGAGCATGGGATAGCAATTTAATTTTAAACCTGAAGTGTTAAGTTTTAATTTTTTTTCCCTTTGCTCAGTTTTCTACTTAGTCATACATAAATCAGAGGAATATGAAAGAACTAGTAAAAATGGCTGTATCCTTCTAGAGCTGTAATTTGGCTCCATGAATTATTAATTATTAGACCAGTATAGCAACAGCTTTTTCAGAAGTCAGTATAAATGTAAAAGGCTCACCTTATCAGCCAGGATCTGAGCAGTGGCAGTAATGTAATTCTTACCATTTAGCACTTTGTGGTACGTTGAAAAGGAATAGGATATTAGACCATTTAAACTTTCTGAAATATAACACAGAGTAAGGAAGTGCTTTGTTTTTATTTTTTTTTTCCTCCTTGCCTCTGAAATAATTTCAAAGAAATGAATACACATGGATTTCTCAGGGGTTTGGACTGGTGGAGATGTTGAAGCTGTTCCATTTGTAAAGCATCACTGCGAGGGAGACCAGCAGCTCAAAGAGCTGGCTTGAAAAGGAAAGGCTTCAGCTGCTTGTATTGGTTAGAAGAAAAGAAGAAATCCATGGAGACTTGAAATTAAGCTAAAATGGATGCAAGGTAGCGTTTACCAAAGACAAAGGCATCTGGTATTGTAAGTAAAATTTTCCTTCCTAGATAATGTAGCTCTCTAGTTTAATACTGCAGTACTACATAAGTCTGGTGCTAGTTTTCTTGAAGCCGTACCGATAGCAGTACTGGGGGACCCTTATGTTGTCCTTGGACTTAAGCAGTCTGGCCAAAAATAAAAATAATAAAAATAATAAAAAAATTGTTTCTTGTCTTAAAGGACTTTCGTGTTTAAAAAGAACCTTTAGGACTATACCAAAACTTTGTCCTTCTCAGCTATGATCCGTCTTTGGCTGTCTGAGTGCAGTGGCTGATTAATCGACTCCCATCTTGCAAAATTTAAGTGCATGTAATGGAAAATTGAAATACTTCAGCACTTTTCTAATTCTGAAATTTTATTTCAACATTTTTTCATATTGTACTACTTTTCTCCATCAGTTATTAAAATAAGGAGCCTCTCTTGCAATATATCATAGTCTATTTTTAAAAATATGATTTAACTTATAAACAAATTAGGAGAGGGTATAAAGGAACTGATTAGGTCTCTTTTTGTATTGAGGGTTTTAATAACCATCACATTACAAAATTTATGCAAAGCAATATTTCAGGGAGAAATCCTAATGACATTCTAATGTGAGTTTTACCTGAGATTGTTTCACAGGGCTGTGAAATAATCTAGCTGCTGTCACTCGATTTTGATTTACAGAAGCCGTTTCGCTCCCATCTGTTGCTGCAGCCAGTCCGGGCAGGGTGAGCGAAGGGCAGCTCCGCAGAGCCAAGAAGTGCTTGCAGCGCTGGTTGCAGGAAAGTAATTAGCCTAGACAAATTTAGGTGAAGTGTATAAGTTCCTACCCCAGTTCTTTTAATGGTGAAGAATTTGGGAGGTGGTACTGCAACACAGAGTTGGAAATCTCTCTTTAACTTCTTTACTCCTTTTTGTTGTAGATCCTACCTGAATTTTGGGTAGGGTATATGTGCAAAAGACAGATTTCCTATGGGAAATTATTAATAACCATATCTCTTACATGTTTCTGTTAAGCTGAATACACTCGTATATCAGTAGATTTAATAACTTGGTCTAGGGCAGGATTAGCGAGGGCAGGGCTCGCATGGGGAGCTGATCCGTTGCAGCTTTCCTATCCCCATTTCCTATTCAGGAGGATCAGTGTATTTTTGGAGCTATTTCTTCACACTTGTGGGAATGTCTGGACTGGGGGCTGCGGTGGGAATCGGGCCGCTTGCGGGGAGCCCGGGGGTCATCACTCCGTGGCCGCGTGTGGATGCCGTCCACCTCCGTGCCGTGGGTAAGGTGTTGTTTGAGGAAGCGAAGGAGGAGGAGGAGAGGCAGGAGAGTTTGTTTCATTTGGTATGGGATAGAGAAGGTCTTCCTTCATTATTAATTGCACAATCATGCTCTGATGATGCTTAACATGTGAAAGTAATCGCAGCACTTCCTTCATCTCTGGCCAGCGGAGAGAGGGAGTGCATTAATTACACGGCGCTTCCAGGTGGGCTGTGCTTGTATGCAGCACATTACCCAAGTTAACGTGACAAAGACCATTAAGAATTATTTTTCAGATGAATTTAAGCTACTTTCATTACGTCCGCTAGCGTAGATTTGTGCAAGACGGGACAAGCAGCCCAGGGGGATGGAGAGGAGGAGCCGGTGCCTGCAGCAGTGGCAGCCTGCGGGCTGGCGTCGCGGTGGCTCGGCTCGGCGGTGGATCCCGAGCCCGGGACAGCGGGTGCAGGCACCCACCGTGGCCTGGGCACGCGCCAGAACTGGGGACTGTCATGCAAGAAATTGGAAAAAGTCCTTTGGTGGGGAAAGAGAAAGATAGGGAGGAGATCGAAGATATATTTCTTAATCTTGGGAGCTGCAGCGTACGTGAAAAAATGGTGTGGCAAAACCGACGGGAAATGCGTGGAAAGGTTGAAAGAGAGGTTCACCCGGTGAAGATGCACCGAAGCATGTGTCCGCAAGCCCTTTGCAACGCGTTAGCTCACAGCAGACTGATCTGCCAATAAATAACACTAAAGTTTATAGGCTTTTAAATGGATGAAAACAAATTGGGATGGCTTTTTCTCATCACTGCTTTTAGGGGTGCTATTTTATTTATTTTATTTTTTTCCCCCCTGGGAAGAGCTGTGAATGTAAGATACGTCCAGACACCTCTCGCATCCCGTGGCAGCTGCTGGGCTGTAGCGCCGTGGGGAAGGGGAGCGCTGGTGACCGGCGAGGTCTGTGCCATGCATGGCTTGGAGCTGCCACCCTTCCATGGCTTTTCTAGGGCCAGGCATGCGTGGGTGCCGGGTGGCCCCCTGCCATTTCTGTTGCCTTGTCGTTCCCAAAATGAATCCCCTCGGGAACTGTAAGGGTGTGGAAAAGGCTAATGTGACTTACAGCCTTCCACGCGTACATCGGTGGTCCAGCCCTGAGGTTGTCTACGCCGTGTTTGAAGACGCCATCGCACAGCAGATGGCTGTACCCAAGCTTGCACTAGCAGAGCTGGCTCGATGTCTACCAAAGTCACCACGGTGACTTTGTCACCACGACTTTGTCGGGGGCTGAGAGCTGCCGGGGTCTGGATACAGGCACATGTTGCACAGACGCCTGTGCTGCCATGCCGGCTGTGTTTCCTTAGCCCAGCTTGGCTGCGATGGTAATTACGACTTTGATGGATGTGCCCTGAAAGCTTTCTTACAGATCCTTGAAACTCGGCCTTGGTTGCCCCTTGGAGCTGCTGGCCACAGCGTGCTGGAAAAAACCCAATGCCAGCACCAGATCTCGGGTATTGCCCTGAGCGGGGGGGTCCGCAGCAGCCCCCCCGCTCTTCACGTGGAGCGGAGGAGCACGCGGTAATGGGGCGAAGACTCGTTTAATCAGAGCAGGTTGCAGTTGAGTAAAGGCTGGTGATTTTTCATGCGGCATTTCAGCTTTATCAGATCTACTGTTTGGCTGAGTAATGTTTTTGCAACTTTCCTGTAAAATCTGGCGTCTGAAGTGTTTTGTAACTGTGTCCGGGAAGCTGGGGTGGAGGCGGTGAGGAGAGGGGGGGGAGTGGGAGCTGCGCCCCCCGGGACCAGCTCCCCTCGCTGGGGGTCACCTCCGGCACACGGGGCTGATCCAAGGAACGCTTTGTGAAGCTGCGTGGGAGTTGGTGTGCAGGCATCGCTCCCCCGAAAAGCAGCTCCGCGAGGTTTGCTTCAGTGCAAGATGTGATGCACATACGTGTTTGCCTTAGGAGGTGTTTTAAAACGGTCTCATTTTTCATGGAGCGGATTGGGATACAGCTTTGTGTTCCGTGGGAGCTCCTAATCATAGAATCTTAGAATGGTTTGGGTTGGAAGGGACCTTAGAGATCATCTGGTTCCACCCCCCTGCCCTGGGCAGGGACACCTCCCACCAGCCCAGGTTGCTCCAAGCCCCGTCCAACCTGGCCTTGAACCTCCAGGGATGGGGCAGCCACAGCTGCTCTGGGCAACCTGCTCCAGTGCTTCACCACCCTCAGAGTGAAAATTTTCTTCCTGAGATTTAATCTAAATCTCCCCTCCTCCAGTTTGAAGCCATCACCCCTCACCCTGTCACTACATGCCCTTGTAAAAAGTCCCTCTCCAGCTTTCTTGTAGGTCCCTTTCAGATACTGGATGGCTGCAATAAGGTCTCCCTGGAGCCTTCTCTTCTCCAGGCTGAACCCCCCCAGCTCTCCCAGCCTGTCCTCCCAGCAGAGATGTTCTGATCCTCTGATCATCTCCGTGGCCTCCTCTGGCCCCGCTACAACAGCTCCGTGTCCTTCTGCTGTTGGGACCCCTGGAGCCAGACCCAGTATTCCAGGTGGGGTCTCCCCGGAGCGGAGCAGAGGGGCAGAATCCCCCCCCAGCCCTGGGCTGCCAGCGCAAGGTACCAGCTCATGTCCAGCTTCTCCCTCACCAACACCCCCAGTCCCTCTCCTCAGGGCTGCTCTCCAGCCATGAGCATCCCTAGAAGATCCCAGCACGGGGACCTCCGCACCGCGCTCTCCCTCGCTGTTTCCCCAGCTCGGAGCAGCCGCGCGGGGCTCCTTGGTGCACCCACATCCCGGGGGTGCCCGCAGCCAGTGCCGGCGTCCAGGCGGTTTGCTGGAGAAGGGAAAACCAGCCAGCCTCCAAACGCAGACCCGAAAGCTTAGATGGCTGAAACAGGATTCATTTTTGCAAGGCCAATTATCGCGCCTCGAAACGCATCTCCAAGTGAAGACGTTACAAATAATTTGTGCTTGGATGGCTTTGGAAACTCGCAAATTAAAACCTATTAGGGAAGTCTTGTTTGGGTTTCTGCGGTGCAGTTTTGCACAGAGAAAGTCTTGTTCTGCGTTTGAAGAAATAAAGTATATACTTCAGGTGGCGGAAAACATGACAAAATGCTTATTGCTGGGAATGGGAGCACATCAGAAAATATATGGCTATTATCCAGCTGCAAGTTTCTCCATTTAAATGCAAACAAAACAGGAAAATGAAATGCAATTTTTCGTTTAATCAACTTTCATGAGTCTTCTGGGAAGCCGAGAAGTATCTAAAAGGAGCCTCTGGGACCTGTTGGGTTTAAATATGAATTTTGAAGTCCGCTCGGTAATAGGTGGTGTGCTGTCTTTTGGTTTAAAAATTAAGCTTTGCAAGTGACATCTGGGCCTAACTGGAAGCTAGCTGGCAAGGGGGAAGGCCACTCAAATTAATTGTTCATTTTGGAGGTGGATTAACCCTTTCTTTTGATAAAAAGATCTAACATAACAATTCTCTGCCCAATGCATTCTACAAAGAGCAAGGTAAAATCTCAAACGTACCCATTAGAATTATTAAAATACAGAGACCAAGTAGAGATCAGAGAGATGATAAAAAGTACACAATGGACTGTACCAGTCAGCTTGCTGGAGAGAGCCACAGTGGAACTGGTGGAACTGAAAATGGCCCCCAGTTATTCTGCCCATATAATCATTTACTGTGGGGAATGATGACTTTAAACATGATTTTGAATATCATAGTGTCAAACACCTGATCTATAAATACATTACAGGTATAAAAAAATATAGAAAATTTGTGTGTTTTAATTTAAAAAAAAATTAGCGTAAGAACTGAGGAGTGCAAAAGGTAGAGTGAACTGGATTTTTTTTTTCAATTTCTGGCACTAGAATGGGCTGGGACATTTCTGCATTGATGTCCTCAGTGTTACATTTCTCTTGAGGCCAATTACAAAGGTCCACAAGGTTGTTTTTATTTTCCTTGCTCTTGATGCCTTTTTAATGAGGCCTCCTAGTAAACAGCAAGCATTATGCTTTCCTGTTGTATTCCTGTCTGCCGCCTTTAAACATTTATTACTAATACATGTGGGAAATGATTTATAAATTAAATATTAGGAAAATGTACTTTTAAAAAACAGAAGTAGTTAGGGGCTATATTTTATAATTGTCATTGGGGGAGTGGGAGAGGAAGTCATGCCAATATCTTGCTAATGGAAGCGCAGTGAAAGGGACTGTTAAAGCATTATTGTGGTTTTATGTAATAAATAGAGATAATAGATGCATGGAGTTTTCAGTGCATGTATCTGGGCCTGTGGCTTGGTGTAATGAAATCTGAATAATAAAAAAAAAATCAAGCCAATTGTACAGAGTGACCCAGGCAAGTTTGAACGTCGCTATTCTCCTGCACAAGGGTGGGCTCCCCCACAAAGATGATGAGGGGGCTGGAACATCTCTCCTATAAGGAAAGGCTGAGGGAGTTGGGTCTCTTTAGCCTGGAGAAGAGCAGACTGAGGGGGATCTCATCAATGTCTACAAATACTTAAAGGGAGGGTGCCAGGAGGAGGGGGCCAGTCTTTTGTCAGTAGTGCCCAGTGACAGGACAAAAGGTGACGGGCACAAACTTGACCATAGGAAGTTCCAGCTGAACACAAGGAGGAACTTCTTCCCTTTGAGGGTGGCAGAGCCCTGGCACAGGCTGCCCAGAGAGGTGGTGGAGTCTCCGACACTGGAGACATTCCCAACCCGCCTGGACGCCATCCTGTGCCACCTGCTCTGGGTGACCCTGCTCTGGCAGGGGGTTGGACTGGATGATCTCGAGATGATCTTCCAATTCCTGTGATTCTGCGCCACCACTGCCAGCTCCCAGTACCTGCAGCATCCCAGGTACTGGGAGCATCTCATCAGCATCGTGCCTGCCATCACCAGCTCCTGCCCTGACATGTTCCTCCTTCTGCTTATCCTCTTCAATTGCTGGATCTTCCAGATTCAAGTGATACTTGCAAAATATTCTCTAATCACCAACACCAGCTAATCAAGCCTAATAAAGCAATTATTTTGGAGTTGAAGCATGAGAGCCGTGTATGGAGTCACTCCATCACGCTAAACGCTCTTGTGATGGGACATTGCCTCCTGCAATATTGCAAAGTCAAGTACAAATATCATAATTGTTTGAAGATGTTGTAACTTGTTACTGAATTTTATTTGTTTACTGGCTGCTTAGCTAATTTATAGGCAAATACTGCTTGGTTTAAATTACGACTGAATTTGCTGGGAGACAAGGCTGTTTCCACCTGGGTCTGGAGAACCTGAGTTGCTCTTCCATGCTTTGGTGCCAGATTCATGGTAAGGTTCATGGTGAGCCAAGGCAAATCTAGTGGGGTCTTTTCTGAGAACAGTCTCTGCATTTGGCTGCCCTGCGGTAGGCAGCTGTGAGCGGTCTCTGGTGATACCCAGTGGTGGCATCTCAGCTGATGTCCTTCCCTTGTCCTGCTGGTAGGCTTGGATAGCACACCTCCTTCCACATCTGTGGGAGCTCTCATGGGGGGAAATGGATGAACACATTGATAAAAGTCACCGGGGGGGTGGGAGGATAGGGGAGTGTATGTATATATCCAATGTATTTTTGGCAGGTTTGTATTTCAGGGAGGTCTTTTGCCAGCACGGTGAAATTGTCTTTGCCCCTGTCACAGTGGAGAGCTTGGAGGGGTCCTGGTCCTCTCCCAGCGTTTGCTCTGGTGACTTGCAGCAGTGTTGGCAGCTGAGCACAGGGAGGCTGTTGTTCAGAGAGAATCGGTTTAATTGTATGTTTTGATTCCTCTGGCTCTGGAAGCTGTCGTGGGTACTCCTAAGGCCAGGGATGCAGAAGGGGCTTACTCAGCCTGCTTGCGAATTTGTCTCAAGCAGAGCTTTGCTTCGTTTCTTGAAATTTGCATCTGTGATTACAACCACTTTTTTGTGCTGCAAATTCAGCTCCTTGCTCCTATTCCATCCTCGGAGTTTCTGTTGAAACTGGCTGCAGCTCTCACGTGGCTGAGCCCTCTCGCATCCCTCGGCGTCCCAGAAGTAATTCAGCTGAGAGTTTGCTGTCTCTCGGGTACATTATCCCTCAGAAAATGCTTTTCAGAGGGAAGATGTTGGAGGAGAGGAGCGGTCGCCCTTTGCTGCTGCTCTGAAAGGTGTTTACTTCTCGGTGATGTCAGACTGGTGGCACTTCTTTTCTAAAACACAACTGTTCCAAGAATATGAAATAATACTTTGATCATTTTCATCTTTTATCTTTTTAAGCAGCTGATTTCATTCTCGTAGGAAAGCAATCGGCTCAGATAACTAATCAAGCTGTATAATGATGAAAAGGTCAAAATAAAATAGTGAACTAATGTGACTCACAGCGAAGGCTGGGTTCAGCTTTCAGAGGAGTGCAGACCGTTGTCAGAACATAAACTCATTTTTGTTTTTTGAAAAGAAACTAGGTTATCATTTTTTTCCTGTCCTTTTCACTGTAAAGTCATGTTGTCACCCACAGGTGTTGTCCTGAGAAAAATAAGAGTGAGTAGCTGACATCTCTCGTAAGGAAAAAATTACACTGAGAACATAGAGGTCCCTAATTATATTGGAGTAATAGCAGACTTGATGCGGCGAGGGGAACACGCTCAAGAGCAGCTCTTCATTCTCCAGACAAGGGTGGCAGCAGCCACACCACAACTGCAGAACTGAGTGTCTCTTGCAGTGCTCTTCAAACCGCATCGCCCGAGCAGGGAGTACGGCACCGCGCTCAACCAACCGCACCACATCAGGCAGTGAAAATAAAAAAAACAATCTGAAATTAATCCTTTCTTGATAGTTTTAAGATGATAACCCTCTATAGTTATCCTCTTGAGCCAAATCTGGGAGATCTTCTGTTCTGTTGTATCTCATCTCATACCCTGCTGGGTGTGCAGGTGCATTCCGAGCTGGTGCTCGGTGGAGGTTAAAGCAAGGATTGGGGCAGTGAAGCAGATGCCATTATAAAAAGTTTAACTTTAGTGCATGCAAAGAGAAGCAACTTGGTCGAGGTGGAATTTTCCCAAGCTGTCTGGAGACGCGGGGCCGGCGCGGCGGCTTGTTAAAAGGACTCGTTTATTTGAGAGTGCCAATCACTTATTTTTTCGGTTCTGCTGCGTGGGATTTATTTTTAGTGTAACTAATTAAATGAGTATAGAACTAGAATAGCATTGGTGAATCAAACAAACCTTTTCATGAGTAGAAGTAGCTTGATTTATTAAGTGTAATTGTAATCCAACATAAAGCATTTGATTACCCTCATACGCACTAATCCTTTTTTTATGAGATCAATTTGCCCCAAAGATCTGTATGCGGTATTTTTTTGGCTGCCTTTTTCCTTAAGACCTCAAAATGGTATAAATGATGAGCTCCAGCTGTTTCTCATTGTGTGGCTTGGTTTCTGACACACAAGGTGCTGGATTTTAAGCTTCTCAGCTTTTTCCCCCGTAAGTATTATTTAATAGCTATTGCTGCATGAACATTGATTTTAATTTTACCAAAATAAGTCCATTAAAGTGTTTACATGTTATTATTTATTACCAGCTGTTTTGTTAGTGTTGGAAATGGTGTGTTTTATTTATTTCTGGGTAAGGCATAATTAATTTCATGTGCTTATCTGGAGACTTTCTTGTCAGTTATTCATAGCCTGACTACTTTGTCTGAAATCTTCAAACCGTTTACTATGCGATGTGAAATATTTCAGTGTGTTTTTGCATTAAGATTTAGAATAATGAAACTGTCTCTTGGTATTTATAGCAGGCTGCTGCAGTGGGAGGCAGTCCACCTTTTATCCTTGGCAGCGTCAGCGGTGTAGGGAAGATGGGCTTTACTCACCTTGGGGAGTTGGTTCTAGCTCCCATCTGGTCTAGTTCAGCTCATTTGTGTGTGTGTATAAAAATCGTGGCGTTGACTAGAAGAGCAGAGTATCTCAGCTCCCCAACCAATTGCGTTGTGACTTTGTGGGTTGCGAGATGAAAAATTAGTTTCTCTGCATGTGTGGCAAATATGCATAGTATTGTCCTTCCACGCTGAGAAATGCATGAGGAGGTTGAGGAGATAAGTAAAGTTTTCATCGTTTCCTGGACGTTGCCTGTTGCAGCCTGGTAGTGATAAACTCCAAACAAACCAAAATGAAATGGTCTGGGATTTAAGTCTGGTTTCACCTGGGGCTTGGGTGGTGTGCCCGTGGGATGGACACGGTTGAGCAGCTCTTGCCCCAGCTCCCTTCTCCCTGTCCTCCAGCTCCACCTCCTGCCTCCGAACCCCTCTACTTTTGCTCTCGGCAATTTTCTTTTTGTCAGGGGAGTTAATGGCAAGAGTGTGATGGTACATGGTGACTTCTGAGACAGTATTAAAAACCACTTCCAAAAATAAAGCCTGAATTAGGAACAATCAAATTTCCAGAGGTAATTAAAGCAACTGTTCAGATCTATTTAAAGGAGAGAAAAATTGCGTGTTACCTCTTCAGCTACTCAAAAATAAATAGCACAAACCGAGGTTTGCGTGTAATTCATGCCACTTACTTATAGGAGCACAGATTCATTAGGAAATAACTGTGAAATCTGAGAAAACCATAGTTTTTTGTGTATAAATTGCAAACAAAATGAGATTATGTTAAGATTGGGCTTTGAGTCAACCAGTAGTTAAATTATCCTAGTCTTGGTCATAGTTTAATAACTGATTCTCGCTGTAAGATGCCTTGAACTCTCAAAAACTTGGTTCCTGTAAACCCAGCTGTTGCATGGCTTTCCAGTGTAGAGTGAAGCTGTGATCAGGTTTTAGCTCTTATTTAATTAATTAGACATCATTAACATCTAAGGTGGTCCTGTAGATAGAACATGAGAGTTGCACAAGTTATACACCTTGTGTATGTGTATGTACTCTGACACTTAAGAATGACTGTAGACCTGGAGAATATGGGTGTCCACTGTGACCCTTAGCGTGAGTGACAACGTGCTCCCTCACCACATCCATACTGCTGAGGTTGATTTATGAAGGTCCCATAATATTGTCCTCAAAACAACATAGAAATCACCACTGAGAGCCAGCAAAAGAGTTTGTCTTTCTTGGTGGTTACGTGCGATTACAGTTTACAGTTGGGTGTGTGGTAATTATGCAGTTTAATCAGTTTCTGCACAGATATCAACTACTTAGAAATATCCCAGAGTTTATGAAAAACATTGGATATCCATGTTCAAAGATTTCTCAAAGGGGCAGAAAAGAAATAACGAAGTTCACAGATGATTAAGGTTTTTTTGTGGGGGTTGGTTGTTTGGGGTTTTTTGCCAATATTTATAATTTATCAAGGAAATGCAAAAATAAAATGAAAACAGGGGAAATAAATTGTATTTCTTTCAAAGCCCAGGACTGAACATAGTGCTATTCAGCTTCTGTGCGTGGCAGATTCTTCCATCCTTTCCTTCCCACGCAGGTATCTCTCTTGGTGGGAGAGCACGTTAGTGCACTGGTGCTGCGGAAGGAGGGATGGATGTCTGTCTGTCTCACTGCGTTCCCAGGGCTGCCAGACTTCCACAAAACAGTAAAATCTCCAAGGACTCTTAATTTCCTAAGATTCAAACCCAGAGGGGTTTGGCTAGCTTTACGGGAGCTCCCACTGAGCCCCCAGGGTTTCTCCATCACAAGTAATTACCATCTGGAGTTGCTGATCAATGTAATGAGGTGGGATACAGCAAACGGTGTCCCTCTGCCAGGGCACAGCTCACAGGGAATGCCGTTTTTTCCAAAGGTGTGCCTCAAAAGAAGTTTTGTGAGTAAAATGGCCAGATAGACTTCAAAAGGGCTGAAAATGGGAAATCAAACCTCTTCCATTTTGGAGCTTTCATTATAGAGAGGGGGAGAGACATGCTTCGCTGTTTTCCATAATATACCCAAAGCAAAAAAGAACTGTTAAATTACAGTTGTTTTCTTCTGCTTGGAGATTTCTTCACAAATCCAAAACACTGGTGGTTTTCTACGTGTTTGTTTTGGTTTTCTGCAATTAGAAGCTGTAGCCAGATTTCATGGCAGTTGGAGCTGGTTCGTCATGTAGCGAGAAGAAATTTGTTGGTACGTGTTTTGAGTTGCTTTCCCTCATTCCGTTTTCCTGAAATGCAACTTGACGATGTGATATTTGGAGCTGATGTAGATGAAATTCATTCCAGTTCTTCTAATCTATTGTGCAAACTACTATGATTTTCCTACCTTGCTCATGCTTTTGGTATCATAAAAGAGAAAAATGATAGCTGAGAAAACTTGGTGTGCAAAAGTCTACCTCGATGGTAGATTTCAAAACAAAAAAAGCAGCCAAACATACAAACTTTTAAGTATTTTGTTAGAGGACTGTGGAGTGTTGGGGATCATTCAGGAAAGGAGCCTTCCAAAAGGATGTCCCTCTTCAAGGCTGCTGCCTGGCTCTGAACATCAATCCTCATTCTTGCATGGAGAAGGGCTACCACGTAGGTACATCTGTAATAATTAGAGAAATTATGTCCCAGAAAGTATAGCCTATCCCGAATGCTGTGACTTTCTGGGAATAGATGGGATTTTAGCAGGGGGTGAGCAGGACTTGGGTTTTACCCCCTGCCCTGATGGCCGGGTGAAACCTTGGACTGGCTGGTACAAGCAGCCACGTGGGCTTCCCATGGCATGCTCTCCCCCAAAGCAACACCTGCCTCTTCATATGCTTATTTTGAGGAAATATGGTAATCACACAAATATAGAATATTTAAAGTGAACTTGTGTGGTAATAAACTCCGGTGTCTGCACTAAGCAAGAGTTTGAGCTGGCATAGGCTTTACCACTTGGAAGAATTTTCTTTCTGGCGTTTCAAAGCCTCCTTACTGAGAAGGTTATTCTGGCAATTTATTTTTTTTTCTGCAAATAAACTATTTTTGAAAAAACAGATTCTTGCTAAGGGCAGTCAAGTGTCAAATCCAGAGTTACGGATGGTGTCAGCGGCGTGTGGAAGCACACGCTCCATTTATTCATTAGGGCTGGGAAAGCTTAGCTGTGCAAACGCCAAGTGCCGGTTGTGTACCTGTCACTTTGGAGCTTTTAATGAACATTGATCATCTTCACCCAGACATTTATCTGAATAAAGTGAATGCGAAGTAATTTTTTAAAACACAGTGTGAACCTTTTTCCCCCCTAGTATTTTATAGTCTTTAGGATGAACCTGAGGAGACCATTATCCAATAATTCCTATCTCTGAAAAATTGTTACTCAATGAGAAAAGGATTTGCACATTCACTGTGGTCATCTTGCAAAGCTTCATTTAAATTTTAGAGTATAATTTCTCAGTATGCTATATGTATTTTATATATGTAAATAAATTCATTTTTATATATATATAAAAATTAGTTCCAAAATCCTTATTCTCTGTAGTTTAAAGTTGTCTTTAAATAGTCCTTTGTTATTACCTTTGGGAAGACAAACATCTCTCAGGCTTTTCATGCAGAACTCAGTTATGCAATTTGGGGAAATAACCTTTATCTCTTTGCTTGCCTGAGTTAACAGTCTACCAGATTTCTTCTCCTGCTTAGGACTACTCTAGGTGACATAAAATGTGAAATGTTAAAGTGTTGCATTGCCAAATTTGTACTAAGACTCATGGATCTGTGGAGTTTGTGCCCTGAAGCGCTGAGGGTTCAGAGCAGACAGATGGGGACCCACTTAACAATAAACCAGGCAACTGCATCCTCCTGTAAAGCCGTTCCTCGCTATGTAGGACACAGTTTGCTGCACGTACTCTATAAGACACACAAAGTGAAACCACAGTGTGATGATGGAGATATAAGAGATCTTTCGGGAAACCCATAATCAACAAATAATTTTCAGGATTCCCACGGAGAAGAAATTCGTTCCATGGTCTAAAAACGCCCCACTCATTTTAAGTTGTCTTTCATTAAGTATCCATTTAGGCATGGGCTGTTTCAGGGAAAGTACCTAAAATAGATGTTGATACTCTGGAACATATTGTGGTAGCTTAAATTCATTATTGTATTGCAGTCATAGAAAAGAAGCACCCATAAATAAAGTTTTTCTAAATAAATTTAGGGTGAGTTTCAGTTTCATAACTGAAAGAAGCTACATGTTTGCAGAAGAAGGAAAAATATTTAATATGTTGATTTTAATATAAACTAGTTAGTTTAAATCAAGGACTCGAGTGAAGTCGGGAAGCAAATAAATTGATCTGCATTTGTGGTGACCGTCGTAAAAAGAAATAAATCCATAGGTCGTTACTGCAAGAATAAAGCTAATATTATTAGCTTAGGAGTCACTCTTAAATGTTGTTTACATAATGATCTTGTAAGGTGCTGAGCTTTCACAATTGAATTGTGTATTTGAAGGTAGAAGACCTACAGCTGGCTTCACTTCTTCAGGGGCTAAGTTCCAGGCAATAAACTTTAAACTTTTTTTCTTTATTTTTTGGTCATTTTCCTCTTCAAATTAATTTAACCTTTTGAATTTGAGTTGGGGGACTCATAAGAGCAGTTTCCTTCCCTTGTGCTGCTTTGGTTCATGGTAGGACATGATTGAATGCCATCAGCGTTGACTGAAACAAGCCAATAAAGTCTCTTCCAGTTGCCTACAGGTGATTATCCACACTCCTGATCCCTGATGAGGAGCAACCAAAATTGCTGGTTTTTCAATTATGACATAACAGCTTTTTTTTGGTGCTTATTGTGGTGTTTTCTGAGGCTGTAAGTGTGGCTGGCAGGGAGGCAGTGGATCCACCTGGCTGAGGGAGCTCATGGTCTGGGGTTGCATCTGGCAGAGCCGCTGGCTGCTGCGACCTCCCTGGGAAATCCTTGGCTCTGAGGGAGCATGTTCCCCATGGAGCAGCTCCACTTCCCCAGTTCTTCACTACAGACAGGGTGACTGATGCTGCCGGGCAAAGGAGCGAGCTCCCGGTGGGGCTGCGAGGGCTTCGCTCCACCTCTTGTTTGATGCGGGCAGAGCAGGAGCCGCAGCCATGCCATCCCAGCGGGCGCGCTCCCGGCAGGCTGATTTGCTGGCGTGGGAGTGAGCTGCTCTTCTCCAGGGAGCAGGGAGGTATTAAAAGATGGGTTTTATGAGCCACGTACAACTCTTTTTGTAAAGGGGAACTTTATCCCCAGGATGTTTAGCAGTAAGAAATCCCCTTTTACCTGTTTGTGCTCAGTAGAATACGGCGCTAGGTCCAGCACGCGTCCTGGCTTAAACAATGCCTTGTATTTCCATCCTTATAATTCAAATGTGAGCGAACTAAGCCGGCAGGGAGGGATGGGATCTTAAATTAAATCTTAAATTCTTAAATTTGAGAAGCGAACAGATAATCGGTGAGGTAGAGACTATAGATAGGCTATCAGTCCGTGAGTTTGTCCAAGGTTGGCATCTCCTTGGGATCTGCCATCCGGAGGGCGAGGACCAATGGCACCGGTGCTGCGCGGGGAGCAGGTGCTCAGGGCAGCCTCCCACCCTGCCGGCAGAGGATGGTACTTGCTCAGGGATGTGGGATTTCTTACTGTTGTTTTCCTCATTTTCTTGGACTCGTTATTCCCTTTTCTCCTTTCCCACCGCTCAATGTGAAGTTCTGTTTAATGTCTGGGTGCATTTCTCTGACTTTTGAAATAAGCGCAGCACGTCATCACGTCATTCCCTCCTCTTCCCCGCGCTCTTGGCGCTGCAGTTCTTTACAAATGATATCTACTCCTCCAGCGGTCGCTTTAGTGGCTCCTAGTGGTATATCAGGGAGGTGGTGGGATCGCTGTCCCTGGAGGTATTTAAAAGATGAGTAGACGTGGTGCTGAGGGACATGGGTTAGGGGTGGTTTTGGCATAGGTTTATGGTTGGACTCGATGATCTTGAAGGTCTCTTCCAACCCAAGTGAGTCTATGATTTGCAAATGAAAAGGATCTTTTGGAACTGTTATTTAACAGGGAATTTCCAAGGCACTGGTTAAAGTAGAATCTCACCAACTGGACAGCCAGGGGAAGATGGATGAGGTTTTGTCTTCTGCGCTGGTGGAGCTGATTAGCGGTTTTGTCATCCCTGAAGACCCCTGGGGCTCAGATTGATGGTGGCTCCGTTGTTTTGTATTCTGCTCCTCTGCACTTCCATGTTCCTCCGATGGTTAGAGTGAGAGTGAGAGCAGAATATTAAATGTCAATAAACGAGTCAGGTCACATATGGAGTGTTCAACACATGGTGGTCTCTTTTACAGTAAGGCTTGTTATTATATAAAATAAAAGTCTATATTCTGTCCAGCTTTCCAAATGTCCCCGTAAGGTTTTGGAAGGGAGACAAAGATCAGTCATTGATAAAGATCGCCTGTGGCAGTGGGTAGATGAGACTGTCAAGTCAAGTGAGAAGGCAATAAAGCACACACAAATAGTAAAATATTTTGATTCTGAGAGGCTTCTACTGATAATCCTTGATTTCTGCAGCCTGAGGCTCCCAGTGCATCTGCCGCCTGAAGAGGTCTCAGACCTTGCATGCACTTTCTAACGCCACGGATCCGTTTGCAGAAAATGGGTGGATGCGAGGGGGGGAACTTCGTTCTGCGCCCGGAACCAGAGGGGAAAAGGCTTCTAGGAAGAGAGAACCTCTAGCAGCAAGTAAATGAAATTATTGATTAGGTATGCAATAAAGCCAACTCAAATATTTAATGCTATTTGGTTCATGAGGACTGTATTCATATCCAGTTTCCAAAATTTTGGTCAGCTGTTGTGATTGGGTATTTGTAGAACGCAGACCTGGGGCTGAGCAGCGCGTACGGAAAGCGCTTTGAAAGAAAAAAAAAAAAGAAGAAGAAAAAAAGAAGTTGTTCCTGTGCTTTCTTTGTCTTTGTGTGAATTTCAGGAGTCTCAGGGAGAGCTAGGGAGCAAATTGCCAAAATGCAGTGTGTGGGGTGCGTGTAATATATTACATGTTTCATTTCTTATATGAGTAATAGAGGGCCGAGAAAGAGTCCTGAAATGCAAATAACACTGACGATGTGGTAAATGAAGTGTAGCATGTCTTCCCAGAAACATGGGTTTTACAGAGCGAGTCAGACTGAGCCTTTTTCTAGCAAACTGTAGTGTCTGTCTCCTAATTTCCAGCCCCCGGTGACAGTGAGTCAGGGCGGCTTGTGGAGGAGTCGGAAGAGAAAAGGAGCCAGGCACGGGCCAGAAGCTGCTGTGTGGGACCCCAGCTCCTGGGTCTCGGCTCCTTCCTGCCAGAATGTGTGGCTTGACCCGAAAATGGTCATCCCTGCCCTTTAGGGAGCAGGTGTGGTATTGCTTTGGGGGCTGCAAAATGCCCTTTGGTCCTGGCACCGATTTGAGACTCGACGTTGGGCTCAACTCACCTAAGAGTGTTGTGGAGGGAAGAAAGATGATTGCTTGGAAATAGATCTTGCCCTGTTTTTATACTGTCTGGGGAATAACGTAACTGATCACCAATTTAGAGCTCAGGTAGAGAGGAACAGATCTTGAAACAGCTGAAGGTCTTTTTTCCCACTTTTTTTTAAAAAAGCTTTACTTGTGATACAGGGAAAATAACCCATATCTGGAGCACTCAAAATACCGTTTGTTCTTTTTATCTTTTCCAAGTAGAAAATATTGCAGTTGCTCCATCAGATATAAAGTTGGAAATTTATTTAATAAGAGTAAATAAATTCGTCAGGTCATAGTTATGGTCACAGAGCATTAGCTTTAGTGTCCACGCAGGCACCGTGAAGTTGATGGTGGCTTCCAAGATGTGATTCGTTCAGAAGTCACGCTGCAGCTTTATAAAGCAGATCTTTCAATCAGTTTGCCTTTAACAGCTCATCTAGAGGTCATTCAGAATTTGCATTTCGGGTTAGATTACAGTAATTTTATTCTATGGACGGTACTAGAAAGACAAGTTTGGGGTAGTGTCGTGATCTTTTATGTTCCGGTTTTCTCTCTGCTACAAACAAACAGGGAATATCATAACTCCCATGACTTTTTTGGGCTGCTGGAGAGAGGAGTTAAGGTCATGAACATGCTGCCCTGCTCCCTGCAGGCCTTGGGGACGCACAGTGGTCTTGGTGCCATGGGATGTCCCACCCACGAGGTCTTTCCTATCCTGCGGGTATGACCTAGGAGGAGCAGTGTGGCCTCCAGCAAGACCAACCTATGGATTTAGTTTCGCATTTTTGTTTCCTTCCAAGGTCTTCACCAGCCAAGGTTCAATGCTGGTCACTCGTAATGTAGATTGTATCATATTGTAACGGCCAATAAATAAGTTTGAGCCAGGAAAAGATACGTGTATCAGCTTGAAATAGCTGCAAAGCCGTTTGAGGTCATTCTGGGTCGAAGGCATTACCTGTTGTGATTTTAAGGCATCCTTCCATCGTTGCCTTGAAATTTGCCAGTTTGCTGAAGGCCGATAATAATGTGTTTGTCTGAAAATACCTGCTGTTCCCAGACAGGCTGTTTGCGAAGTTGAGTCGGTCACAGGCGTCCATAGCAGCATAGTTTAACACACACATAGATTTTTTTTTTTTTTTTTTTTTTTTTGGACGCCCTCTTGGGTACCCGGACGTTTCAGGCTGCAACTCTGAACTTCACAACACAAACACACAGGGTTTGTTTTTGGTTGGGGAGGATTTTTTTGTTTTGTTTCCAACCCCAAAGGGATTCTGAGCTAAAGTTTAGCTAAGCTGAAAGGAGAGTCACTAGTGTGTAGGCACCACCTGAAATACAGATTTTATTTAAATGTTTTCTTCCAATGAGTTATTGAAGCAATTTATTTGCCTAAGCTATAAAATAGTTTGCAGTGGAAATGTAAATAACAAATGGCCAGTCCCTGCTGGTACAGTACAAAGAAAATATTATTTTGGGGACCTCTCCACTCGCTGTAGTTGATTTATGGGCTCCTTTCTAGCTAGTGATGGCCTATCCTGAATACAGGAGGAAACGGTGCAAGAAAAGGTATAATTTTTAATGGGAGCCCACGGTTTCCATCAGCCTCAGTGTTCCCCTGCTCTTCCTGACTATTCCTCCTCCTCTCCCCTCCGGTGCAGTTTGTGAAGTAGCGAGGGCAAAGGGCTAGGAATTTGGGGAGACAAAATTCAAAGATGAGCTATTATTTTACAAGTTCCCTGTGTAATGCAGAGTGCTTAACTGGTGCTTCTTGTACTTGAAAAAATAAAACAGTGCATCAAGGCGTTTCCTTCAAGTGATACAATTAAACAAAATAAATAAAAAAAAAAACAAACCCAACTTTGTCATACCCAGTTGTCAAAAAAATTTTGAACAAACAAATGAATTCTAACACTTTCTAAAGGAAGTTCATAGCATCTTTTCTAAGAATCGGTGTTTAAAAACAAATATTTTCCTCACCGATGGCAGAAAAAAAAGATATTGCTTCCATAACGTGCCTAGTGATGAAATGACTGCTTGAAGGAAATAACACTGGCAGAATTTTTCTCTTTAATTGGAGAAGGTCTTTGGGCTGTAAAAGCTGTTGTGTGGTTATTTCTTCACACTGAAGGGAAGAGCAAAGCAGAGAGTGTGTTTTCCCTGGTGAGCTGATATTTCTGGTTGTTTGTCAGCTCCTGCATTGTCACTTCTGAAAGGCAAAACAGGAGGAATATATGCAAGAGAACATAGATCATCTGGATGTGTAAACTGAATTTTATACATAACCTAAAAATAGTTATAAACCACTGTAGAAAGTGGCATGTTTACTAGAACTGAATGAACTATTCCAGAAAAACACACGTCGTCCTTTAGCTCTTTCTCCTCCGTGCTCTTTGCTCCATCCCTGGAGTATTTACCCTCGGTGCAGCGGCTGCACGAGGCGAGGTTCTCCTGGTGATACATGGGAGGGAGGTTTTTTTAATTTCCCCAGGTGCCAGCCGAGATTAGAATTGGAAATAAGTGAAAAATATGAGGAAAAACTCTCACAGTGTTTATCCCAGGTAAAACCATTCTCCTTCCTCTCACCAGAACCCAGTAAATACCTGTCCCGGTAAGTTATCCCCATCGTTGCCCCGTTCGTCCTTACTCTTTGAACAGATAGTGGCTGACATTGAACTTGTGAACCTGCTTTAAAAAATGAATGGGAATTAGACTTTCTTGGATGTGGTGTCTATACAGGTAACATCACTGTGGATCATGCTCCCAGAGCTGGATTTGGTGATGGAAAGCAGAGTACTCCCATGCCTCTGATTTCTTTCTTGCCATGCTGTTGAAGTCTCTTATTTTTATCACTTTAGGCCCAAGATCGGAGCATTTTGAGGACATTGAGAGAGGTGACGTGGCCACAGCAGCCGCCTTGATCTTTTTCTTGAAATGCTGGTCTTGGAGAGTGGGAAGAGAAATGTAAGATCTCGTGGACTTGCTAGGGACTTAACACCTGTATTGTGTCATTCCAATGTTGGTAGAACAAGAAATATTTAGGAAGTGAAGGCTGGAGCTTGCACCTACCAAACAGATCCCTGTGCCATGCTTGCACGTAGTACGGAATTTGGGAGGTTTGTTTGTGGTGACCAGCCCTGTCGTGCCATCGGTATATGGTACTGCTACATCTGAGAGGACATAGCCAGGTTACTCTGGATTCTGCTTGCAAGGCAGCAAGAAATTCACTCCGAGAAGATTTAATTTCAGTAATGACCACTGAATAATTTATTCACCTAATTTACAAATATTCTTATGGAAAACACTTGAGGTTTTTAATTATGCACTCAGTAAACGATTTGTGTGTATCAGTGATTAGAAGTTTAATGAAAATCCATGTATTTCTGAACGTTTTCTTTGCATGTGGGAGCTATTTCCCCTCTTGAGGCACCTGCAGAGCTGGCTGCGCTACAGCTGCTGGGAGATAGAAGTGGGGACCCCCCGTCCCCGCTCTGCCCGGGGAGCCTGGGGCTGGGTAATTCATCTCATGCAAACAATTCCTTTCCCCCTCCTCGCCTTTTCTTAGGATACTTAGGATTTTCTAATCTTAGGAGTGGCAGTTTGATGTTAGCTTCCTTCTTAAAACAGGCTTCCACGCCAGGTTGCGCCCCATTATATTCGGCTTTATTTCAAACACTGGTGGGATGCTGCACATGTGTGCCTGGCACAGTCTAACTTAGGAGTGGCACCTTAAAATGCATTTCCACGTAAAAACAGCCAGGGAGATGGTTAAATGCAGCCTGACTGTAGAGTGCCGTGGCTGGTAGAGTCTCGATTCTGGTCAGTAGTGAGGGAAAAAACAAGTTTTCTAGAAGGGCTTAGAAGCAATGCAGATGATCCTGCTTGAGATAGTCCATCCTCTGGTTTTCCAACAGTTTTCAATATTTCCAAAGAAATCAAAGCAAAATTTCAGAGAAGCAAATCCCCCGGCTTCAAGATACTACTCCAAAACTAACTTTGCAGCTTGTTCTGTCGTTTACAATACACCTCGGTAGGTAGAGATGTTATTTAAATGCACGGTAATCCCTGCCATTCAAAGCAGGAAAATAAAAGCTGTTTGTTTGCATCTGCAGAGCATGCATATTAGACAGAAATAAAATCCAAATACAATGGCACAGATGTAGCATCCCAGGCAAAATCCAAGCTGCTAGCGTGCTGTAGAAGGAATTTCTTCACCCAACAAGCAGCAAACTCAGAACGTCCCTGGCTTTCACTGCCCCTTGGTTAGGTGGACTTTGTTTTCCAGCCAAGGGGTCCCCATCTCTCTGGTTTATGTTTTGTGTCAGGAATTGCTGCAAAACTGCTCTTTTTGTTGATCTTCAGGAAGACGGCACAACTCATGGCTGGGACAATGCAGACGATGTTCTCAGCCCGCTACCAATAGTGATCATTTCTCGGAACTCCAATTCTCCTAAGAACTCAAAAAGCATCACAACCACGGGTTTCCTCAGTCGTACAAACCGTGCAAAACTGGCAGAGGTTTAAATACAGCCCATAAAGAGCCTATAATGCAGTTACAGAAAGTACGGTGTTCTTTGCAAACGGAAAGACCAATAGTGCAAAACTATTGGGGTTTTTTTTTTTCATAAACACCGCGTTATCATAGTGTACCTCTAAGTAAAATATGATTTTGGTGAATACTCACCCATCAGCTATAAGCCATTTATAGCTCTAGAAATCCCTTGTTTTTATAAGGAATTATTGTTTCACATTGCCAGCCAGAAATGTGAAGTTGATACTGATTTTTGAAGCAATGGCTCCTGTTCCAGCACTTGCCCAGGAGCAGATTCCAGGCAGCTCCTACCTCTCCTCCCTGGGCAAGAGCAGCTCTCTGCCACCCCTCCTCTGAGCTTTTAAAAATTTTCGGCTTTTATTCCGTGTTCTTTTCCGTAGCATCCACTTTCTTCTTTTCCTTGTCTTCCATCCAAGAGAAGAGTTGGATTCGAGATGAGTCGTGCCCACATTGTGTTACACTGATTCTAGATTTTCATTTAGATGTATAGTAAAGTACCTGTAACTTGTCCCAGTTTCCTGCCCTTTTATATGCTAATAATAGGAGTTGTATTATGTAGAAGGGGAGAGAACAAACAATTAAGAAAAACAATGTATTAAGAGAACAGTTCAGGGTAACAAATGTACATAAATTTGAAATTTTGATTAAATAATAATATTTATAGCAACAATAAAGAAAAATATGAGAGTAAGGGAATTAAAGTGACCTTGAATCCAGATACATTATGACTGTATAGATACTGTTTGACTTTAATTTTTATTAATGTAGATAATGGCTTACATGGGCCTTATGGCTGCATTACTAGTGCTCTAAAATTTAATTAGATTTTCAGAGCAGCCGTTAATGCCTTCTCTAGGATTATATAATTCAGTGGCAATGCCAGAAAACTCCATCCATTTCATGAGACTCTGAAAAGAAACTGAAACAAGGTATTTTGTCTACAGTGCTATTTTAAATTCCGGAGCCTTTCTCATAAAATAAATAAATGCAATCGCAACTGTTTGTTATCCTCACAACGCAGTTTATAGTTAAGACGCTAAACCATGGGAAGAAAAATGCTTTCGTGGAGATATTTTCAAAAGCTTTTTGGGATTAGGAATTTGGCTTCTCCTTTTGTTAGACCAAAGACTCAGAGTTGGTTATAATCTCTTGAAAGAAGCCCATTTCTGAAGTAAATGGGAATTTACAAGGCAGGAATATGTCTGTCCCCAGCTTGCCTCACCAGCTCGATGGTCATTTGCTGCGCGCCTGGCATATGTGTGTGTCACTGCAGGAACGTAGGTGACAGTGGTTTATTTTCATTACAAAAGAAAGAAGCAGAGATGGTTTTTTATTGTCCTGCCTGTCAAAACTATAAACAAATAGAAAGGCACCAGGATCTGTATTTTAAATTCCAGGAGAACTTTCTGAAGAAGCAGCTGTGCTTGCACTGGAAAAAAGGTATTAAGAGTTGATCTAATTACAGGCAATGAAACAAATCTCAGCCGAAAAGTTTATAGATAATATCTCAGATGAATTTAGTGCCGATTAGGCAGGGTTAAAGAATAGAGATGTAAATCTAGCGCCAGAGAAGTCTGCTCTGTACCTGATGTGTGCAAAAGGCTAACTAAAATAAGCTATGAACAGAAATTTGGTACACTGATGGTGTTTTTCCAAGATCTCTATGTAAAATAATGGGGTTGTTTTTGGGGGGGGGGGGGGGGGGGGGGGGGGACAAGTTATGGACTGGCAGTTATAATTTGGAATGTCCAAAGGGCCAATGAAGGAGCACACGCTTTGGCATTGTTCAGCCTGGAACTGGTTTGTGCCCTTGGCTACACTCGCTGGAATTGAAGTGGTTCTTCCTTCCCCTGACCGTGTTTCCTCCTCTCAGAGACAACGGTGTGATAATTTTATGCATGGAAAAGCTACAAGAAATGATTTTTAAGCCCACAAGGTATTTTGTTCTAAGTTTGGTCCTCGTCTGTGTGTGTGCAGCTTCCCCCGTTTTCAGTGGTGTGACTGAAATTTGTGTGTTTGCTGTCATCCAGAGCTGAGCAGGTAACATTCGCTGACTTGCTCATTCAATCAGTTCTTGAATTATCTGTGAATGAACTTCTGAAGTCTTGCCTAAATAAATATGGAATAGCTTTTGGCCTGTAAATTATCCTTGTTTATGCTAGAGACTTAGAGATGGATGGTTAGTTTTCAGTGGATGTATGGCTCAGTCCAGGATTACTTTCTTTTAAATCTTCTTTGATTAGATGAGCACAGCTTTCACCACAAAGTTTCTTGCTAGAAGCGTTTGAAGGATATGAGGCAAGGAAAGATGCAGAATAATTTGAAAGCGAGTTTAAGGGGAGAGTGGGGATGATAAAAAACCTCTGATTAGCTGATGAATGGGAAGGAGGTACCTTACTTAGGGTGAGCTTCAGTCGCAAGGTGCAACCCCTGGTTTCTCAGCGCGTGTATTAGGAGAAGATCTGGAAGGGTTTGCTGCTGTTGCCTGTTCACATGTGCCTGCTAATGAGGAAAACGAAGAAAGTGCATTTTTCTGTCTTGGTAAACTTTGAGCTTCATTATTCGTTGTGTCACAGTGATGAATGAGAGTGTGTGTTAACGTTGCAGAGTAGAGATGTTAACGGATCAAAGGATCAGATGTGTTGGTTAAAGAAATTATAATGATAAATGACAGTGACCTAATTTATGAAACAGTCCTCTAGTATAAAATAATTCACTAATTTGTAATCATATGACTAGCTCGCCAAGAACAAAATCATGTCAGAATCATCAAACGCTCTAACAAACGGCTGGGAGTTTTGCAGTCGTGCCTGGAGCGCTGTGCAACCACTCTTATCCCTCCGCCGGGCTCGACGTGGGCGTCCACTGTGGAAAACGAAGATGCAAATTCAGAGGGTAACAGTTCAATTATTCAATATCAGCACTAATTAGCAGATGGGTGAGGAAGGTGTGTCTAGTGTATCTCTAAGCTTTGAAGGAGAAAGACTCCGGGCAGGTTTGCTGACAGGTTTCCGTATGGCAAGGTGCCGGTGGAGCGGGGCTGGTGCTCGAGAGGAACCACCGGGGAGACCTGAGAACCCCTGGGGCAACTGAGGCTCCGGCATGCTGCCACTTAGTCTGCTTTTCTGTGCTTCAGACTCTGAGAAATGAAAATAAATAAGAAAAACTAGGCGTTTAACCATTGGAAACTTTCTTCTAATAGAAATGCCACTTTTAAAGAACTAAGGAAACCTGTCGTGCTTAACTGCGGTCAAAATCTGAGATTGCTGTAATCCTGTAATACATTTAGAAATAGAAAGGCTGATGGTTGAAGCAAATGGCATTTTATAGATACGGAAGAACAGCAGGTGCATTGCTAAACACGAGCTGCATGACATCCGCTGGCAGTTGCGGAGACAGAAGCAAAACTCCTTGATGGATGGGGTGGAAAGGAGGGACCATTAAGGATGGGCAGCAGACCGGGCAGCGGGTGAGTTCACATCCTCTCCGCCGAAGGAACGCGTCTTGCATTTCATCGTGCTGAGTGGCTGGGGCTGGCCCGGTGGTTCAGGAAATGACATGAGAACTATTTATTAGCCAGGAGAAATCAGCATCCAGCGACAACCATTATTCATTCAGCGTTACTGATTTAACTTAAGGCCACGGCAACTTGTTTCATGAGTAGTCTTGGCATCTCTCCCTGTGAAGGCTGACTTGGCCGAGGAATTTGTTATTAAAAAAGAGCTTGCATCAACCAGCCAAAATAGCCAAAGCGTTGTGGGAGATGTGAAACAGAAGTCCTGTGTTTACTTGGAGATGAATGTGGCAGTACGGGAGCCGCCACCACTCACTTATGCATCGACAGGTTCAGCAGAAGTAATATTTAACACGGATCTCTAGTGCCTGTAAAGTTGTGGGTCTGTCTGATACCTCCGTCTTTAGGTACTCATAAACTTTGTTGTTTTATGTGTACCGTCCCCATTTCAGTCTGAAAAAGTTCAGTGTAAATGGACTAAGGTCTTTACGTTGCTTCGCATTAAGCTCCGTCCACAGAAGTGATCC
Source organism: Chionis minor (assembly GCA_013398295.1). Taxonomy (NCBI): domain Eukaryota; kingdom Metazoa; phylum Chordata; class Aves; order Charadriiformes; family Chionidae; genus Chionis; species Chionis minor. Next base: position 668,498 of record VZSF01003422.1, read on the forward strand.
GCCACTTCTGGAAAGCTTTGCTCGCCCCAGAGGGGCTCTCCTGCATTTCAAATGTAAATAAAAATCATCTTTAAATCAAAGAAACCTACTTTGTAGTTAGTAGAATTTCTAAAAACACAGTTAATCCTAAAAAGGTTTCCTATTTGATATTTAATAGAGCTGAGTTAATAATTCATAATTTAACGTATCTGATTAATTTTGCCTCTTTTTCTCGGAATGTCTTCAAAGCACGTAACAATTATCTCAAATGTACTTATTCAAAATGACTCGGTGACCTCTCTTTCTAGATCACTTACTCTTGATTCAATTTTTCATAGCAGTGCACAGTTTTTATTGGTTATCATTCATTCTTTCTCTTTGCTAATCGAGTAATCCCAAATCCAGTTAAAAAACCCAAACACAACTCCGAGGAAGGAACGCGTGCCGAAAATGCATTTTAAAATTCCTTTCTGCAAAGTTTAGTTTTAAAATACATTTTTTGTAACCTGCAAATGCATCCATGTTGATTGTGCATGATGCATGGGAGCTAAACTCGGAAGGGAAGATAGCGGAGGTGAATTCATTTTAATACTCTGAAGAATATTTGTAGCAAATATTAAATATCGCTTCCCTCAAGATGTGTATGACTGAATCAACAACCATGGTGGTGGTTACACCTGTCCCAGAGATCTCTGTGCATGGAACAAAATGAAGAACACTGTTTTTTCTCATGAACAAGTACAGGATGTCGTCATGGTCCGGCTGACACAGGCTCAGGGAGCCGGGGTTGGAGGAGACCCGGTCTCGCTAAGCAAAAATCCTTCCTCATGGTGGGAGCAAGTCCTGGCTCGGGTGCTTCGCGTCACCTTCTCAACAGCCCCAGGAGGTGATGGAGGTGGCCCCAGCTCCTGCAACGCTCCACAGCCCTTGAGTCCAGGGCTTTGCGTGGACTTTGGCATGGCTGCCAACCTCTCCTCGGGCTTGAAGCAAAATCTGCCTTCAGTGGATGCAAAAGTAGGGGAGAGCCTGTCTCAGGAGGGATGCCCGGTTATTTCCCGCCCCAAAATGGTTTTATTTTTCCTCTGTTAGGGCACGTAGAAGTTCAAATTCATAGAAGACTCTCTGCTCAGAATCTCCAAATCCTAACACTTCTAGAACTAACTGGTGTGGTTTATAGCACTCTGTGACTAGTTCTATTGTTGTTCTTATTCCCCTTTCTTGGGATAACTCAGTTTCTTTCTTAAATTGACCTTTACACTTTTTTACTGTTCGCTAGCATTTTCGTTCCAAGGCCGCCTCTGTACCCAAAGCCTTCTGCACCCTCTGTCATTCACTCTTTCTCCCCGATGTCCCTGCTGCCAGCTATAGGGACAGTGCTGTGCCACCACTGCAGCCCTGAAGATGCTTTCAGACGTGCTGAGCCTGCAGAACTCATTAAGTGTCTCTCTGACCCACAAGTCCTCTGTGGCTTTTCAGGGAAAATGCGAAGTGTTAAACCGTGCTTATCCTGGAACCTGAGCCCAATTCAAGGACCGTTCAAACACTTCAATGTCTTGCTCAGTCTCCTGTCAGCTCTCTTAACTGGACTGGAAACCTGTGAGGAACTGGGTTACCAAGAACATTCATTTCTCTGGGGAATTTAACCTTCCTCCTGTGCGTGGTGGGGATGAGGGAAGGCACAAACGCAAGGCTCAAAGGGACTCACCACTGGAGCGGAGCGGGCTGTTGTGTCATCTTTGCTCAAGGTCAGAGGCGAATGAGTTTCTTGAAAGTGTAGGATAAAGCCTTGTTCAGAGCTGTAAACTTCAGGGTAGGGTCCCTGAACACCATTCCTTACTCCCTTGGGAATGTGGTACCTCCAGCCAAGGAGGACCCAACCTCCTTTTAAGAAAAACAAGGGATGAAATCATGTTGTCCTGGGAATTGATCGTGCTTTTTATATTTATTTTTTTTTTTACTCTGTGTGATGATCTAAGCGTACAAATTGTATAAAGATAATTAACCTATGCTAGCAGATGCGCTGAAATGCGCAGCGCCCTTAATATCAAGAATTTGATTTACATAATACATTGCTGAGCTCCTATGTTTATTAAAATGAAGTTCAGAAGGACAGTGGAATTACAGCAGGGCTGAGCTGGCCAGCAGCGTAACAGCACACGCTCACTATACGGAGATTTTCTCCTTCTATTTCAGTATGCTATTTATTTTCACAATTTAAAAAACATACATATAAAAAAACCCCCTTAATAGTCAAATATATGGCCTTAATGTGATGGTTTCATTAAAACTAAGGATTATATTTGTCTGTTATCTTTCTTCCCCTCTTACTTGCAGTCTGTGGCGGTCATTCGTGGTGGCCGTGCCAGCACACCAATGCAGTTTGTTAATGAATTTTCCCCAAATTAATTTTCTCCACCAAAACAGCATCAATAAACATAAGCAGTTATTTTATGTGGACTAGGAATAAAAGAAAGCATAATAACTTTTCTTGACTTTATTTTGTAGAATTAAAAGCGCTTCTCTTTTGGCCTTTTTTCATTAGAGGCTCTACTACATGACTGCAAATAAAGTAATGGGGGCCAGCAGGAATTGCCAGATGCAGCTAATAATGCCTTGTTTTAGGCTATTGACTTACCCTAATGTATTTCCAGATGTCACTGAATTTTATTGCATTAGATCTATTGATAGCTTTAGGTGGCTTTTTTCCTGGTTATTCATAGTCACATTTAAATAACAACCTTTTTCTAAAAGAAGCCCTTTTTTCCAGCTGAAGCAACTAAAAAGGTATCAGCATCAAATCTGATAAATGGATACCCTATGGTTAAGAAAATTACATAGGCTTAATACCTAAGGCAAGTGAGATGCAATCTCAGCAAAAGACTCTACAAGGAGCAAGATTATCATTCAAGGAAAAAGGGGCATTAACACTTTCTTTGTAACCCTAACGGGAGGGAATCTTCTTCAGCATCTTCCTATATTTATGGAGGTTTAAAAATGCGTGCTAGATAAGTTTTTGGTGTAGAGTTTAGGAATATGATTCTTCAAATAAATTAATACAGGTCAAAATTTATTAGTCCATGCAGCTTTAACGGAAGGCTTGGATGGTGAAAGTATTCACATTTACGTGGTTTTGGATGTTAATTTCAAATGTGACTTCATGTATACGCAACTCCTTCACATTTACATGGTTTGGGATATTAATTTCAAATGTGACTTCCATGTATACGCAACTCCTTCTGCAAGGTGCCCTAATTTTTCAAGTATAAAATAAAGAGATAATTTGTGACCTTTTCACCTCTGCGTTCACCTGACCTTCCAAAGCGGATGGTTTGTGTGGTGCCAGCAGTCGCTTCATACGTGGCTGCGTATGTGGTGCATCTCCTGTGCTGGGTCTAGGGAATTGGCAGAAGTGATGAAACATTCGGAAGAGCAGCGCAGGCCAGTACTTGCCTGCCCTTTTCAGGTGATTTGGGTCTGGTAACATCCATTTGGTCTCATAAATACACACCACCACTTCCCGCTTGGCTGTGTTTGGAGTGATGGAGATGTACCGTGTGGATCTTGGGTGCTGTCCCCATGGCTCTGGCCGCCGCTGCCCACGTTTTTATGGGTGTCTTTGCACAAGGGGGACCAGAGCATCTCGTGCTTCGGGTGGGCGTGGAGCTCGGCCGTGTCGCGTGTGCACGACGTGTCCCAGACTCGGTGCCCTTTGCTTTTGGGGCTCCAGCTGCCAGCAAGGCTGGTATTAGTGTGCTGTGATTTTTAAGCAAGCAATACTAAAGAAAGCAATATATTTTTTTTTTAGCACTATATGGAAAATATCAGGAACTCTGTTCAGTGGTGGCACCTGTTTGTAAATACGCTGTTTTCTTATCTATCCGCTGTTTGTATAGAGAGCAGACACAGACTACCAATGGGGTATGCACCGGCTTTTGATGGGCTGGTATGAGGCTACATTCATCATAACAGTAAATATCCTTAGGCTGTCCTGACAACAATAGGTGTCACCGAGCCTCGGGTGGCCAGGCTGGGGACACGCCACCCGCGGAGGGAGCCTGGCCGTGTCCCAGAGCTGCGGCGCAGCCTTTCCTGGAGGGCTGTGGGGCCGCCGGCCAGGAGATGAAAAGTTAAAAGTTAATTTTCGAAGAGCTCTTGTGAGGCTGAGCGGGAGAAACAGTGCCATCTGCTGAGCCCAGCCCCAGGACTCTCTGCCCTGCATTTGTGTAACGAGAAATTCAATAGCAGGTATGCCCGGAATTGTGACGATCAATATATGCAGATATGTAAATATGCCACCCCCTTGCTCCACCTGATTTTAAAGGACATAAGAAACCCAATAAGGAGTCACCGACCTATTGCATAAAACCCTACCATAGTAATCTCATGTGTAATTGGATCGTCCATTGAAGGACTTTCTTTTTTAAATTCTTTTTATTTATTTTAGGCAGCTGTCTTTAGGAAATATTGTTCTCAAAAGGCAATGGTTAGCTAAGGCGCAATAATGTCAAACAGAAAATAAATTCTCTGTATTCACCTTGAGGGATTTTAGAAGTTACAAATTATAAAGTCAATAATAACTTCCATTTAGAAAACTTTTGACAGGAAGAAAATGAAAAACGAGGAGAGAATGTTTCTGAAGAAACTTTTTATAAAACTCATTTTTATAAACAGGAGCAGCATAGAAGCTGTATACAGGTGTGGCAGTCAAACACAGCAACTTTTATAAAAAAAAAAAATAGCACATTTTCTTTGACTACTGTTTCTGAACGCCTGGCTTTAAATACTCAGTCTTAAAGCTAATGAAGGACTTCTGAAGGCAACATGCTGAACGAAATTCTAGCAGCCCCCATTGCTCCCATCTGCTTTTGAACAGAAATACGGTCTGCATCAGACATTAATAACAATGACAGAGGTTTAACTGTGGGCGATAAGTCAGTATATTATGGTCCAGTTTAGGCTGAAGCCGTCAGTTAATTTGGCACTGAGTAGGAATTTGGTTTTTTGGAAATGCTATAAGTTTTTGCTTGCAAAAAGTAAATTTTCCTTTGCAATGTTTTGTGTGTATTTGTCTAATGAAATTATTTGCAATACCCTCCTACTCCTCATTCCCTGGAGAGGTAGGGTAAGTGGGATAGAGGGATTTGAAGTAAATAGTATAGGTGTAAGAGACTAACTAAAATAATCCTCCTGTAAATTCCCTAGTGCTCTGTGTAGGGTGGAGTGTCTGGCTTTTTGTTGCAAAGTTTTACCATTTGAAAGTGACTCAGCCCATCAGTTCGGATATTGTTATGGGCAAGGTCAAAAGCATCAAGTGTGCAGGTAGTTTGTAATTGGCTGTCTGCAGAAAACAGCAGGGAATTCAATCTATTACATGCACTTCGATGCACTAAACCAACACTCCATGAAGCCGTCAGAGCATAGAAAAGGCTTGCTAATCTCTCCCCAGTAATTATTGCAGGTGTGCCCTGCTCCTACCAAAGGGGGCATTCATCACTTCATCAACACCGAGGTTGTAGTGGGTGGGTTTTTTTTTTTTTTCTATTAATAAAGCAAATTTTGACATTCAGAGACTTTATGTGATATTAGGGAAAGTATATTTAAGGAAAACCTCAAAATAAGTTGTTCTGATAATTGGTGGTCTTGGGAATCAAGGATAATTCTAGCAAGCAAAACTAGCCTGCAATCTGTCACGCTCCTGTTCGGATGAATTATATTCTTACTGTGCCTGTGGAAGCAGGGAAATAAAGACATGGACATCTGGAAGCCTAGAGTCTGAAGATGGTTGAAACTCATGTTCTTTGAAATAAGAACTCTATTTCATGATGTTAATAGAAAATGATTACTTCACAGAAACTTCAGTGCAAGAGAATTCAGATTTTGGAGGGTGAGGAAATAAGAAAAGCCAAGGCACAGTGTTACGATCTGAAGTAGTTGGTAACTATTGATTTGTACTTGCTTGAAAAATAGCATGCTGCCTGTTTTCTTTTCCTCTTGGCCTTCAAAATAAGTGGGGTTTTTGGGTCTTTCCACCTGTATGCCCTCTGGATATTATACCTGTATACACAGCGCACTCTTTCCATGCCTCCAACCCCTAAATGTTATCAACCATTGAGAGTAATGAGAACTAAAGTAACAGCATCCATTTTCCTGTCCTTTCATCCAGCCATAATCTTTCTTAAGCGCTCGTTTACTTAAGCCAATACTAAATATACTTGGTACATCACAAAATAGTCAGTTCTTGTTTCTGTTCTCATTTCTGCTAGTGTTGCATGATTTCAGATGAGTAGTTCGAAATCTATTATTTTGAAGCTCTGGTCACATGATGTTTTTATAGCTATTACGTGTGTAATAACGAGAGGCAGCATATCTGTTTCAGACTATGCAGTTTAGTAATGGTAGATTTTATTTTTATGTTTGTACAAAGGATTTGTTTGTTACACTGACAAAATCTGTTTCCCTGTTCCCTGGATCACTTCAATGTGCTTTTATTTATTTCTTTATTCTCTTTTGTCCCCTCTTTAAGAACTACAGCAGATCAGACGAGGGACTGTCCTTCCCTTTCATAGAATCATAGAATCACTTGGGTTGGCAGAGACCTTCAAGATCATCGAGTCCAACCATAAACCTACACTGCCAAAACCGCCCCTAACCCATGTCCCTCAGCACCACGTCTGCCCGGCTTTTAAATACCTCCAGGGATGGCAATTCCCCGCTTTGCCTAGCACACCTTCTTAATGACTGGGGTCCATAAATAGAAACAATATTTGAGCTATTTCAGATGTGCAGGAAAACTGAAAGCTTCCTTTCTCACCATCAGTCACTCAGCTAAGATGAAGGTGGGTACCCCTCGCTGGGTTTTGCTCATCACCAGTATGGAGCATCGTGCTTTACCGCTGCTGGTCCAATAACTGTGTGTTTCAGAACAAAGACAAGCCAGACTACTTATTCCTTAAGTGTTCCTTCACTGGTATTCTTTTATCCCTAGCTCTGATGTACTTAGTACATCTTAGGGAAAAATTGGACTATGAACCAGAGGTTGTCATGTAATCCAAATGGACTTGCAGATGTCTCGATAAGCTGGAGCGTGTTTGATGGTTGAACCTTCACCTGCCTTTAATACTCTCATTCAATCTTAATCAGCTCCTATTGAAGTGGTATTCTGCCCGTGAATTGCAAAATTTGCCCTGTCCTTAACAACGGCAGTGGGAAGAGGCTCGTGAAAGACTCAGTGGCTTCACAATAGTCCTGCGAAAGGTGTCAGGATCAGCTCATCCATCGCCCTGGTCATACAGATCTGGAGCTGAAATAAACCTCCTTCATGTCTTTGTTTATCATCAAGAAGATAAAATTATAAAAGCATCACCTGATGCTAATCATAAAAAACCAGATGACCCTCATTAACAGTCCTGAAAAATTTCCAGCAAGAAGCCAGTGCTGCCTTAAAATTCAGTCTGAATTGACTTTTTTAGTAGGAGAGATTCAGATAAATCTGCGAGGCAGAACTGACCAGCTCAGGCAAAAGGTCCCTGCAATTATTTCTCAGTATTTTGTCTCCCGTGTTATTTAATAGTACTTTCTCCTAACTATCATACCATAGCCGTATGCATTTCCTCTTCCTAACCTAATTAAGGCCGTCGTGCCCAGCGTTGATTCAGGGCAGTGCAGCTGCCCGGGGCCAGTCCCAGGGCACGGCTCTGCCTGGTGCCGCTCTGGGCTTTACCGCGCGCCCCAGCACAGCCTGGGTTTGGCTCGGGGAGTCGTTCCCTTTGGAGGTCTTTCTGCTTTTCTTTATTCTGTGTTTTTACTCCTGTTACCAAGCAACTTTTTCAGTTTGTTTTAGTTAGGGTTTTTGGTTTGCACGCCTTTTTTAAAGAAGAAGGAGGAAAAAAAAGAAAAGGTGTATTTTTGTGCTTTCCCTTTATTTCTGTATTATCTTTCTTCCCATCTTCCTGTTACTGCTGATGGGCACCTTTCTGCTATACCCGTGGTTTTTTTTGGTGGTCGTTTTTATTCCTACTCAGCTCAGTCTGAAGAATAGAATCACAGAATCACTGGGGCTGGAAGGGACCCTCTGGAGATCATCCAGGCCAACCCCCTGCCAGAGCAGGGCCACCTACAGCAGGGGGCACAGGATGGCATCCAGGAGGGTTGGGAATGTCTCCAGAGTGGGAGACTCCACCACCTCTCTCGGCAGCCTGTGCCAGGGCTCTGCCACCCCCAAACGAAAGAAGTTCCTCCTCATGTTCAGATGGAAGTTCCTATGTTCAAGTTTGTGCCCATCACCTCTTGTCCTGTCCCTGGGCACCACTGAAAAAAGCCTGGCCCCCTCCTCCCGGCACCCTCCCTTGAAGTACTTGTAGACATTGATGAGATCCCCCCTCAGTCTGCTCTTCTCCAGACTAAAGAGACCCAGCTCCCTCAGCCTTTCCTCATAGAAGGATGTTCCAGTCCCCTGGTCATCTTTGTAGCCCTATATGTCTCTTAAAAATAATTTCTATACCTGAAAGTAAATTAAATAAGGTAAAGTGGCACATAGATCTTAGAACTTGCATTAACTTCTATGCTAATTATGTTGCATTTGACTTACCCAGACAGCGGTACTCGGCTCTTGGGTTACTTCCTTTTTCAAAAATTAGTGCAAGGTTTTAATGTTGCTTCTCTGGGTTTATATTGCAAATTTACTTCTCTGTGGTAGGCTTTTTCTTATTTCTTCTTATCAGCCTGTTTATATCGAGAGATGTTGCGCTCAGCTTTATTAATTGCAATCTTGTCACCTTGATTTAAATAATCACCATCTTTTTGCCACATCTCAAGCTTCATCTTTATATTTTCTTTGTATCAGCCTTTGTGATTACAATGTTACAATCACAGTTGAATAAATATCTTTTAAGTGGTGCCAATTTCATTTACAGAAAACTGCTTAAATTAGCCCTTTGTAGCTCCCTCCAGACTTATCCGTGGTGGCCTGCAGATATCCTTGACATCTAAGCCTCACATTTTCTGTGATGTTGTATCTCTGTTTCCAGTTTTTTCTCCTGTTGATATTGGGTGGTTTTCATACTGTAGTTTCAGATATTATCGCTGTATTTCTAAGTCAATCAAACTATCTTTACCTTCATACCAGTCCTAAAATTCCTGAAGTACTTCACCATATTGAAAAACAACAAAAATCCCCTTCCAATCCCATTTATTAAAGAATTTTCAGCAGTTGAGATGTGAAAGTATGTCCTGTTCTTCACCAGTATTGGGCAGTCTGTCTCTCCAGCAGGCAGCAAAGCTCTCTGCGTAGATTTTAGATGCAGTTTGTTGGCAGAAGTTACAGCTTTCATTAGAACTACTGAAACTGAGAAGAAGGAAGGAAGGAAGAAATAAAAAGATTTTTGTTCCCTTATTCTTCTTTAGGTTTTAAAACAACAGCAGCGTTCAAGAGTGGTGCAGGTGGGGACAGGGTTCGGTTTGCTGAGGGCACTGTGCGAGTCCTTCAGACGCATGAATTGGAGTTGACAAGATCATCTTTTTAATGCATTTTTAGTTCTCCTGCTAGGCTCAAGGGTAAGAGTTTAGAGGTGTGGAAGTTGTTTTGCAAAGAAAATTCTTCCGCCAATGAGTGGGTGTCTGTCCCTGACTGCCTCTGTGCAAGCTTGTTCCTGTCCATGCTACTTGGTCTCACCCGTGTCATTTTTGGAGGGTGTTTGGTGTGTCGTGGTCTTAAATGTACATGTGTAGGGTCCACGGGTTTTGGTGCTTTTGTGGTGAGAACCTGGAAGTGTGAGAATAGGAGCTGAGATTGTGTTCTCGTTTGTTGTCTCTTTATTTAATGTTAAAACCCTCCTCTCTGACCTACCACGGGGAGAGCTGGGCTGTTTCAGACGGGAAGAGCTGTTGGGCTGTAAGATGTCTGACTTCAAGGGAAGTAACTTTCAGGTTATTTTCAAGTAACAGAATTCAGTACTTTCTCTTCAGTGTCCACAGCAAATTACTCAGGTTCTTGGTGTAATCTTCCAGGGAAGCCATACCGGCACCACCTGCACGTGTCCTGCACGGGAGCCATTCACTGGCCATATCTCCCCAGCGTGCATCAACCCTCCGTGTTGTCTCTGAGATTACTTTTTAATCTCATAGCCAGTATTTTCTGAGTGGAATCTCTTACATCAAACCATAATTCATATATTTAATTTACATTTGATACTCTGGTAATATCACCCTTTCCTTCCTATAGATGACACTATCAATTCTATCAAGTTATATTGAATCACTGCAAATTTTCTCCATCACAGGCATAAATTGACAGCTACATTTTCTTAATGTAATGGATGATAAACAGGAAATCAGCCATAATCTATTTATGTGATGTAATCTATTCAGTACTCTTACTCGGTTATGCTTTTTTTTATTTTACTCTTTAGATAAACTAATAGTAGTTAATGGTGGACCTGGAATTAATGTCCTGAGACTGTCAGAGTCATGTTCACCAGCTCCATTGGATGGACCTGGAAAGTCCTTATTAACTATGTCTAAGTCTTTTCTGCATCTTTGAATTCTTCTTTTAGACATACAGTGCCAAATTATAAGCTCTTTACATGCTGCAGCAAAAAGAGACTAGGAGGAGGATGATGCTTGGTCCTTCAACTGGTGCTGTGTATCCGCAGGGTTGTGTTTTGGAAGGAGCTGTGTTGGTCCCTCGGTTTATGCTGGGTTTAACCGTGGTGTCCGGCAGCTGCAGATCAGGGAAGGCTGGAAGGGTGGGATTCAGCCTCCCCCTAGCAGAAGGGCTGGCTCTGTGTCCATGCCTGAACCCTTGGCCCAGGCCCACCAACCAGGTCAGGCGGGTGGCACCGTTCTCCGTTTGACCTCAAATAATCTGGTCTTCTCGGTGTTGTCTGACATTCAGACATGTAATAAAAACTATTATAAATGATTCGCAGAGTAGCATTAGTACGTGCTAAGTGTGCTTAATGTAGCATCAGTTCTGCTTGCTTTTGTGCCTAATTGCTGCATTAACAGGCGAAGCCATGGTAGGAAGCGTGGTTAGATAAGTAGCAGTGGACAGGAAAAGATCTAAAGCGGCCAAGTTTTATGAAGCTTTCTCAGCATCCGTAAGGGGTTAATTCTCATTGTCTTTTGCATAACCATAGATCACGGCTAATTCTTAGCTACCCACTAACATTTATATTAAAACTCTGCAGAGACTGGGGTTGGTTTTTTTTCCAAGTCTCTGAGCAGTCATTTGACAACCTGCAAAGTGGAAGATGAGCTCTGGTAGGGCTGGGAAGTAGGTGGTGTCTGAGGATAAGCGTATTTGGAAAAAAACTGCGAAAATTCACAGCAAAAAGCAGCCTGGAGGTACCTGAAATATGCTACGTTTAAGCTCTCTACTTGTATAGACGAGCTGCTGATCCTGGGATAGCAAAGGGGTTTGCAAATCCCGAGTCAAGAGGCTTAGGTCGGGGCCTGAGAACTGAGCAATTCAAAGACAAGCGGGTTAAGGTCGACTAAAGCCTACAACGTGAACATACCTTCTTTTCATCTCCAAATAATGTTTCTAGCATCTGTATGTAGCCTGGCTTTTTTGTCATCAGGCTTAAAGCACCGGTGCTTCCATAGGAAATCAGCTTTAAGGTGAAGAAGAGAATTTCAGCTTTGCCGCAGCCAGTTGCAGGCAAAGCGAATGAGGCTCAAAATCTTTTATGTATCGTTGGCTGTAAACAAAATGTCCAGGCTACGACAACTGAAAAATAGCTATATTGTATTTTATATCAAAATGCGCTTCTAAGAAATGTCTGTAAGTGGTACAGTGTGTGATTTCATGCTTTATTGTTCCTCAATCTGTTCAGTTTACAGGGAAAAGGTATTTTTCATTCTCCTAGCTGCTAGCTTTGCCAACACTATGTGAGCTCTGAAGCTCAAGCTGTGATCTTTCTGGCTTCTACATTTCCATCAGTAATAAAGAAACCTGCGGGATAAATTCCTCTCTTAGTTACACCTGCGAAACCCCATGATCTTCCAGGATTTCACAGGCAAAACTGAGCAGGGAATAGCAGCCCCTTTGAAAATCAAAAGGACAAGAGCCATCAGAGAAAAACTGCAAGCTGGAAAAGCATCCATTTAGACTTGTACAAAGAGGAGCAGAACTGAGTGAAAGGTGAAAACCTAATTAAGGAAACACGACAATGGAGAAAGTTTCCCAAGAGCGAGATTACGGACCCACAGGATGTTATCTCAGGGAGGTGGTGACAGGTCTGTTGCTTGGATATTTTCAGTGGAAGGGTGGAAAGAAGATATAATTCATCATAGCTGGAGGTAATTCAGATGTTTGGGGAACAGTGATTTGAAAAATGGTTATACATTTACTGTATTTTAAAGTCTACTAGGATTTTTTTTTTTTTAAAGTAGGGCGACCCTTTGTTCCCCTTTCTTTGATGTTTTCTTCCCAGAACACAATATTCCAACGTTCCTGTGACTCACCAGAAGCACAGTATGATAAGAAATGATAAGCTAGTTATTTCCATCTACCCCATTCCAGTCATTCGACATAATTTACCTAATGTGTCTACTCCAGCTCAAATTTCTGCAGTTTTGCATAAAGTAGATGCCATTAGGACATCATCAGGAGAACTAAAAGACGGCCAAGGTGCCGTTCAAATTCAGGCTCAGCCCATACTGGCTGTGGTGGCACATGTGAAAGTCTTTGGGTTAGCGCAGAGCGAGGATCTGCTCTTGCATCCATACTGATGGGGTCATTGTAAGGACATGTGAGGTTGGTTTGGGGTAGGAGATGGAGAGGTTTGGTTGGAGAGCAAGGCTGGGGACTCCTGGCAGCACTGGCTCAGGCTGGCCGAGCCGTCATGGGGTTGGGGGCTTGGTGAACCCCAGAGAGATCTGGGCACTAACCTTGGAGAAAGAGCAACAGAACAGTCCAGGTTGGAAGGGACCTCCAAAGGTCATCTGGTCCAACCTCTTCTGGGGAAAGGGAGCCAAAATGAGATGTAGCACCCTGTCTAACCACATCTCGACTCTGTGATGCAATCTATTTGGTTTTCTGTACAAAGTAATCTTCTACAATTCAGACATTTGTAATAGCTACTGTAGTCAGAAGATGGTTTCTGAAAATTTTCTGGTATCTAAACTAGTTCAATAAATATATGTGCGTACCTATGTGTATACATCCATATATGTTTTAAAAATTAATTCGAGCTTACACTAGTAGCTTGTTTTGTCTACAGTGGCCCCTTTTTTCTTCTACTTCTCATGTTTGCAGTCTCTGGAAGGCATTCAGGCTTGCAGTCTCTGCAAGCCATTAACTTGTGCAAAACTCAGCACAAACTCTAGTGTAAAGTTTTCAAAACAGTAACATGTTAAAACCAGAACTGTTCAGAGATGTGAAATGACAGATACTCTTTCATGTGAGAAAAACACACACTTATAAATTACACCAAACTTCGGATTAGGGTTTATTTCGGCTGCCTTTTTGCGTGCGTGCTGCTGGGTACATGTACTGTAGGGTGTGTGTATGTGAGTTTATTCGGGTGTTGTTTGCTTGGCTGTGGTGATGCTCTTGTAGCCCAGAGGAAGCGTTGACACCGTGGGCAGCTGCCCCGTCCAACCCGCTGGCTGGCGGCCCCCAGAGCCCCTCGCTTCCCATGGGACATTCTTCCCAAAGCACACCCATGGGAAGGGCATTGCTGAACCCCAGGTAAATAAAGAATAAACAAAAAAACCCCTATTTGTGACTGTTTACAGGCCACCTGCCAAAGATGAAAAGGAGTTTAGAGGCAGCTATGGAAAATTCTTTCGGCATTTTGGCAGTGTTTAAACTAGTTAAGTGTAACGCAGGTCTACAATAATTACTCTGATATCCTAGCAATGCGGGGTTTTGGTAGATGTTTTTGCTAGCACAAACTTACATGGTTATCATTCTCTAAGGGGACTCAAAATACGTCAAAGACCTTAAATTTAGAGAAGCTAGAATTAAAACCAGGTGGCATTCTGAGAAGGGGGGGATAAGTCGATTTTTCAAAAGTAGAAACAAAGTCGCGGTGAGATCTAACCTCTCAAAAGCACAGATTAGGTTACTTCAGGACCCAAACCTGAAAGATGTTTTCCTGTCTTGAAGAGCGACTCCTATAATGAAGTTATTAGAGGGATGCGACAGCAAAAATATTGCAAAACATGAGCTGACAGTAGCAAGTGCCAGGTCTTACTGATGGGCTTGTTCTGAGCAACACCATCATCTTCATACCGCTCTCGGGGATCGTGATGTTCAACCACTTAGTCCTTCAATAAAAATATCACTTTGAAGTTTTACAAATTAAACATTTCTGATGACTGCCAGCATTTGTATGTCTGAAATCTCTGTGGAAAGCAAGTTTGACAGCCTGTGCTGATAGCCTGTCCCAATTTAGTCTCCATCTACATTTTTCCAAAAACTCAAGCAGAAACAGAGGCCAGGCTTTCTTTTTTAGGATTTAGAGCCATTTCTCCCTCTGGTTCAGGCTGCAGACCAAACCCTTGAGCCCATCACATCTGGCTCTCTAGAAGAGTCCCCTTTGCTGTTTTGGGCAGTCTCCTTCTTCCTGGGATCTCCTCCGGCATCGGCAGTCCCGTGGGTTGCTTGTCCTGGAGTTGCTGCTGCAGCTCATTGCTTGGGTTTGAGCCTATGGCTTTGAAATATCTTCTGTTTGGTTTATATACCTTTTCAATGCTTTTTTGCTATGGTCCTGCCCTCCCCTCGCGTGGCTCCTGTCCGTTATCTGTGTGGAGGTCTCCAGTGCCTTCAGACACTTTAGGATTAAGAGCGGCAGATGAACCTACTTACGAGACTGTTGACCTGCTGATCCTCTGTAGTACTTCTGTGTGGCCGTTTATCACAGTGTAAAGCTTCTATAAAACACGTTTTCATCGATCGTGAACATGTTTCTTCATTATAAGTCTCAGAATATAACAATGCAAATAAGCACTGTGATTAGTTTTGTGTATCTCTTTATCATGCTCAATGGGAAACTGAAATGGATCCTGGAAAAATACTTAGAAATTGAGATCACGAGCCGGTATTTTTCTTTAAACTCCATGAGAAATAAAATTTTTAAAGCGATCCATTGCCACGCAGTCGAGCGGAGACACATGCATCAGGCTCTCGTGCCTGGGAAACAGATGCGCTTCCGATTACTTTGGTGCCAAGTTTCTGCTCCGGGTGAGTAAAGGCTATTGCGCAGGAAGTCCAGCAATATATTTTATTAGCAGAATGGTATTTTAAAAGGGCCACCCTTTGGCCACTGGAGAGACAAACTCAGAAATGAGAGAGATGTGCAAACCGGCATGCGGGATTTTTGCACAGCTACTTCTCTCTGGGTGAAAGGAGGACTCATATTCTTACGTCTGCCAACCTGACTTTATGAAATAAGCTTTAAATTTCTCTAATAACTTTTGGGGATGGGAGATTCATGAATTGTCATGAGTGCTAGAACAGAATAATTTGAATCACAAAGGCTACTTCACTCCATCTGCCGGCTGGACTTACTTCATCAGCCAAATTCTGTAATTGTCACTCAAAAGTCATTGCCATCCAGGAGAATCTGCAGGCGGGAATACTCTGCAGGTTCTGCTTTCCCACATCTAAGCACTGCTGTGACTCAAAGCCGTACTTCCCGGGAACCTTTCCTGCTGGATGAAACCAGGGAGCTCACCCCAAGGCCAACGGGGCAACGCAAGATGTGGTGGCAACGTCTCTGCAGGAGCTGCTGTCTGCATGACACGCTGGGCTGAAGAGAACATGGGAGACAGGTTTTGGCAGGCAAGCAGAGGACTTTCTCATGAGCAAAAACTAGCTGTTCGAGGTAGGACAGGTTAGGCCTTTCTTTTGAAAGGGATGTCGTCTCCTTTTGTCCTATTTTGGTCCCGAAAGAAGGAACCCGGATTACAGAGGGTCAGCCCATGGCATGCAATTTTGGAGGCCTCCTTGGTTCAGCAGACCTTTCAGTTTCATCTTGTCTCTCCTCATCCATGTACTTTGCCAATTAAAAGACCCGAAGCAATTAAACTGTCTATAATTATCCATGATATCACGTTGGCTTCCTGGGCATTAGCCAAACAGCACATTTAACAATCACTTACACTTCAAATACCGTAATCAGCAATTATCTAAAATGCATAGTCTTAACAATTAGCAATTCAAGGTCTTATTTGCTTGAAAAAGTGAGCAAAAGTAATTCTACAGCATAGTGACTTCCCTTTCATACACAATTACAGCGTATGTGGGAGGCAGCATAAATCCTAACTTTGATATTAGTGCATTAACATCAGCTTCAGTTGAAGTGGCTTTTAGGAATGATGGAAACAACTGACTGTCACAATATTGTATAAATTGAGTGTGGGCACCAGCTCTGGTAATAGATAGTTTGGAATTCACAGATATAAAGGCACAATAAATAATACAAAAGGGACAAACCATTCATCTTAGTGTTGCCATACTGAGACTTGCTGACTTGCATTAGCTTTTTCTTGGCATGTAGCTTTGGTTTTTTACAAATTATTTTTCTGTTATGAAATGAAACATTTGCACATTGAAAAAAATACGCTTTCTGTTTTGGTGCGATGATGAACCAGTTATCTTAACAGTTCAGTATTTTCTGATAATCTTAGAAATGCTATTTGTTCAAGTCTTAATGGAAGAAAAATATGGGTAGCATTAAAAGAATGAGCTTTACCGAGCATCACTATTCTGTCTTTGATGAGTGTGATCCATTTGGTAAGTCATCAGAGATGTAAGAGAGAATAAGTCTACCCTTTCATGACCGTCATCTTTATATAGTCTAAAATAACACATAGAGTAATTTTCCTTCTTTTTCTAAACCTAAGTGCTTTTTTGTGAATCTTCCAGTATTATTTTTTAGTCATACGGTATATACTTTTAGTTGATAGCTCTCATCTTTTATGGGAGAGCTTGCTGAAACTGAGTAATTAAAGTTAGTCTTGATTTCCCTTATTTACTGGAAACAGCTGAATCATAAAGAGTAAGGATTGTGCTTTGAATGTTTTTCTGTATACGTTGCTCCTAGCAAGTAGTTCCTTAATGGCATATAAAACACACCAAAAAAACCCCCTGTTCTGGAAAGGAATCTGGCACTTGAATTGTGTTCTTGATGCAGCGTCCTTGCCATCCCCAAGCTAGAGGGAGACGTGGTAGGTACCGTCAAGGAGCAAGCACTGGTTTACTCTAGTATTGTCCAAACCCTTTCTGCCTTCTTTTGCTATTTAAATCTAATATTACCATTAAAATATAGTGTAGTTCTGTCTTCTGTAACCACCTCATGCTCTTTTTTGCATGCTCTAGAATGTCACCTTCCCCTTTTTTACAGGACGGGCCAGGATGCAATGAGCCATCACCTCTAACAGACAGTCTAGTAATTCCCTGGGGTGGGACGTATGAAAAAATTATGGGTGAATAAATTAAAAAAAACACACCAAAACCTTATTTTAAAATTTTCTAAGGATTTTTTTGCACGAAGGTTGACATTCTACAGGAATGCTTCAGGCATGCAGAGGTGAATCCCCAACAAGAGCTCTTGGGTCCGGAGCGCAGCAGCGTGCGGCGCTGCCCGGGGTAACGGGCGCTGGCGGGTCAGAGCTCTCTTGGGCATCTCTGCGTGGCCGAGCAGGGATGTTCCCTCCCTCTGTAGCACTTGTTCAGCTCAGAAAGTGGTAAGAAGTCAGAGAGGGTGAGCAGGATGGTGTTTTCCAGGGGACATACGGGGGATGTGTTGGCAGCGCAGCATGTTCCTGGTGTCCCCAGGAGGGTCTGGGTACGTGGGGCACGTGGGGCATCTGCCCTCCAGCTTCTCTCCCCTCCTTTTGGTTGAGGGGGCTTCGCTTGTGTCCGAGGGCTGAAGGAGCTTGTCAGTGGAAAACTTACTCATTTTCTCTCCAAACAGTGGCCTAGATCTTTTGTGGGGAAGAGGTTTCTGAGAGCCCAGGGCAGTACGGGGGGGGGATATTAAGTCATTTAAAAAAGGCTGAGAAACAGACCCACAGATACTGACACTTGGTATAGTCTAATCACACGGTAATGGTCTTTTTCCTCACCTGGATTCTTCAATAATTTTTGTTTTAATTTTATCACTATAAAATCAGATAACTATGCGAGAGTATGGGCTCCTTCACACAAATTACAGGGACAAAAATGATGCTGCAAAGCTGATTTAACTCCCAACAAACAGGAGAACCCGCCCTTTGGCAAAGACACAGAACTGCTGGAAAACATGAAATGAACTTCAGTAACAGGAGGAGGGAGAAATTAGGAATACGTTTGCCAGGTGTAAAGCTTCTTTGTGGGGAGGGCTCCACCTTTAGGATGGGAATTAATTACCAATTCCTTGGTAAAGCAGGCGCTGGAGAGAGCCCAGCCAGGCTCAGGCGAGGGTGTGATGCCGCTGGGAGAAAAGCAGCATCTCAGGCAAGGGGTTGTCACCTTTTTGTTGTGCTTGTGTTAAAATATGGAGCTCCATCCTTCTGTTCTGTCTCCCTAAGCACCACCACAACGCTCCAGTAGCGGTAACATCCGTTGCTTTCTACGCTCTTACAAAATAAGGAATTTAGAACATTGTTGGGCGAGATTGCTGTGGTTTGTTTCTCAGGCGTCAACACTTCCCTTTGAATCGCTTAATGTAGTTTTTTATTTCTCCTCTGATAGTGCTCCTCTTACACAGGATCCATCAGTTCCTGGTTTTTTGGTCTTTCTTATACGTACAGAATGATTTAATAATGAATACGTGCTTTCTTTTCAGTAATGGTGTGTTTACTTTATTGTGATATATTCTACTTTAAAGAAATCGTTGAGACATCATGCAATTTAAAGTTACAAGTCTTCCTGTCTTTGATAGTCTGTCTCCAAGGGAATACATCCCAACAGGGGTAAACACAACGAGAAGGAATTGTGTTTACTAATTACCACCACCATTTAGAAAGAAATATGAGTCACAGTGAATGCAACCCAAAGAACGTTAAAAAATGAATCCATGTTATTGCGAAGGAAATGAAGACTGAATGGAACTTATTTTCATTTTATTACTGAATAAATACTTCAGAATATTTTTGTTTGCTCGTGGGGTCTGGTTGTTAAGATGACTGGGGTGTATGAGAACTCCTTAATTAACCTGTTTTTGCAGGCATCTCTCAGTTTCTATGCAATAAGTATGCTGACAGCTATGTAACAATAGTAAAAATAGAAATGACAGATTTCTAAGCACTGGTCAATTAAAAAATGTTCAAGAAATGCAGGTTTTGAATTATTGGACTAGGCTTCTCTGCAAATTGGAATTCAGTTCAGTTAATTGAATTCGCTGGATCTATGGCAATTTACATAAAGTTATAATAAAAGCATGGTTATCTTATCAAAAGCTGCAGTTTCAGAATATTATATTAAAAATGGAATAATATAATTTTTATTTTATAATAACTGAATGCCGAACTGTCTAATTGACACATAAACAAAATTGAAACGTGTATTCTACTCTCAATTACAAAGAATTTGGTACGCAGGAGGCCCAGGCAACATATTGTGAATACTGTGTGGTTTGTATGGGAGGCAGATGTTGGTCCACTTGTCTGTCACTTTGGACGAGCTCAGTCCCAGCCCTTTCCTCTATCTCAAGTGAATGGCTTTGATTTACTCCGGTATATATTGCACAGCAAATGCTGCTTTTGTTGGAGCCCTGGGAGCGTTTCCCTTAAAAGAGCGACGGTTCTGGTTCCCGCTGGCACGCGGGGAGTGGTGGTGCCAGGTCTGGGGTCTGTGCCCACAGGCATCCTGTGGGCTGGGGATGAGAGGACTGCGGGTGTCCTCCAGGTCTTTCCTTCCGCAGATCCTTCCTCCTGGCTTTACCTTAACTGTTTCTCCCTGTCTCTTTGATGTAGGTGTTTATGTACATCCGCAAGCGTGCAAATTCCGTTATTACAATTGCAATGCAGCGTTTTGTTCCTGGGGCTGCGTTGAGAAGGCTCAAGTGCCGTCTTTGCTGATTCAAAAGGACCGTGGGGAAAGAATCTGTTTACTTAAACATGGCAATTAAATACGTGTTACGTTGACCTTAGGAACTACTGGATTTGATGCTTAAATAAAACATGCATAAAGCAATAAACCTGAACAGCGTATGTAGGAGAAAGATACATCTATATAGCTGCCCTTACCGCAATAAAATCCTGAAAAACTGCGACGATGTATGAAGGTATTTTCTATCAGTGTCTTTGAAGGGGAGGCTTGGGGAAGGGTCTGCTCCCCAAAGATTCAACCTGCAAAGAGAGTGAAGCTTTATGCCGAGGGCAGCCAGGTGATGCTTTTGGGGGTGCAGCCCTACGTGTCACAGCCTGCTATGGGCACGCAGTGGCCAGGGATTTCCATAATCATCTTCCAGTCGTGAGAGCAGGATTGGAGCCGCCCTGAAACCTGTGAGTGTGTGTACGGTTTGTTTTGTGGGGTTTTTTTTCCCCGTGAACGGTAGGAGGTTGGGAGCGGCAGATGAGGGAGCCGGCTGGCTCTCCTGGGCGGGGGTGCCGGGGAGGGCTGGGTGCTGGTCCCACACCGGGCGCTGCCGGGATGCGGCTGCTGATGGCAGAGGTCCCGGGGGACCGTGCCGAGCTGGAAGGACCAGTTTTCCTCTGCAGCTGCCTTGCCAACAGCTCCCGGTGCCTCACCCTGCTGCTCTTCGCTGAATCAAGCTGGTGAGAGTTAATCGTCTTGCTCTGAGCTCTCCAGGTCCTTTGGCTTTTCTTTTACAGGCACGTAATTGATTCATTTAAGCAAATCGGCTGTCCTTTAGACCAAATGCTTTCTGCAAAAGTTAAAGATCTTGTCACATAGGGTAGCGCTGCATCGTCTCGGAGCCAAACATCAATAAAGCTCTTTAAAGAGCAAGCATGAAGGGTTCAGCCAGGTATACCAGGGACAGAAGTACGACAAATTATTGAACATAAATAGAATTTTTCTGGCTGTTGCATTCTCTGCTAGAATATAGAACTTGTTGAGAGGACAGCTGTTCACTGGAGCCGTCAGGATGGAGGGGGGTGGGAAAGCGCAGTGACTGATGCCTTTCACTAGGTGCTAAAACTTTTGGGGTTTTTTGTGGCTTTGTTGCTAGAATGTCAGTAATATTGATTTGTTTCATTTAAATGCTGAGGAGTGAGTGAAGAGAACCATATGCTTTGCCCAATTTCACTTTGGTTTCCTGGAGTATTACGCAAGCAGGACCTGGAGTTGCATGATAAATGGCAGAAACTTTTTTTTTTGGGCTGGCTGGCTTTTATTCTTACCAGTGCTTCCAGGTGCCCAGATAAACCCCAGCAATGTAAACTCGGAGCAGCTTAAATTACTTACAGAGATGCATTAAGCTAACGCCGCGCTTACAGAAAGAGTTGGCACTGCACTTCTGCGGCACCCGTCGATGGCGGAGAGCTGGCCCCTTCTCCTCCGCGTACTCGATCCGTGCCCTGATGCTTCCTGCATCCTTCCCCGAGCCACGTCTGGCCGAGAGCACGAGTCGATACCTCTGATGCTGCCCTGACGTTTGGGTACTGCCCTGGGTTTTGCAAGGCCGTGCAATTTCTAAGTGCTGGTAGCGACATCCGAGATGGATAACGCCACGTATCCAGGTGTGTGGATTTTTGGGGCATTGCGTGATGTTAGGAAATGTCACTCTGCAGTTTCATGTGCTTTTGCAGCACGTTGGTTTAAATGCCCTGTCTTTGGACTTGGTTCTTCTCCGGCGAGAGCTCAAAGCCCAGGAGCGCTTTGAAGCCACGCTGATTTTGGTCTTATTTGAGGGCCGGAGTAGTTGCACGAGCCGCAGGGAATTCTGCAGTGCGGAAGGTACATAGAAAAGAGCAGATATTTTTTTCCTGAATAGGCAATAAGTCTCACAGCAGAGAAGACCACAGGCTGTGAAGTGTGGAAGTGTCTCGCTAGTAAGGACAGGGTATATTCTCCTTAGATTTGGCCGAGGAGAACAGCGCAAGAAGAAGAGAGCAGCAGTATCTGGTTACCTGTGCGCTACGGATATTCCTGGAGCCAGGGAGTCCAAGGCGGGTAGAATAAGGAAAACCTAAGAGAGAGCAAGCAGAGATGGTGAACAATCAATGCAGTATTAGGTACGTACCCGGGGGAATTGGCATCCTGCCCTGCAAAGGTACACGAGGGTTTTATTATGAAGCTTTCTGCTTTCACGGGAAAACAGTTAGTCTGAATTAAGCACGTGCGCCGAGTGTGTTTAAGGTTTGTTGTTTTCAGCATTTTCTTCCTAACTGAAAGAAGAACTCGCCCTCGTTTCAGAATAAAAGGTGTCCCCAGTGAGCACCAGTTGTGAAAGGGCTGATGTGAACATTATGATGATAATTTATTTTCTTAAGAATGTTGTAATTTCAGCATTTCTATAATGATTATAAGCAGATGCAGGAAAGAATGGGGTACTGCTTGAGCATGCATCGCATTAGCAAAAACCTGTGTACTCGGTAATGTGTCAGGCTTTTGCAAATATATATGTGTTCCTTTAAAAGCATAAATAAATAAACAAACCCACACTGAGCTCTTACTTTTACAAGACTAAAGCTTCTACGTTAAGTTTTTTTATCGTTGTTGAAACTCGACCCCATTGCCAAATTTTCCTAGCACAATTAGGCAAAACTTTACCACTACGGTCAGAATTCTCTCGATGATATTTTTATGCCTGTCACTTGTCTTGCCTTTACTTTAAACAGAGAAACCAAGTTGATTCTGATGCTAGAATGAGCTACGGGGTAGTCTCCTCCATTTCTGGTTGGCGTTAAAGAACAAGAATACTGAGCACTAGTAGCCTTGTGCTGTTATTTATGGAGGAAAAATTCGAAACGTGTTGAAAAACTTGATAAATAAAGCAGTTGTAGTGCCCTTGTGAAACACAGCCTAGCTTTATTGAAAGCGAAAGTTGAATTATTAGAAAATGGTCCTGATGCTGTGTGTGAGGTAGCTAAGAATGCAGCTCCGAGGGAACCACCGTGTACCGCTGCCTTTGAAAGCCAAGGGTTTGCGCTGGATCTGCAATCGCTGAAAAATTTGCGAGAGGGAAGACAGGGAATTTGGGGAGAAATGCAGCGAGAACCGTGCTGCCGAGCGACAGCAGCACATCCGCTATCAGCACGGCACGGTCAAGCAGAGGAGTGGTTTGAGTGGTCTCCAAAAGAGCAAGGTATCAAGTTAGGAAAAGTGTGGAAGTACGTGAGTGTCGTGTAAGCACGTGGCTCCTGCCGAAAGCTGGGAAGAGCACTTCCAGGCTTGAAGCTCAGTCAGTGCTCCAGCATTTATTACGTGGAGGTCTGGGATGGTCCTGGGGCAGCCGATGGTGCATCTCACAGGGCACCAGTGGTGCCGTTCCCTGTGCTGGACTCCTCTTTTTACCGGCATGGCCACTGAAAAGGAGAGAGATTTGGACAGGAGCACCCAGCAGGTGGAATAAAATGTGAAATAATCTGCCTTACACGCAAACGTAGGCTATAAAAATTACTTAACGAAAGGTTTCTTTAAAGATTACATAAAGTAATCCCTGCTATTCTTAAGCTACTGAGGAACATAACAAAACCCAGTACTTTCTGTATGCTTTAAATGCTTTATTGCACGTAATTTAAATCCTTTTATTGCTAAGAGTGATAGATACCATTTCAGCTTTTCACCGCTGCAGTTTTGGTAATGTCGTTTCTGATTAAACATATATGGTATAGCATATTGAAGCATGAAATAGTTAAATTTTTAATGAGCTCAATGAAAATCGTATTGCTTTTGGGTTTGAGAGTATCGATATCCTAGCTGAACAAGTCAGACCTAATTAAAAGAAAGCACTGATGCACGATCTGCCTTTTTTTTTTTTTTACTGCATTCTCCCCATCTTAGAAGTATATATCCATTTTAAGCAAAGTCTACTTCCAGCTACCCGGGCTCTGTTACGCAGAGTAGAGTGATGAGAGGGATCTTTGATTTCTTTAAGCTGTTAATTCCTGAGCTGCAATTTTATGTATTGACTTCAGCAACATCGTGCATTTGGCTTTGAACCAATGAATCAGAAGATTTTTGAATGTTCAGCTCAATACTGCTTAGTTAATAGTTCCAGTGGTGCAGCAGACAGTTTTATTGTACGGTAGGAGGCAAACGATAAATCACAGGTAAGACCTGCCTGTATTTATTGCACAGAAAGCCTTTGTTAGAGGTCTGTTTTACTACAATTAAAAGGTACATATTCTCAAGGAACCTATAAAGTAGTTTTGCTTATAAAGCAAAGGGCTGCACCAGTATCAGCCCGGGTTTGAGTAAGGAAACCCAGTGATTTAACGGTAGAGGAAAGCATCAGAAGGATACCAAAGAAATAAAGTGTATCTTATGGCAAGATATAAAATGCAGTGGTGTAGATTTTAAAGGAGATGGCAGAATTTACAGAAGCTGACTATCCCAGGCAGCTGGCAAATGGACTAAAGAAGACAAATTTAAGACTTGCCAGAAGGAAACCCTATATCAGGGGATAGAAATTCAAGTGCTCTGCAAAGAAAATGTAAATAAGGCAGCAGACGTCTAAGAGGACTGTGGTCAAATGAAACTCAGAGAAACAGCTTCGTGCTGAGGAGAGAGGATGTGTTGTACGTGGAAAAATATCAAGTATAAGACCACTGGGAGGAATTTGGGAACAGCTGTCACCATGCTCTGGTAAGTTACTGTATAAACGATTATGAAACTTGAATATAGCAAGATGTTTAAGAGGGAATTGCCTTTAGCTACTTTTTGATGCCTAAACATGCTAAAAAAAAAAATACTTCTGCATAAGCTAAAAATTATGATAAAAAGCAGACCCCAGAGTTTTGTAATAAGTGGTAACGCTCGCCCTAGGAGGTGCACCAGGATTTGGCTGTTGAAAGGCAGGATCGTGGCTGTTTTCTGTGCAGGCGTTTGCTTGTCGATGTCAGTAAGTGAGAAGAAATTATGTACGCAAAGTGCACGATCAAAGCACGGCAGCTTATCCCGATGAGCATGAGGGAAGTGCAGAGTCCTCCTAGTGGACAAGGACACTTTTGTGCCTGGGTGATGACTACAGAGAGAGGGGTAGAGAGGTCTCGAGAGACCTTTCTTTGTACCGTGCCTTGTGCTTCAGTCTCCCAGCTGAGACTCGGAGCCCGAGTAACGCGTCTAAGGGTTGCAGGCAGTAAAATGTGTTTGGCTGGTGAATTCATACTAAGCAAGGTTACTAATTAGCTGTAGTAATGACAATACTATTCCCTTTCAGCTCCTCTGGAAATCCAGGTGTGTTGAAGTGTTTTAGTTGTTTGTCTTAGCTCTTGATGTGTTTATTGCAAAGGGAGCTGCAGTGCCCAAGAGACGCTGGGCCGGCACCTTCTTTGCCCTGTTCCCTAGAGGGAAATCTACCCTCTTGTTTTAACCTTTTTCAAAAGGAAACACCTCGCCTGCCAAGCTTATAAAGTACCAAAAACCCCTCAAACACCATCTATTATAGCTAAAATCATACAAGCAAGGGGAAAACTATGAGATACTACTCAACAAATCCAGTTGAGTGGATGTGTCATGTTGCATTTGCGGTAACAGATACTGTAAAATTACTTTGGGTTACTACCGCTTTCATGTTTATGGCTTATTGGTAAAATATGTGATGAAACTAAAGCACCAACATAGATTTTCATCAGGAAAGGAGACTCAAGATTATCCGCTATTACCATCTTGTAAGTTGTCCACAGGATAGAATTGGTGTCCTACTAGATAAAATCTACAGAATTTCCTGAATTCAAGTAAAACCAGGCAGCTGCAGTTAATAAAAAGCTATTGGTTGTCCCACTACTTTCCGGGAACGTTCATTCACCAGCAGAGAGAAATGACATTGGAGGGAAGACGGCAGGATAGTTGCTGAGTTGCGCAAAATCAGCAACGTTACCCTGCACTAATGCTGGAGATATTGCAGGGCTTTCTCATTTCTGCAAGGTGGTGTCAAAATAAGGGTCAAACCATAAAGCATTCTGTGTTAGACGGCACTGATGTTTTTCATGTGTTTAAAAAAAAAAAATCTTAAAATTGTTGTGAACTATGGAATTTAGGCAGCATTGGTTCCAAAAACATATTCTAAGAGTAGTGTGTACATTTAAAGGAGCGGTTTCATTTATCTTCTCATCTTGACAAGTGCAAGATTCTGGTTTACGCACAAAGCTTCTATTCCTAGTTAAAAAGACAGGGGACATGGCTTAATGAGTTGTCATCATACTTTCACGACGCTGGGTTTATTTTCTATAGCCCTTAAACTGTGAAGTTCGACATTTGCTCTAGTCTTCCTGAAAATGAAAGATTAGTTTCTAAAAAGTTTATTTGATTTTTTTCAAAACTGAACTTCGAAAAAAATTAATAAATTTGTGTTAAAGAGCAAAAGGCTCCACACCGTGTCAGCTCTCCTGTGGAAGGACACCAGGCACAGCTCTTGAGGTTTTATGCAGCTGAAGGCTCAGTTAATGGGCACCGGTTTCAAATACAGCTTCTTTTATAACTTACTTACCGGTTCACCTCTCACTGATTTTTATAAATAATTCGGGAAGTATCTCTAACTTCTGCAAGTGGGGCATGAGAACCTAATCAGGTTAGATGGCTGGTGAACTTCCCTGCCTATAAATTATGGATTTGAGGAGATTTGATGAAGTTGTGTATCTTTAGCTGTCTCCGTGTGTGTGTACTCACCATCTGCTCTCAGGAGAGGGACGATAGAGGGTCATTAAACCATAATGGTATTTACTGGAGTGGAAGCATCAGAGACAGACGGGTGACCACATCCCAGACTGAAGAAGCAGGAAATAATTTAAACTCTCTTCAGAGGCTGGAAAGTGTAAGCACCACGTGAAGCAGCAGATAATGCAGGGCTACGCTGCAGCTCTCAAACACAGCCTGGGGAAGGAAAATAGCTAGGGGCCCACAGAAATAAGGAAAACTGGGGTGACACTGTGAAAGTCATTTCTCCTTTGAGTCCTTCCAGCTTCCTCTGGATAAGCAAGAAACATAGCTAGGCTGCTCTTCCCCAGGGGAGATGGCAACAGTTGGTTTAGGAAAGCTGGGGTTCTAGCCTGGTCTATTTAAAATGAAAATACGCTATCTGGCTGTTTCTTAGTAGCATAAAACTCCTGATTATACTAAATATCTTTTTCCTAGTATCAAATGAAAGTAACGTTTGAAAGTTAAAAATCCATACGTGAGGGTTAACAAGGTTTTTGCATTTTCCAGACACACTAACAGTGATGCAGCCTTAAATGTCAATTGATTTAGAGTATCTTTTAACCTTACATCAATATTAGGGTTTAGTGTAATTCTCCCACAAGAAATCTCCGGAGTGATCTCTCTGCTTGATGTTAGAGTACAGTTTACTTTCAGCCTATTATTCCCTTAAATGCTGTTTCTTTCCACATATTGCCTTGGATGTTACTCGTGCTGAGCGATGTGTAAGCGTAATCGTACTTTTGTTTTTGTTACAAAAATGTGCAACATTACTATCTGAGCAGCAGCCAGGACTTCAAAAAACATCTCTCTATGAAGGCTTTTTCCTCTGGCCAAAATCCTGTCTTTCATGCCCGTGCTTACCAAATTACAGTGGTTCTGTCCCCAGGTTGAGATCAGCGATTATGGATGATCATCATGATAGACTTTCAACGGGCTGCTCTTTGTCCATCCTCTCAAAGTCAATCTCTTGAAAAGTGTATCAAGGTAAATTCACTAAATGACTACGGATTACATTTGGCCCACCTCAACCACTGTTTTTTATTAGCTATGACTGATCTTGGAGATGCCTGACAAATCCATCCTGCCTAGGGATGAGTGAAAGCCTTACGCTCAGTTTCAAATCCGAGTGGCTTGCAAGAAGGTCTCCTGCTACAGGCAGGTTTGGGTGAGCAAGAACCCAGAGAAGCCAGGAAAGAAAAAGTAATTTAAGGAGCTTTTTGTTTCTCAAAAGAGGTGATAGGTTGCAGTGAAACACACCGAAAAAGGAAACGCAGTTGTGAAGGCTGCGTGAGGGATGTGTTGCAGAGCTGTGGAAGTTCGCTGATAAATTGTCTTTAACGTGTACGTTTGACCACTTGTCCTGCACTCTGCTCACTAATCCATCACTTATACTGCTGCTTCCCATGTCCCATGCCTGTGAAGAGCTGGAAACATCTTCTTTTTTTTATTATACTAGAAGCAAAACATGATTTACCTCCAAATATACCTATTGTATTTTTTGAAAATGAATCAACAGGACAAAAAGTAAATAAACCAACTCTCTTGGTTGGAGACACAGAAAAGATATTTGGTCTTAAAATCCTGTCTGGTTTGAAGCATAATTTCTTGCATTCCATCACAAGTAAAGATAAAAATTTCATGGATTAAGTTTTTTTCATCAATTTGTTGTTATGCACACCTGAGTATAGGTTTTCGATTTTCCAGGATGCAAAATTTAATGTGCTGGGTGTATTACAGCAGTTCAATAGCATGTAAACATTACATATTAGCTCTTTTCTGTCTGCAAAGTTTTGCACAGCTTAGTTTAGCAACTAAAATAGCGGGAGGTTGAATTTGAGCCGTGCAATAAGGAGATTTCCCATTGGAATTTAGCCTGTTCAGCTCAAAAGGTTGCTGGGAAGGTGTCAATGTGCGGTTGTTGAGAGCGGTCCGGCGCAACCCGGAAGCGGACCGGACACGTCTCCGCTGGGTGCCGCCCCGCACCCAGTGTCACCTTCGTGCCAGCCTGCCACATCACCGCAGCCCGGGCAGTCCCCACTAGCTCACGCTGCAGAAAGATTTCTTTTCACCTAGAAGAAAAACGCAAGAAGCGAGAAATGCGTCTGAAGAGCCCATAAAACCATGTTTTCTGGGTTTCACATCCCTAATTCTGGTGTTTTTTAAAAGCCATCTAGTCCTTTTTAGCGTCGTCGCTCCATCCTCGGACTCGCTGCAGTACATGTGTAGACTTACTGGAGTGGTTATGAAAAAAGCTTCAAAGTGGAAATGCAAAATTCCGGTTTTATGTTGCTGCCTTATGCCGTGTTTCATTCTGGAGAAGAAACATCCTTCTCCTTGGCACGGGGGGTTTTGTTAGCTGGCTGGGCACTGCGAGGAGGGCGCATCTGACAGCCCCCAAGAAAAGGCTTGTATTTCTTTCGCAGTTTAGTGTATGTAATTGCTGCAAGGGACAGCTCTGGGAAAGACACTCATTTCTCCCCACTGTCACAGTATGACAGCGCCTGCCAGAAATGGAAAGGATTGGGTGGTTTTTCCAGAGTTCTCCAAACAAAGGTATTTATTTTCAGTGTTAGAACTTAAGGGAGTGTGATTCTTAAAGGCTGACAATGGTTGCTTGGCCTGGCCATCTGAAACCCTCTGGTGTGGCGTGGAGCACCTGGAGCTGAACGAAGGAGTGCTGGATGAGATGGTGGCAGAGCTTGGAGGCAGGAGCGCCTCAAATTCTTGCCGATAAAAGTCCTCCTGAGTTTGGGTTGCTTTGAGTGATCCTTTGTTTCCAATTCATTTAGCGTATGTCAGCTGCGGCTTCGTGCTAGTACCGGTGAAGGCATTGGCAGTGAGACATCTCGGAGACGAGCCCTTGACAGTGGGACTTGCTTCCCCCCTTTGGATTCAAGGACTCTGGTCCTGTGCTCCAAGGACATGCTTGTTCTGCACAGCTTTTCCAGCAGTGCTTGAGAGGCGGATAAAACAGGGTTTGTGGAAAAGCCTGGGGAGGCTCCGTTTGGTTGAGCTAAATCCTTTCCTACCCACTGCCCTAAACGACTGTGCGCAGGTTGAGTGCTGAGTCTGTGTCTGCAAGGAGAAACAAAGCCCCACGGAGCTGTTTAGACTCCAGTTTTCAGTTGTGTTGTGCAAAGTTAATTTCTTTTTTTTAAATCTAGAAAATATTTAGCCATTTTGAACCATCCCTCATTTTCTGTGCCCTACGTGTGCAGCTCCCTGGGTTGCCAGGAGATACCTTTCTAATCGAGTTTGTCACTAACAAATGTGCTCCTGTTTCAGAAAATGAAATCGACAGAATTGACTTTCTGTCTATGAGGTTTGAGAGCAGGTTTCAGGCAGGAAACGGGTCAATACTCAAAAATATTGCAGTGAAATAATTGGAGGATGTGATTATTATATTTTTTTCAGGGGCGTGTGTATTTCTTAGTTCAGAAGAAAGTTGTTTGCCAGTCGATTAGCTCTACCCTGTGTTGCTATTCTGCATGTACCAGATGACACCCTATATTCTTTAAAGCCTGTCAATTTTGTATTTTCTACTTTGTATGTGGCAAAGCTAATCAATATGATAATTTGAATACCAAGACCAGGGTGAAATTCTTATCCTTTATCATATTTCATTTATCATATTTAAGTTCATTCCATAGAAATGCCGACTAAAGGAAAACACCAGAGGTAAGCGTTGCGATAGCTTGCACGATGCATACCTGCTCGTCCCAGCTAGAACGTGATTGTCCCTGCAAGGAGAGTTATTTCATCAGGGCATTTGGCTTGGTAGGGGTATGAATAAGCACACAATAGCAGTGCTTAAAGATAAGTTTAGGGTATGGGTCTGGCTCTTATATTTATTTTCTAAGAGCACAACAGCTACTGGTTTTGTTGTCATAGAGTATATGGTGGATGAGAAGCTCAACACGAGCCGGCAATGTGCACTTGCACCCAAAAAGCCAACCATGTCCCGGGCTGCATCCCCACAGCGGGGGCAGCAGGGCTGGGGGTGGGATTCTGTCCCTCTGCTCCGCTTGGGGGAGACCCCGCCTGGAATCCTGGGTCCAGCTCCGGGGGTCCCAACAGCAGGAGGACACGGAGCTGGTGGAGCGGGGCCGGAGGAGGCCCTGGAGATGCCGGGAGGGCTGGAGCCCCTCTGCTGGGAGGACAGGCTGGGAGAGCTGGGGGGGTTCAGCCGGAAGAAGAGAAGGCTCCGGGGAGACCTTCCAGCCCCTGCCAGTGTCTGAAAGGGGCTCCAGGAAAGCTGGGCAGGGACTCGGGATCAGGGAGTGGAGCCACAGGACAAGGGGGAATGGTTTTAAACTGGAAGAGGGGAGATTTATATTAGACATAAGGAAGAAATTCCTTACTCTGAAGGTGGTAAGAAACTGGCCCAGGTTGCCAAGAGAGAGGTAGTAGATGCCCCATCCCTGAAAACACTCAAGGCCAGGTTGGACGGGGCTTTGAGGAACCAGGTCCCAGGTCTAGCGGGAGATGTCCCTGCCCAGGGCAGGGGGGGTTGGACTAGATGGCCTTGAAAGGTCCCTTCCAACACAAACTATTCTGATTCCATGATTTAAATACTCCTGCACTGACCGGAAGGTCGGCATTGCTAGCGCTCTCTCCCTCTGTGCAAGTGTACATGGATATTTGGTATCACCGGGAATTCAGTTCCTCTCTCGGTTTGAAACGTGGGTTCAGGCCTCGGTTCTGTTGGAGGGGACCATGCACCGCGTGCGCCACCATGCTTTGGTCCTTCCTCGGGTGGCAGGGACTGACGGCTGTAAGGATCAGCCACGGGTCTTGGGAGCACCGCCTTCCTGCTGGGGTGGCTCAGGGACCACGGGTCTAGACCATGGTCACAGTCAGGAGACATCGTCTATGAACTCCTGTCTAATACCCCCAGACTCTCCCTGTGAAATCAGCTCACTGGGCACTCCTGGAGCAACACTGAAAGTTATTAAGAATTCCTAATTGTAGCCCTAGGCATTAGAAGTCAGGGATTATGCTGGGGACATGCGTTTATTCCCCTTGGTTAGAGGTGTGCCAGGTCGGCCGGTCCTGTCTCTCTTTGTGGAGCTGAACCCAGCAGCGTGTACGGCTCAGGACACCAGTCCTATCTGCTCCGAAGCCACAGCGTTGCTTATCCCAGACTGCCAAACAGCTGCAGCGCTGCTTCCCAGCAAAAGACTATTTTCCCAGTGAAGTTTTCACAATAAGTTTTAAATGTAAGTCAGGATTCATGGAAGTTGCCTGAATTTTTAAGTACATTTAAATTATGCCCTGCGTGTGGCTTGGGTTTTTTTGATAGTTTCTCTGAACTTCCTAGTTAGGTGACCGAACGTTTCTCTGAAGGAAAATGTGGAAACAACCAATGGTCATGTCTTCATCGTTATAAAAGCGAGAGTTTCACATCTGAGTTTAAAAGCAGACAGAGCTCTGTAGCATTAGTTGATCTTTGTATGGACTTTAATACCCTTACAAACCTAAAAGTCTGAGGGCTGCTGGGCTTGAGAACCTCTGCAGAAGCAAGCAGACAGAAGGAACAGACAGATAAACTAAGGGACACTTAAAACTAGTAACTTTGTAGACTGAAATTAAATATTTTTATATCTCCAAACTCAGAACAATTGAGTCGTGTGATTAGCGCTCAATAGCGGTGCCTGCTGTGCCTTTACTGTGATTTTCTTTCTCATGCGTAGCAATTTAAAAAGAAAAAAAAAAAAAGGAAGAAATAGGATTTTTCCTGCTGTGTCTGTAACTATCAGCTTTGCTGCTTTGCCTTCTGTCTCGTGTTTTCAGGGAAGCCACAGCTTCCTCGGCTCCTCCTTCCACTGCAGAGGCTGAAATGGGCAAATGCGCGTTGCTTGTAGCATCTCGAGCCTGAACCGTATCGCGGCTCGTCTCCTCCTGCAGCATCCGACTCCTGTAACGCCACTGAGCAACTTCTCTTGCATCACTTTGATTGAAATATTTATCTTTCTCCTGTTTTATCTGTAACTTCTGGCTCGCTTTGTCATGGAGTTCCCCTTGATAATGTGGTAGTCGTAAAATACTGGGGAATGTAATGGTTGTGCCGTTAGTTGCTGCTTTAATTACCATAAAATGAAATAAGCATTCCTTGTTCAATGTTGGCAAGGGTTTATAATGTGTATAGCTCTGTTTGAATGGGTATCCTGTACATGGAACTGATTTAACGGATTTAACACCTATGATGCAGGTATTTATCACATTACAATATTTCTTCCATCCGGTGCAGTTTCTATTATTTCCACTATGGTCTTATCCAAAGCCCGTTGGCGCTAATAGGCTTCTATTAGCATCAATGATCTGTAAGTCAGGTCGTAAAGTGGGCTGTTTCTGCTCACTGGTTATAACGACTAGTCATTGCCTTAACTGTCTTAACAGGAGATAAATTAACATACTACTGTTGTAACTTAAACTGTAGAATTTAAGTTTTACGAGACACGGTAAATTCTTATCTACCTATTTGAAAGATCCCTTTAATTATATGGCAAGGGAGAAGCCTCATATAATCTGGGTCTGTCCTCCTTGTTCACAGCGGGGGTCTCAAACCACCCCTCGGGTCTGGCTTTGTTGCTTTTTGAGAGTCTCCTACTAGTTGCAAGGGTGGCTTTGCCCCCGGCGCCGTGGCGCCAGCGCCCGCTCAAGCTCCTCTTTCCCACCCCAACCCTCTACCTTGACCTTGGTGCCTGGTTTCTCCTCTGCTCCCTGGGTTTGTCTCCTACCAGACTGCGCTCTGCCTCGCATCCTTATTTCTGCCTGCCAGCAGTGTTGTCCTTGGGAGGGTTTTCTTCCCAAGTTCCCTGGGTCCCGTACCGGAACAGCCCACCATGACGGGTGGCTTCTCCCCTCCCGGTCACAGAGGGAGCACTCGGCTCTGAGCCTTGCCGGGGGCTCCGCGGTGCTGTCGGAGGTCTAACGCCAGGCGGTCAAGGACACAACTAATGCCACGCGTTAGGACTGGTCTCCAGCACGTGCTGGAAAACCAAAAAAGATCCGACTCCTGTTAAATAACCTGGCT
Source organism: Chionis minor (assembly GCA_013398295.1). Taxonomy (NCBI): domain Eukaryota; kingdom Metazoa; phylum Chordata; class Aves; order Charadriiformes; family Chionidae; genus Chionis; species Chionis minor. Next base: position 702,274 of record VZSF01003422.1, read on the forward strand.
CCTGATCCTGCTTTCAGTCCTGGCTCTATGATGATGATTTAGAAAATCATCTAACTAAACAGGAAATGCCTCGAATGGCAGTAGGGCTGTTGGGGACTTGTGTCTTCCTTTGGAGTGATTATGGGAAATGATGGAGGTGACAATTTCAGCATGGTCAGATTCCTAACCTCAAACCTATGAAGCTGAAGTGGGTGATATTTTTACTCAGACATGCTTTTCATTCTTTTCTCAGTGTTTGTTTTCTGATTTCGTACTCTTTGTTTCCTGGTTTTGGACTCTCTTATTTCCAATTCAAGATGTTACAAACTTTTTAAAAGAAGTTGTCTCAGAAACACCTGGAAATGACCAAGAAGTTTAGCTAAATACTGAATGTATTAAATTTGAATTGAATGCTCCATCTATGCAAAATGAAAAGCGGAAAATACTGACTACGGCTGGAAGTGAGTTGGCACATAAAGATAAGATGCAGAGGAAGGTTGAAAAGTTGACAATTAGCACTCTAGGAGATATTAAAATGGGGTTTCATAGGTAGTCGAAAGGAATGTTTTGACGCAGTACTAGGACACGTGGCTTCTATGTGATTCCATAAGTAGCTGGGTCTGTCTGCAAGCTGGCAAGAGATGAACTCCTGCCACCTCTTTGGAGAACAGGCTGAACCGGTGTGAATTCATCCTATTTCTTCATGCTGACTCCTTCCATGCAAGGTGGGAGTTTTGCATGTCTGTTCAGGGAGGGGCTTAAAAAAGGGAGAGGTCTGAAAATCTACACACTGGTGACGGCTTCAGTGTCAGAGCATTTTGCCTGTGCATCGAGACCTCGCCTCGTGTCCCTCCTGGCTCCTTCCGTTCCTTCCCATGTCCTCCCCATGCTGCTGTGCTCTCCCCTAGGCAAGGAGCGGAGGAGCTTCAGGCAGCTCCTCCTGGGCCACTGCTGTGGCTTGGGAAGGGGGAGCAGCTTCCATGAGTCTATGGGACCACGCTCTGCTCCGTTCCACCACCATCCCCGGGTCTTCAGCTCGCAGGAGCGCAGGGTAGGCAGAGCCCTAAGCCAGGGATAACAGGAACACACATTTCTGTTGGCGTCTTCTGAAGCCGTTATACATAAATCAATGCCGCAGTCAAGTTTGCAAACCTTATTTCCTTTCATCTGTTCCCTATGACAAGAAAACCAAGGGCTTAATGTGATATCTCAATAAATCCTCATGCTACCATCCAGCCATTCCTGAACTGCCACGCGGCTCAGATCATTTGACACAGTCATCCACTGCAGAGATGGTTCTTGTTTTGTCTGGCCGTGGGGTTGCTTCCTCCAATAATTGATATTCCAGACTGAAAACAAAAAGCGTGTGTGGTGCCCCCTTTTTTTGCGGATCTCTGCCAGCTGCTCGGCGCTTACCAGCTTGACAGCCTCTGGCAATGAGGGAGTATGCAGCCACTCTTATTTTATTCTTTTTTTTCCTTAGCAGGAGCCAATGCTTAGTACAACATGCCTTCAAACAAATGCACTACTTCTGTGAAAAATGGGAGAGGCAGAAAAAGGCAGTGATATCACATAATCTGCATAGTCAATGTAGGCAAATGCAAGTGTGTTTTCAGCCCTCTAATAGGGTGTCGTAAACATGCAGGGTTTTATGGCGTTCCGCTGAAGAATAGCTCCCATAAATTACAAGCAGTGCAATTTCTTTGTTTTCATTCGGAAGTTTATTTCCTTTTATGTTTAGTAATTAAATCAGAGCAAAAGGATGGCATTATGGAGTGTACCAAATAATAGCGGTGATTACACGGAGGTGTCGTAAGAGTCACTTTGTGTTGCTCTGCACGTTGCCGGTCTCAGCCGCGCTCCGCCTGGCCGAGCCTGAACCAGCCGGGAGCTCCTGCCCTCCCCCTATTTCCTAGCGAGTCACTTAAGGTTCAGCCGCAGTTTCCAAATCCTGTTCTATAGCGGTTTACTGGCCTGGCAGGAGGTATCTCCAAGGAGTTCCTAGGTGCAATTTCGAGAAGATTCCGAAATCGCTAACAATTTTCCTACGTACAAGAGACCAGTATGTTTTCCATTACAGCCTATTTATTCCCTTAATTCCAACTCAGAATAATCCCAAATGCCATCACTGCTTGAGCAGCAGCGCTCGCTTCTCATTGTACACCAAGCCTTAAGGAGTTTGCGTGTCCATCAGAACTGGTATGAGGTGGCAGTACCAGCAGGGCAGAGATCCTTCCAGCCTCCGGTGGTCTTCCTTTGGCTGCGCGGTTGGTTGATTTTGGAGCATTTACTCTCCCAGTGGGAGGGAAAAATTGCCTTCAGTGCAGACTGAAGATCCGAGCCATTCCAACCAACTGATTTCAAAGCTGAATTAGGCCATTCTGTATGTCCACAGTCAACGCAAGACCTCCATTTATCTGCTTCTCTTTTAATTTCCATTTTTTTATGAAGCTAACACTTTTAGGTGTAAAACCAGACTACTTGATAGCAAAATAGCACAAACAGGGTCTTGACTCAGCTGTGTCTTTAGTTCAGGTTTGCAAAGGAAATGGTGACATCACTATTCCTGCAGTCAGAAGAATCCCAAAGGATGCACGAGTAGCGCGCTGTGCCTTCGCTTGATATCCCACGTGCAATCCCAGCCTCGCTGCTGGAAACAGTCCGCAGATGGCGGGAGGAAAAGCAGGTTGGGAGTCTGTAAATTCTCGTATTTCGCTGTGTTTTCTCATTGCGTGGGTTCCTTAGTTTCACAAAAATATTCAGCTTTGCACCATAAACTGTGCCGCCACTGGCTCCGAAGGGAAGTGTGGCGGGAGGTGGAGCACCCAAAGCTGGCTGCGGGCAGGAGAGCTGCTGAGAGCAGCCAAAATGCAAGGCTGAAGGCCTCAACACCGCCGTCAAAAACGTTTAAATAAGACTCACTGGAATTTGATATTGGGATGTTGTAAGCAGGATGCCAGGGAAGTGACTGGTGGCCCCCTCGTTAAGGAGGACGTGTGGCCTGGGCTTTTCTTCTCGAGGAAAGGGGTGGTGGAGACGCCAGCCTGGCCAGCAGGGAATGCTTTCCGACTCCTCGCGTCAAACTTCTGTCAGGGCTCATTTGTCATACGGCGTTTAGACCGCCCCGAGATATTTTTTTGTCTCCTACAAATCACTTGGCAGCCAGAGGCAAGGGTAGAGCAGACCCGTTGTGTTTTAAATATGCATGCAGAAATTCACTTTAAATAGGATGCAGTTGAGAGTGCTGCTGGGAGGCACCGAAGGTTCCTGGGCTAACGCAACACAGGGTTCAGGTGACCAACTTCCAATGTGGCACAGAGCGGCTCCAGCTCCATATCTCCCAGAAACAGGTTCAAGCTGCAGGACAGCCTGTGAGCATCCCCATGAAACCTTTCCTTATTTGTACCTACAATATGCAAAGTGTATATACTTCTTTTTTTTTTTTTCCTTTCTTATATACATGGTTCTGGTCTTCCATACCTTAAATTCTGCTAGAGAAAAATAGGGAAAAGCTTTGAGCAAAACGTCATCTCTGAGTTCAAGAGTAACCACCCTATTCCCTGGGCATCACGTCCTCCGAGACCCAGGTCCAGGAGTTCTAAGTTCATTATTTTATTCTACCTATTGCCACCAATTTAAAAAAAAAATAGTAATTTCTACAGGGTTGATTTGTATTGTATTGCTACTTGAATAAAATAATTATACAGATAATGTTAAGCATAGCTATATACTAGGCAGGCTCATTAAAACTAAATAAATGGTTTAATTCTTTTTTCAAGAGGAGAAAAATGAGGTGTATTTATGACAAAATAAGGTTTAGTGGATTTTTTTAATGGGAGTTTTCCCAGCCTGAGGTTAAAATCTATTTTTAATATTTTGTACAGCAATAGGAGGAACAAGCAGCTGTGAGAAATGTTTTCTGCAACTCAATTTTCATAGTTCAAGAACTGAGGGGTTTTAGGAAGAACTGGGTATCCCAGACGAGCAGTGGGTGACGGGGGCCGGGCAGTGGGACTCGGCCTCATATAGTTCTGGCACCCACCGCATGTGGCTGATCAGTTAGATCAGCTTTGTTTGGAATATTTGATATATAACTTGTTTTGATCATTTGCATGAGTCTTCTGGGACATCGCTCTTCCCAGACGGTGGGAATCTTTCAGATTCAAACTGAATAAATGCACCAGGTGGTTACTGGCTGCAAATAATATTTCAGAAAATATTTTGCAGTGCTACCTCAGTCCACTAAAATTTGTTACAGGGATGCAGTCACCAAAGTATAAGTTTCACTTTTTAATAAATTCAGACAACTCTTATTTACCCAGCCCTTAATTTGGACCATGGTTATTTTTTGAAAGATCTCTGAAGAGCTAGAATTTAGGCATTGGTATGCCAGCAAATACTGAGTAAATCCATCCTCTTTACTTCTGCTTCCAGCTGTTGTAGGAGGCCTGTTTTTGTCAGTAAGAAAAATTTATGGCTCCCTGGATGCCATTAGTTTGAAAAATCAGGGAGGATTTCTTTTTGTCCAAGAGGAGTAAAACTTCAATGGCATCCCAGCAGAAATACAGTGCTAAGCTCCCAACTTTGTGTTTGGAAAAGTCAGAGGGTGAAAGCAGTTCCCTTCAAACATTCAAATTCCAGGCAATCTTTTAAAATAAACTTTGAAACACTAAATCTATGCAACAGGGATCGTAAAATTGTTGGTGGTTAGTTTTTTGGGTTTTTTTTTTTTTACCTTCCCTAGGCAATTTTTGAATTTCACAAAGCAGTTAAAAACATTTTGAGGTCCAAGCATCTCAATTATCTGGACTTGAAACCTTCTGCTGGTAATAGGTGATGAGGGAATTGTTGTTTTGATAGCCTGCGTTCCCAGGAATACGCTGAGTGCGAGACTGGCGGCTTATAACTCTTCAAAGTTAATGAACTTGCTTGTTGTTTTTCTTTTCTAAGTTCCGTTTTTTACTCCGAAGAGGCACCCAATTTGTAGCCCGGAAGGAAGGCAGCGCGCCGGGCACAGCGCTCCTCCTAACATGCGGATGTATCCAACACGCTTGATTCCCCCTGTAGAACTCCTATGGAGAGAGTTCTCCTTTCGTCTTTGACAAAAAATAGATTATTTTGTAAGCTCCAGAAGTGAAAAGTAAAATGTCATTAAGATGCTGATTGTAGAGATGTCACAGAAATATCTTCAATATTCAGTATCACTTTCTTGTTTGTTTGTTTCCTGGACAAGATAATGCGCTCTGATAAGGTGTGTTTTGGGAATGCACCCACTCAAAAGGGAATGATAACTTTGAATGGTACTTATCTATCTTTGTTCAGAGAGTGAAACTGTCTCGATTCATTATCTGGAGCAGTAACCTGGGGATAAAAGCGACTTCATCACCAGGTGGAGTCCCTTGAGCCTTGTTTCTTTGGTGCAACGTTCTGTCAAACCGAGATGGCAATAAATAAACCCTTATTTCTTTAGGAAATTTATGATCGAAACTCACATGGAGCTTAATACCCCACTTTGGCCGACAGTTTATTTTTGCATCCTGGACTTTCCCAGTGTGTCTGTATCCTCTGGTGGAAAGGGAGACCTGGCTTGGAGACCAGGATGGGCTGGGTTTGCTATGGAGGTGGCTGCAGGGTCCGGTGTGGCAGCTGGCTTTGGTCGTGTGCTCTGCTCTGCATCCAGGTCTCTCGCTGATGGTCTCTGCTATCAGAAAAAAGAAAAAAATAATAATAAAATGGAACGTGTAATGGGTTTCACAGAGCATTTCCATTGATGGTGGATCAGTGATATGGCTAGGAGAGAAGAGCTGGACCTACTGAATACCGACTCCAATATCTTTTGCTCTTCAATTCAGTTTTGCTGTCCCTCAAGCTGGTACTTTATGCAGAGTTTATCATTTATTGCTTGGATATATGGCATAGCCGTTCATTTTAACCTTGCAAAATACTGCATTGAAAATTGTACTTTGCATGAAGCTGGGACTTGTTTCGAAATTGGTAAGTTTTAAGGTAACAGTTCTAGGCAATCCTCAGTAAAAGACTCTGTTAAAGAGAGTAAATTCTAATTTGTAGAAAATGTCAGGCTATGAAGTTTCACTGCTTGTAGCTTTATATTATGATAACGTTGCTCCTGGTTTGAGCAAAGTGCCTCCCAAGTTTGTGGTGTGATGGAATTTTTCTGCGTGGAGAAAAGCTGGATGTTACCTGATACAGGTGCTCCCTTGAGCAAGTGTTTCTCACTATGTGCCTTCCATGGAAAAGGTAGAACAATACATAGTGACCTCTAATTAACACCGGTAGCTCTAATTTAGACTTGCCTTTAGTGGCACAGATCTCCTTACCTGGAAATGATTTATGCTTACAAATTATTCAGGTTTTACAGGGCAATGACGGTTTCCTGAGGCCAAAAGACAAAGAGTAAGGGTTGTGATAGGGTGATGTGTGGTAGTTAGTGGCTAGTAATTAAAAGGCTTTAATCACTGTCATTTTTTTCTTCAGTGGAAAACTGTGCTCTGATTCACTGGTTCAGAAGGCAATGGGACGGGTTGCGCAGCTGGGAATATGCGGCATTTGAGCTGGGTTGCTGCTCCAGGGAGTGGGTTTTGCTGGCGATGAAGGTGTGCAGGGAATACTGCAACGCGGTAAAACGTTGAGAGAGTGCGTGCCTGGTCTTAGCCGACTATTTTTGTATAATCCACGGTCTCTAATCAGGTTTCAAGCTGTGACATTAGGTTCTGCATGAAGATAAAGCAGGAATATTGCTTCTGAGAGTTTCTAATCGAACAAGTCAGGAAGGGATGGCGTCAGCGATAGTTATTTCTATACGCTTTTTATTACATCAGCAACAAGGACTCTCCCTGCCTGCCCCACAGCTAACAGAGCTGGCCCCACCGGCCAGTTTCTGAGGGGATATATAGCATGAGCGTAAGTTACAGAGCACTTGGGCTGAAAAAACTTACGTAGAAAAAACTGTATTCAAATTCTAGGGATCGTAATTCACCACAGTGGGCACTCGCTGAGTTATTCCTTCAGCAGTCTTTGCTAATATTGTTAGAATTACATTTATTGTCTTAATCTGGTGGACGTAATCCTCGTTTCCCGTGTGCCTGTGCACCCAAAGCATCCTCCTCGGGTGAGGAGTGAGCGGTGGCAGGCATGTGACGGCGAGGGGGTGGCTCAGGCACAGCGCACCAAAGACCCAACAGCCTGACAAATATAAATGACTGGAGCGAGTTGGGAACTTGCATCTGTTGAGGTGCTGCAACTTCCTCGATGCAGTGAAATGAAATCTCTATCTAGTGAATGTGAACGAATGCCCAAAGGAGGAAACACAATGTAAAAACTGACATTGTTTTTCTCAGCCTTTCTTTTTTGGATAATTAATTTTTTGAAGCATTTCATTCCCATTTATCATAAGCGTCTCTCGGAAACGTGCTGCGTATGTGTCATTTGTTTTACCAGCCACGCTATGCCCGTATATATTTCATAATGTGTGAACTGCGTATAAGTGCAATTCCAGAAGGGATAATTTCAACAAAGAAGCTTGAGCTAGATCAGGATCTGACAGACGTGCTGTGAGAACGAGGACAGCTTGGTGAGAGGTGCCACTGGCACACTCCTGCTGCCCTTCATCTCCCCAGGCCGTATTTTCAAATTCCCTTTTCTCTTCCCTTATGCAAAAGGGAAGACCAGTATTTATCTCAGGACGCATAACAACAGCTACTATAGCAGAAAAAAACCTGTCTTTTGAGTGCTGAAAAGAGGCAGTGACGTGTACATCAAAAAAAAGTATCACTGTGAAGACTTGCACCGTTGAGGACACGTCTTTTAGGCACCTTCTATTTTTGGATGTTCAATTTTGCGGGTCACAGATTGCATCTGCTGAAGAGAGCCTGTGCCTCTCCTGACACACAGGCCTGGGTTCAGCAAAGTATTTAGGGGCTGGATCGGCGTTAGGAATGTGATGCTTTGCTGAATCTGGCCCACAGCCGGCGTTCAGGAGCTGGGACCAGCAGGAGATGGAGCTGTCCCAGGACGATGGTGGGAGGAGTGTGTCACAGTGATGCTCTCCAGCAGCATGGGCTACCAGCTATTTCTGAGCAACATGCCCAAAAGCTGCCCGTGATTTAAGCATCTTGGACACTTCACAGCCCTTCAGAATCATCTCATCCAGGATCACTGATTTTTCACTATTTCACCCCGGGTGATGTGGTTCTTGCCCCTCAGGCTAACGTGCTCACAAAGGTGTCCAGCTGCCACATTGCTTTTGGAAATTAAATTGTGAGGATATTCTCACACTCTTCTGCCTGATGTATTGGTGCAGTCCCATTGAGTAAGGTCTAATCCTGCTGCTTTCCCTAACTGCTGTTAGCATTTTGTTCCTGCTGCAACCTTGTTATGAATTAATTCCTCATGCTGCTCCCCTGGAATAATATTGTTTAACCCCTTTCACAGATGAAGTGATTTTCTTTAATTTAGGAAAAACCCTGTTTGTCTGTTACATGAAAGACACCTCATTGCTTTTGGCCCATGACCCTTTACTAAAGCTGAACAGCTTCTTTACCCTTCATTGATGGAGGACGTCCCTGTGCTACCATTCAGTGTGTCACTCTGAGTGACTTCCAGTTAATTATTGGAGGCTCAAGGTTATTGTTCTTCCAGTCAGATGGGGAACAACCTCACCTTGCAACCAGCAGCAAAGGGACTGGAGAATCCCTGTGTTTGGAATTCTCTCCATTCCATTCCAAATCTTGGTGTTCCCAGAAGCAAAATACATACTGCCTGTCCTCGATGTGATGGTCATTCTGGACTTAAATGATCTTACAAATTGCTAAGGAACGTCAACAATATATATTCTGCAACCTATTTGGACAGCCCATACCTGTGCTTGAGCTGGCCTTGAGAAGTTTTTCCTAAAGTCTAAACCTTAATCTCTTTTGTATGTTCATTTGCGTCACGTCCGCTTTGGACGTGGGAACAAATCATTTCTTTCCATTTCCAACAGTCATTTACATGTTTTAATACTGTTGGCTTTTTTCCTCTTCGTCATTCTTCAGACTAAGCAACTCCATTTGCTCTTTATTTATAGGACTTGTTTTATGGACCTCTAACCCTTTGTAGCGTTCTTTGGATGCTTCCACTTGGGGCCAGCCTTCCTGGACGTGCCGCACTACGTGCGTCTGAGGCCCCCGGTGCCGGGGGGAGGCACAGGTTGCTCACCCAGCAGGAATTTGCAGACAGAAAGGACCTGCAAACCTGGTTTATACATCCCAGTCAGGGTTTTTGCTGCCTGCAGTGTCACAGGGCGCTGCCGACACGTGCAGCCGCGTACGGAGCGGTGCAGAGCTGTCACCCCGCCGCCTGCTCCCCGGCATATGTTTGTGCTATTTAATGCACCATCCTATTTACTGCAGCACGCGTCACTTGCCTCTCACACAATTTCATCCTTCTGTTTTAGCCTGCTTTTATGTCCAATTTGTCAGGATGATTTTGAATTACTTTCACCTCCTCAGAGGCACCTGCAGCCTCTTAGTGTCACCAGCAGACTGAATAAGCACGCCTTCTCCTCCACTATTGCTATTAATAAAAATACCGGGAAACACGAGGTGAAAGACAGACTCATTTTGGCAGTGAACTTTCAATAATTACTTTCCAACTATGGCTTTTTCAGTCAGTTATATCCACTCTTCGCTAAAGTGATAGAATTGGCTTCTGGTGAAGCCTAAATTGAAAATTTCCAAAGTGATCAAATAGAGAAAACACCTGTCCTGCAAAGAGGTCTGTAAGGGTGAGTTCAGATGGCAAATGGACGGCGTGCGGGCAGACCGTGTGCCTATCTGTTTCTTTTTTAAAATAAGCATAAGATAATTTTGCCTGCAAGGTAGTGAGAAGGAGAAATAAATTTTGATGTTAATTCCTTTCTCAAAGTTGGAAATTTTTATGCTCCTTCCTCCTTAAAAGCATTTGAGGGATGTGTGGGAGCCGTAGCCAAAGCTGTGTTAACAGTGAACACGGGCTTTCGTGAAAGTTTCCTTCCAAAGAGAATGCCTCGTTCTTTAGCATATTTGGGGACTCTAAAGGAACTGCTGCCAGCCCATTTCACTGCAGTTATTTTGACCAAAATGGCCGCATTGTCCGTTGAATGCGGTATGGAGGGGTCAAAAATCAGAAGTTCAAGTGGAGGGTTTAAAATCTTCTAAAGTTAAATCATTTCACTTACAACTAGCCATTTCCTTTTCAGTATTTCTCTGTTAACACTGTTCCGTAAGCGTTAAACACTCCCTATGGCGTCTTGTCAAAAAAAATGGGACTTCTGCAAAACAAGAGCAGGTCTGTGAAGTGCGTGAGATTTTTGGAAAGTGTGTTTGGAGAGATGGAAAGGGATAAGGGCGTTTTGGTGCCGCTTTGCAGACTTTTTAGTTATGTTCCTAAGACTTGGGAAGCATCTAGCAACCATGTCCTCGATGGATATGGATCTTTTTGTATGTGAATATTAGAAGGTATCTTCATGTTGGGGGAAAAGGGTTTCTTTTGAATCTCAGAACTTTCTGTGGCTTATTTTCTGCCTTTTTTTTTTTTGGTTTTTTGTATGCATGAGATGAATTTGAGTTTGCCCTAAACCTTTGTGCTCAGGTTTTGCTGGGATGGATCTTTCTAGACTTGACCTGCAATATGCATCCCGTGTAGGTGTTCTTGCACACCTTTGCATATGCTCTTTTACTTAGACATGCAGACATTTTTGCCCCAAGTATTTTGTAACCAGACAGCAATTGGGTAACCCATAGCTCGGTTCTCTCTTCTGCATCCAAGCCTGCAGATTACTTTTACGATCCCATACTTCTGTTTAAAAAGCTCAGTAAGTCTTTGGAGGTTTTGGCACCATAAATTACCATCACTATTCAGGAAAGTGGCGAATTTACATTAGATACTTGCTCTTGCCCTCCGGTCCGATCCCTGCAGGTCCAAAGGTAGGCACCACCTTAAATCAAACAACTCTCATGTGAGTGCTCGGAGTGTTTTGTGCTTACCCTCGGTTCTTCCTTTGTTGAGGTGATTAAAAGATGCCTGTTGCTGTCTGGATGTGTAGCATGCTTCATTAGCGGTGATTTATTTTGGAGTTGAGCAGAATTGGCACCGCGCAGCACACTGACGCGCAGCAGAAAAACGTGAGACGATTGCTAAGGCTTGTGTCCTGCTGCTACTGCTGCATTCCTTAGAGGTCTTAGGCATGTTTGCAAATTTTCCTTCAGAATATTCACGAAATTGGGAGTTCATGTAGTGCAAGCTATATCTACAGAAGTATTTTTCATGTTCTGGGTGCGTCCATATACCTTAGCCTTAGGTTTTTCATTTCTCTTTTGTTTTTCTCAGAAGTGCTAATCATTAAATATCCAAACAGAATTCCTGACAGAGCCATGCCTACTAACTCAGAAAAATTCACTACAAATATCTCTACTGCATCTTTTTTTTTTTTTTTCCCCCCTCACACCGATTGCAGTCAGAGCTCTTAGAGTCAACTTTTCTTTGTCAGAATCCAATTACAAACAAAGGTGCCTTTCAAAAGAATTTGCAATGGATGCAGTGCCAAAAGTAAAGTTAAAAAGGCATCTGCACATGTGTTGGCACTATGTTTTCTAATGGGATGCACTTCCAAACTGAAGCACAGCTATTTCATTTTCATCTTGAAAAAATAACTTGTATAGTGCTGAACCTACACGGGCTTCCTTCTGGAAATAAAATATTAAATTTTGCAAGTTTTCAGGCCTCTCATATTCTCCTTCAGAAGCAGTGCAAAACCCCCCTGGGATTTTATAGACGGAAAACATTTAGAAATGGGAAGGATCTTTTCAATTATATTATCTTTTGCTCATGCACAAATGTTGCCTTTCCTGAAGTTCCTGCCATAAAAAGTCAACGTGTTTCAACAGTTTTTACACAGCTGCGAACAATGGGCCTGCTGATGTGAATAGCAGCAATGTTTAGAGGAAAACATTTGGAAGATTGGACTCATTCGCATGTGAAATAGGGAACTATCATGAGAAATGAAAACGCAGCCGTATCTTGAATGCCACCATATTTTAACCTTAGGAAAATATTTTTAATGGTAATCATCTGATTTACTTTCCACTACTTTTTCTGCTAAGACAGGCATCGTTTCTCTTTGGGAAGCTTTCCGTGATGTATTAGCCGGTGTTAGGAGATGTTTCGGTCCGAGGTGGAGTGTGGGTTGGTGCGTGGTTGTGCCAGGACAGGACGGAGCTGGCAGCCAACTCTCCGGGTACCGATTTCCAGTGCCACTCCTGGGAGGGCTGTTACAGAGCACCAGGAAGATGGTGAAGCATTAACCTTGATCCAGCAATAGCAATTCTGGGCATGGCGATGGAATGTGGTATTATTCCACATAGTTTAGAAAATGATACATGCTAGAGCCTCTTCTAGGAATAATTCCTAGGAATACCCTAGGAATATATTCTAGGGTAATTATTATAGAGTATATACTTTGCTCTAAGTGCATGCAGTTTCCATTAACATCAATGGAAATACCAACCCCATTCATGTACAGACAGTTTGTTAATATTAATACCAGAAGTGACTGTTTCCACTAAGACAGCTGAAAATTTTTTTTGAAGCACATACGTGACTGTCTGCTGGTTCTCTCGAGTACATTTTGAATAACTAAATAACAGGGAAGATTTTCAGCTTTTTCACTGGACTTAATAATTAAATGTGCTGAGTACTAAAAATGTGTATTTTTAGCATAGCTTTTATTTTTGGCTGAAAGTAAGACCCAGCGATTGTGTTAAAACATCTTGGGAGGAAAGAGCGAGCCTGCTTTTATTAATGCCCTTATAAGCTAAAAACTAATTTACATTAGTAATTTTGAAATGTTTTGTATTAGCTTTTAAAATGCCTGGAGAAGCATGATTTCCTAAGTAGAAAAAGAAGAAAAAAAAAAAAAATCACTTTGCAAAAAACCACAAAGTAGCCAGAACTTTTCCCAAAGGGATGGTGAGTCAGGAGAAGCTCTGGTAAGAGGAGAAATTGCAGTAGGGAGGAGTAATAAATTGAAGACTATCCAAGGCTTTTCTTGCATCTGTGGAAAACTAGCGATGGAATACCAGAACAATAATCTCAGTTCAGAGAGAGCATCAGGGATGTGATGCAAACAGCCATGGGACCTGCAAACAAGGGCCCCTGTGAAGAATTGTCCTTCATCTCCATCAAGTCTCCAGAAGCACCATCCTCAAAGCCCATGGAATAAATAGAATCATAGAATCACTTGGTTTGGAAGAGACCTTCAAGACCATCCAGTCCAACCATAAACCTATGCCAAAGCCACCCCTAACCCATGTCCCTCAGCACCACGTCTGCCCAGCTTTTAAATACCTCCAGGGACGGCGATTCCACCACCTCCCTGGGCAGCCTCTTCCAATGCCTGAGAACCCTTTCGGTAAAGAAGTTTTTCCTAATATCCAACTTAAACCTCCCCTGGCACAACTTGAGGCCATTTCCTCTTGTCCTGTCGCTTGTTACTTGGGAAAAGAGATTGACCCCACCTGGCTATAACCTCCTTTCAGGGAGTTGTAGAGTGAGAAGGTCTCCCCTCAACCTTCTCTTCTCCAGGCTGAACAATCCCAACTCCCTCAGCTGCTCCTCATGAGACCTGTTCTCCAGACCCCTCACCAGCTCCGTTGCCCTTCTCTGGACACGCTCCAGCCCCTCAATATCTCTCCTAGACTGCGGAGAGGCATTTTGCTTGACGTGGCTCAGATCTGGGGTTTTATATTCCCGTTTTTTTTAACCAAAAAGCAGATGTAATGCTTTCTTGCCACCGGCCCTGCTTACAGACAGCTGGGCGGCCGAGTGCGGTTGTTGTGAGTGCACGTAGCAGGAGTGATTTTGGTCAGCCCTTCCGCACGCTGGCAGCTCGCAGACGGGGCTGCGGGTGCTTTAGCTGGGTTGCTGGCAGTAGGTTAAGTTGATAAGTGCTATACCTCTTGTGTTTTTAATTAGGTATCAAAGGCTGTAAGTGATTGCTCTGTTCCAGTCCCGTGTAGCTTATTGCGGGGAAGGAGGACAATCGTAACGCATTGCATTGCAGTGTAATGAAGAGCAGCCTCAGAAGTGACACGATGGGCTTATTCATGGGAATAATACGTGGGAAAACGAGAACATGAAAGAATTTCAGCAGCTGCTGCTGAATACAAGATTTATCTCAAATCTCACTTAAACTAGTGTAAAACCAAGAGCAACTTGCCTTTGGTATAAATCTCCTGTATGGGTGCAGCAGTTCTAACCGACAGAATTTGGTGCTTGGAGGAAAAATAGCATCTGTCCGTGTGTGAAGACTGTACGCGGTAAACAAATACACTTCTCGAGTTCACTATAAATACAGAAAGTAACTGCTTAACTATGTCAATCAATATAAAGGTCTGTGATGACATTTTCCTTCAAAAATTAATAATTAATACTCTAATCATTTGCTTAAGATGTTATTCGTTTTCATTGATTAGCTCTTCCTGCTAACCCCCAGCCAGCCTAATCAGTCTGTGAGAGAACAGATGAATAGATTCAGTTAATCTCTGCTCCCTCCAGAGCTGTGTCTTCAGATCACAAAATAAAGATTCTTAGTCTTCTCAGTGCATTGAACCTGACTTTATTAGAAGAATCTTATCAATTTTAACTTACAAAAGCAAGCAGAGACCTCTCATGATACCCCTTCACATGCTATTAGTCATGCAGTTTGTCTTGTAAGCACGAAGGCCCCTTAACTTCCAGCCTTCGGTGATGTGAATAAATTATAAGAATGTGTGTCTGACTTATTTATTTTTAATACTTCAATGCCTGCTCTGGAAGAGGTTCCTTTCATAAAAAGAGGCATTTTTTCCCCTATTGGGTTGTATTGCAGGGGATACATTGCCGTGATAAGCTGAAGAAGTCTTCAAATTACCTGCTTACAAATTTTAACTATTTACAAGTTGTAATAGAGTGCAAGAGAAAAATCAGGTTTCACATGGAAAAGTTTTAAGAGCTTTTTTGGAAGAATTCTGGGGCAATGAGAATGGGGTTGAATGGGAAAAGCATACCCCTTTGCTGAGCAGGGTGGAAATGCTTCCTAGAAAGCGTTGCCTTGTGGAGACGACTTCACGTACCGGATAATGTTTGTAGAGAAAAGTGAGAGTAATTCTCATAATTCTCCTCTTAGCTGTGATCTACAGAGTTAACTAATTACACCTCAGATTACCCCAGAGAGGCAGTGAGCGAATCTGCTGATGACAAAACCGAGAGGCAGAAGAAATCTCACGACACCCAAGTGGAAGATGCCGATACGGGGTTACAATTCCTAACCCTCACCTGGTACCCCACCTACACGGACCCTTCCTTTGGCAAGTTTGATTTCCTCCGTGGGTTTCTGTGCATTTCTACTCACAGTCTTCATTTTTTTTATTCTTCAGTTCTACAGCATTGATCTGAAGCAGAAAAGGAGATTGTTAGTAGCACTTGCGGAGTAAACCAATTTTGCAAATCATTCCTCAGGGTGATTTTAAACGCAGTGTTTAAAAAAGTTGCATTGTTGGTCTCCAGGTGCAACTTTCCTGGAAAGACAAACAAACTGTCAAAACCAGAAGGAGCAGCAATGCTAAATCTCCTTGTAATCTGTTTTTTTTCTCTTTTACAGATTAAAGGTTGCCTAAAATTTCCGAGGAGCCTCGTTCCCTTCTGTAGTTACCGGACTCATCTCCTCTGACCCGGCAAAGCTGAAGATGAGGTTGCTATGGGAACTGCTCGTGCTGCAATCATTCATGGTGTGCCTTGCAGGTAAAGTGTCGTTTTAAAACTTTTGATTTAAGAATGCCACTGTATTTCACACTGATGCAAAAGTGCACCGCGTTTTATGTGCCAGCGATAAAATGGCAAAATAAGTCCCTGCTCCATGACTGGCATTACGAAAGGTTGCTGAACAGATCAAGCTGATGCTCTTAACAAGCTCCTTTTACTGTTGATCAGTATCTCCACAGCAAAAGCGCAGTGTTTCAAAGGTCTGCTCTGCCCGTTTCCAGTTCAAAGTTGCTGTTGATGAAAGTTGTTGTCCCGTGTTCTGTGCTAAGCGTTTCAATGCTCAATTAAACCTACGTGGAGTATGGCTTTCAATCCCATTAAAACGGTGTTATGTTACAGCTAAGACCTCGCTCCATTTAACAAATAATTAGAATAACATATTTCAGCGATAGAACCGTCTTCTGTAACTGCCCTTGTTTAACTTTTTCTTCCCTGAGAGTTGCAATGTTTTGAGCGTTCCCGGCAAAATGAAATTTCCGAGGAACGTGCCTTTGTCCTGGAGCTTGAAACGGTTCTTGGAAGAGGCTTCAGATTTACAGAGGGTCAGCAAAGCTTTCACCAAAGCTTTGCTGACCTTCTCCTGCGTAAGGAGCTTCTGTAGGCTGCTGCTGGGTGAGCTGGGGCATCCGGGCTCCAGTGCCTCTGTGGCAGTGG
Source organism: Chionis minor (assembly GCA_013398295.1). Taxonomy (NCBI): domain Eukaryota; kingdom Metazoa; phylum Chordata; class Aves; order Charadriiformes; family Chionidae; genus Chionis; species Chionis minor. The sequence continues at coordinate 718,744 of VZSF01003422.1, forward strand.
CCACCATCACACCAGGGCTGTCCAAGTCTACTTCGAGTCTCTCTTTCTTTGCGTTGTGTTTATTGTTTATTATTGTTTATTATTTTATGGGTTGTGTTTATTTCCTCCTCAAGCTGGCATTATTATTCCTTAACGCGTGGTTTTTTTCTAGGGGAGTGGGGGTGTTACATTTTAATTAATGTGTATGGCACCTTGGTGTTCATCTGGATTGCTCTAATTGATCTGCTGCTTGGAGCTCAGAATGTTTCGCTGCTTTGTTTAGTAACTTCTGCTTTTTTCCCTGTTATACCTGCACATTGTCAAGGTACTTTTTCAGCATTTTAGGTAATAGCAAACTACTTAGAATAGTGTTTACTTTCTTCTGCTTAGCTCTACTGAACACAAAGCTACTTTTATTCCGGTACTTATGGGTACCTATTTTTGAAACTTGGTTCCAAGTCTTTCTAAATGTGCTATGACAGTTTCTGAGCTGGCAGAAAATTGGATGCAGAGAGATTCTGCAATGCAGTGCCACACGTGTTTCAGGAATTGCAACCCTAGAGAAGTTAAGTCTGTGGGAATACATGAAGTACCATTCTTTATTTTAAGCAAATAAACAAAATAATGGAAAAACAAAAGCATGCCAATTTTTTTTTTTACTGTAATTTCAATATCTAAAATATCTATTGCAAAATGTCTAGGGTCAGCAAAATAAAGCTTCAGGAGAATGTGTTTGGGGGATTGTCCTTATCTCTTTTATCTTTTTTTTAGAAAAATGCATCTCATAAGCACTGGCTTTCCCCACACTATTCTGCAACAGAGTGTTTTTCTCATCTTTGGAGGGCACTGAGTATCTTCAGGGCACAGCATCAGTTTCTCTGTCCTGCTGAGGGAGTTTTAATAGAGTTATGGGGAGAGCGGCGCCACGAGTTCTGTGCAAGTTTTATATTAGAGGATGAGTGAGGAAATTGCATCATTTTGTTGAAGGACGTAGTTTGGGCTGCCTTCTTTGAAGAAGATTTAAATTTGGAAGGTTCTGTGTCTGTCTGCCATGTTGTATGAGCTGGCTGTGGGCACAGATGGGGTTTTGCGGCGTGAGCAATGGTGTTACCACGTTGGGGCGCAGTGCTGCTATTAGCTAACGCACTCGGGATGCTTCCCGGACCTCTGCAAGCGTTTTGTGTAGCACTGTGGTGTTATGGAGTGTGGGAACACAGTCCTAGCTGGCCGTTAAATATTCCAAAGTTAAGAAGGAAACTGTAATGGATGCTTTGCATCGTCTTGTTCTGCATCGTTGTGCTCTGCGAGGCAGGAGGAGAAGGTGACCATAATTAGTTAATTTTCATAGTTGCTATTTAGCAGCTCCACGCAAAAGGTACAAAGCTGTAAAACAAAAGTTTGCAGACAAACCCTCCGCTCTGCTGAATTTTTATATTTTATATGTTCTACTTTGGGGTTTTGATTTTTGGTTTTTTTTTTTTTTTAAATCTAGTTTCAGGAGGCTTGTTTGCCCCTGCTGGCAATTATGCTGCTCTTGGGGAACTTCAGCTGTTGATCCCAAGGAAAAAGCTGAAAGGAGACCAGGAACTTCCCAAGCCATGTCCTGCCTAGCAGCAGGGAGTGCAGGGAAGCCTGAGGCTGCTCACTTCTCCTGGGGCATCGCTGCTCCCACTGCTCTGCACGGGGGCTCTGCTCCAGGGCTACCCAGAAGGGATGGAAGCTTTCCCTCTGTCTCCAACAGAGAGTCATTGCTCTTCTCTTAAATTCTTCTGAAATTCTAAGTTTCAAAAACCAAGTTAGGAAGTAATATTTTATTTTCATGTTGATCAAACCATTGAACCATTTTCAAGAGAAAAAATATTAGTAATCAAATTATACAAAGGGGAAAAAAAGGTGAAAATAGGATGCAGAGAAGTTATCTAACAACCCTCCATAGTGCCTTGCGGACCCTAAAGTGACTGGGAAACTGTGTTAATTATGGAGTAACCTGTGAAAATAAGCTTAAATCTGAAAATCAAATACTTGTATTTAGTTCTTCTAATCCGTGCCAGATAAACAGCCCAGGTATCGCTCTCCTCCTTGTCTCTGCCACAGCTGGTGGAGGATGAGCTTTTTGTGTGTTGTCCTGTCGAAACCCCCCGTGGAGGCGAGCGGCCCCGCTGTCCCCACGTGGCCATGGTCCCTGTGCCCCTTTGGGGAGAGCTGGTGGGCTCCAGCTACTGCCAGTCCCAGCAGATCCTTGGGCTTTTTTTTGTGTGTGTGTGTGCGCCACCTAAATGAACATCTGTTCACTAGAAATTGCATGAAAACTTCCAAACTTGTATCATTCAAGCCATTAAACAGCTGTCAAACTCGAAGTACTTAAGAGTATCCAAACGTGTCGTTAAGGGTACTAGTTATCTGCCGCTGCCAACGTGCCAGGAGAAGAAAGACGTGCCAGAGCTGTTCTCAGTCCGCATGGGGTATTGCTATTGATTTTACCTACTGGGTGTTCAGATATTACAGCTCTTCACAGCAGGATAAAACACTTGGATAGAAAGTTAGATCAATCCTGGGATGTACTTAAACCAGCTACCCAGAGCTGCAAATCTACTAATAATTTTGGGAGCCGTCCAGCCTCCCTCAAAACGGCAGCTAAGGGTCTTTCTGAGTTTACCACCCGCTTTCAATCCATCACCCTACCTGGGACCATGTTCTTCAGCCTACTTTTCTCGCTGGTTGTTCTGAGGTCGTACAGATAAACGCTAACAATGCTTTCTTTGGACTCGGTAGCTGATGTGTATCAATTCAGGGGTTCTGATTATGTTTTCAGGAGTCTTTTCTTCAGGTGTCAGCTCTGGGAAGCGGTAACTGCAAATTATTCCTTCGGTGCCAAATAACTCTGATTTGTTAGGGCTGTCAGATTCCTTAAATAGCAGTTGCAGTGGTGATGATTTTAAGTTTTGGAGAGTAAGATGAGAGGCAGAATAACCCGTGAAAAATAACACGCAGCTCTTCGAGCTGTGACTTTGTTAACAAATTCTCTCTCTTGGGCAGCCCCACATAGTTACTGAATACCCTGAAATGCATTTCTGTGCAGCCTGGGAGCAGCAGCAGGGAAACTAAACACCTTGCACAGGATGAGCCAAAAATGACTTGTGTTAATGAAGTCGGGACGTAGTCCGTATGCCTGTGAAGTGCTGGACAAGTACGAAAGGAAATTTTCTGTATTTTTGTGACTCTTATGCAATTCTTTGCCTCATTAACTTCCTGTAGCAGTGAGTTTCACTGTTGAAGTCGTATTTGCATGTTAATGAGCTGCAGGCACAGCGACGCATTAGCGGTGTGAGTGTGCGTGTGCATATTTTATAATGTAATTTAACTCGGGAAGATCCACTCGTGTTTTGACAGAAAACAAAAAAAAGGAACCTAGTAGCTTTTGAGAGGTGGTTCGGATCTGCCGTGTCGTCTGTGTGGTTGGACCCTGGCTTGCTCTCCTGCCCCAGTCTCCAACTCTGGCTTTTTCCTGGCTTTGGTTTCTGGCTTTCTGCTTGTTCTTGCTGTTTAAAAGAACACAACAAACACCTGACGACAAGCACAAAAGCCAGCAAGACTGGCCCTCCTTTTTTCTTAGCAAGCCCCACATAAACACAATAACTTCAATAAACGAATCTGTCTCGCCGCTCTATAATAATGCTTTATTTCCAAGAAGTTTGTTTTGTCAAAGGGCAAGTGCTACCGCAGCTCTGTCTGTTCAGCACTCCTGGAGGGGTGACTGAAGTCGCTCCAGAAAGCACAAGCCAAAATACGGAGCCTAGCATTTGTTTTGCACCAGTGTGGATGAATAAAGAAGGGCTGTCCTTTCTCTCTGCCATCTTGGCTTCCTCATGAAGCCTCCCAGCTGCGGGAGCCTTTGGTTTGCAACAGATTAAACGGGCCCGACAAAGATTGCTGGTAATTTTTTAGTGGAATGTGGAAGGTGATCCTGAAACGTAGAAATACCTGCGTTGCTCCCCAGAATGGTTTGTATAGGTCACTCGTGATTTCTGTACGTGTCTACACTCGGTTACGCGTGGAAAGCCAGAGTTTCACCATTGTCCAGGTATCCAGAATTAGGAATTAGCCATCTTGGCTCTCACATCTGAAAAGATGAATTCATACGAAGAGGACCATGTGTACAACTTGTACATCATTGCAGCCATCAGAAACAGGGGTTCGAGTGGCATCCATCAATGGGCTTCTCTTTCCTTGCTGTCCATACAGGGCAGCCGGTTGCCGGTGTCATGATATCCCACCAGCACCCACGCTTCATTCTGCAAATTTAGGGACAGCATCATGTTTTTCAATATCGAATTCTATCATATTTTTGATTAAGGTGGAACAAAAGCATTGATTCACCTTTTATCTGCTGAAAAATGCCTTTGCCTAATCTAGAAATATGCACGAGAGCAGAAGGTGGTGGGAAAAAGAGAAATATTTCCGTAGACCTTATTTTCAATGTGGGTTGTTTTGTTTGGGTTTTTTTTCCTTTTTTTCAAAACTGTTTTTTAACAGGAAAATATTCTTATAAATGCCTCTCCAGGCATTCTTTCTCCTTCCGTTATGTGCTGATACAGCTTAACCAATACCTCAGCAGTAGTTCAGACCAGAGCATTTAGAGCACAGCTATGTAATTCCTGGGGGGGAAAAAACAATATATAGCCAAGTGTTTTCCATTGTTAGAGAAAAATCACTGTGATTTGTATCAATACATTCCAATGAAACCAGGCATCCAGCTCTGTTAAAAATGAAAACTCAAAATTCACACAAAGATGAATATTCACAGGCCTATTTGAATTCATGCTTCTATCCAAGCAGATGTAGGTTACGTACAAAAGAAATTCTGCTAATTTCATGTCTGAATATAAATAATTAAACCAAGAAGTACTGTTGTACATATTAAATGATGGTCTTCTAAAAACGATGCAGCAATTCAATTTGTTCAGCGTTTTTTCTAGTGCTGTGTAGTTCCCATGACTGGTGCTTTGATGTTAGTGGGTAGCTGGAAAATGATTAATCCGTTGCAGTTCCGTAATTAATTAATTTATATTTTGGTCAGTTCTGCAGCACTTTGCATTTCTCAACCCGACTGGCTAATTAATGTTTGCATAGCACTTGGAACAGATAAAGCACCGAGTGACTCCTATTAATATAATCGCTGCTCAAACACGACCCAGCCCTCGGCGTCACAGCGCTGGGTAAGCTGTCACGGAAGCTCACTGAGGAAAGGCTTTGCAGTTGAGATCTGGCTTGCTCTGAACACTTTGGGGCTTTTTTTAGGAATTATTTGAGGGTCTTTTTGTTCATTTTAAGCTCCGATATTTTCAAATGCTGTAGAAAAAGCTGTGCTCGTAGCCCCCTACTCCTCATCCCGGAGCGCCATCTTGTAGGCTGGCAGCCATTGGCCATGGGCGAGGTGGTCATGTACCAGCTTCTCCTTTAAATGGCTCCCGGTCCAGTCAGGACGAAGCACATGCAGGAGAGGGAGGCAGAGGAGCATACGCCACCTATAAAAGCATGGAGCAGCAGAGTGGCGTGGGGAGGGTGACCACTGTTGGACCACAGAGGGCTGGAGAGTTGGGCAGAGAGGAACCTATTGAAGTTCAACGAAGTCCAGTGTAGGGTCCTGCACCTGGGGAGGAATAACCCCACACACCAGTACAGGTTAGGGGTGACCTGCTGGGAAGTAGCTCTGCAGAGAGAGACCTTGGAGTCCTGGTGGACAACAGGATGCCCATGAGCCAGCAATGTGCCCTTGTGGCCAAGAAGGCCAATGGCATCCTGGGGTGCATCAAGAGGAGTGTGGCCAGCAGGTGGAGGGAGGTCATCCTGCCCCTCTGCTCTGCCCTGGTGAGGCTGCTTTTGGGGAACCGGGTCCATTTCTGGGCTCCCCAGTTTAAGAAGACAGGGAACTGCTGGAGAGGAGACAGCAAAGGGCTATGAAGATGATTAGGGGCCTGAAGCATCTTTCTTATGAGGAAACACTGAGGGAGCTGTGTCTTTATATTTAGTCTAGAGAAGACTGAGGGGGGATCTCATAAATGCTTATAAATACTTAAAGCATAAAGCTTAAGCTTAAGGTGCCGGGAGGAGGGGGCCAATCTTTTTTCAGTGGTTCCCAGTGACAGGACAAGAGGGAACAGCACTAACCCATCTGAACACAAGGAGGAACTTCTTTCCTTTGAGGGTGGCAGAGCACTGGCACAGGCTGTCCAGAGAAGTGGTAGAGTCTCCAACTCTGGAGACATTCAAAACCCACCTGGACACCATCCTGTGCAACCTGCTCTGGATGATCTCCAGAGGGCCCTCCCAACCCTGGGGATTCTGTGTCCTTTGAGCTTAAGGTGTGGTTAGTGTGTTAAAATGACCGGATCTGCTGAGGGTTTTGAGTGTTATTTAGAACAGGCTGATCTGCAGAGGGCTTGGGGACGGGTTCTGTGGAATGACCCACTCTGCACAGGGTCCAGATCAAAATAAAGTTTGGATTGTAACAACAGCTTTATTATGTCATGGTTCTAATGAGGATCTCTAAAGAGTCTGGCTGTCACCATAGCAATGGGTGATGAGGTCACAGGAGAGCCATGACATCACACCAACAACACGGTGTGCTAGCTGGGTGTATAGATTTTTCCACCGAAAAACCAATACTTAACATCATATAACCTTACTGTCTGAGCAGCCACGCTGCTGGAGGCTATTGCCATGAGCACACTGGTCTTCCTTCAGAAAAGTTTCTAAAAGCTGCCTAAAAACATGTTTTGAATTGTCTGCATAAGGTGGTGCTGAATAGATACTCCAGCGGAGGGTTTTGGACAGGCATGTTCTGGAATAAAAAGTATTTTCTGGAATAAAAGGCTGCTCTTAGTCATGTCTGGGACATGCTGCTGCCAGCAGGAGAGGACAGTAAATGGTGGGGTGGAAACAGGTCACTTGTGCAAAGATGTGGGTCACTTCTGTAGGGGGACAGCCCTTGCTGTGGCAAATTCTGTTAACTTTTTAACAGTCGTGCAGTTAGATTTTGTCCATTTCCTGGAAGCGCCTGGACGCCGGTGTGATATTAAGCTCCCTAAGACTATTTGGTTAAACTCTCGCGTCACTCCACCTGCAACCTAAGCAACGTTACTGCCTCTTCAATATGGTTAAACTCATCTGTGTAAATGTGCTTTTGCTGTGTCAAGGAAGAATTTTGCCGCAGCTGATTGCGGTTGTGTTATTAATGGGACAGGCTGCTGTAAAAGTAAAGGCTTTTGAGGTGAGAACAGCTGTAAGAGGTGAGGTGAAGACAGAGAGCATTCCAGTTTGATGATGGCTGGCAGTGTGAGCCATGCCGTGGAAGTGATGCAGGAGCTGGCAGAGGCTTGTCCCCTTCCCCTGGAGCCCTCCCAGGGAAGGTGTGTGCCTTCCCAACTGTTCGTTGCTGATCAGAGTTCAATTGTCTTGAACTCAAGCCAGAAAGCATTCGTCTGATGTCGGGGAAAAGTTCTACAAACTTGGTACAACCAAAAATCTCTTTTTTTGGGGGTCTAAAAGTCAAAGAAGGGGGTTCATGAGCACTGCCAAGCGCGTCTGCCCTTGTCTTCTCCTCCAAGCCCGTCAAAGTTTGCTGCTGCAATGAAAACTCTGCTAGAAACTTTATTTGGCGATTTCTTCTTCTGGAATGCCAGTCTGCTGTGTTTCCTGGGCAAGCCTAGGCTGTCTCTGAGGATGCACAGAAGCTTCCTTAATACATATAAATGTGTGGCAGTGGTGACGGGTGGCAATCATAATGAATATTAATGCGGTGCTGTGTGTTATACATACAGAGGTTTGAAGCCAGAGGACTTTGTAATTCTAGTGCAAAGCAACTGAAGCTGGAGATGAACAGAGAATGGTTTAAACTCGGGAAATAAAGAGCGAGAGGGGAAGAAACTTCAGAGGGAAAGAATTGTTCGAGCTAAGAGGGCACCGGGATAAGAACAATTAACTCTGAAGTGGGCAGCAGTTCATTTAAACTGAAACTAGCAGACTTTAGTTGCCAAAGTGGGATTCTACAGTATCACTCAGCTGTACATAGCTGTGAAGGGGAGCTAAGAAAATGTATGTGATTATGTGTAATTTATGCTTATTTGGGAATTATACAGCAGATTTTTCTGTGATTGCAGAGGATCTGACTCAGCCTCACAAGAGGTCTGTACCCATTTTACATTCCTCATCTGTCAGCGGTGAAGCCCTAGCTGGATCTGACCTGACTCTGATTTAGGCCATAATTTCCCAAATTATAAAGTTAGAGACCATATCACTGCAATTTTCTCATTTCTCTTTTACATGCAGATGATTAGGTATATTATGTTTTTCTCTGTTTTACTCACAAGTCCATCTGGGCAAGTTTAATTACATCCTTCTCAAAAATTATTGAGGTAAGATGATGCACTTTAAATAAAACGGAGACCATACAGACATTTTTATAAGCAGATGTTCCAACTATCTGGCTGTGTATTGATCCCCTGTGCGTTTCATGTGATGCCTCTTTTCAATTTAGCTTCTTTGCATTTGAATTAGTATGTAGGTATTGAAATTAAATCTCATTTAGGGAGTTACAAAAATACCCCCTTTTCCAAGCATCTATTAAATGAGGAGAATACGGACCCAAAATACTTCTTTATTGCCAATAAAAATGAAGTTTTATGGCAAAATTTGAGGTGATTAGTCTGCCGCTTTAGAGGTAAAATACTGCATGAGTCTTAGAAAATCTAAATATTATTGGAAGGGGACCTCGTTTTTGTAGTGCTTGTGGTCGTGGAGGAGAATGAAGATGGGAAGAGATGAATTGCAGCACAAAACCTGCCGGATCAGGCACTCGGCTTGTTGCTGGCTCTGTTCTCTGGGATGTCGTTTAGACAACTGCGTCTTTGTACGCTCTGAGAACTGCAATGCTGGGCTACAGGGTGTATCTCGAAATAACAATATACGTGTTCATTGCATGCAAGACACTGCGCTCTCCCACTGTCTGAGATTTTGATGTGGAGCTGCTGTTTATCTGGAATTGCTGGGGAAAGTCTGGCATAACTAGTCAGCAACCTGCCCCTGTGCAAACATTTCGTCCCCTGACGCTGCCCTGCGTAGGTACAAAATTGTCTTTCCCTCTTCTCCACGCTTTTGTGGGTATTTTCATCATTTAGAGTAGTAGCAGGAGCCGCTGGGAGAACCATTAGTTTCCATGCAGACTTGTGGGGTTAAGTCCCTTGGTTTTGCCTTCTGCCCTTACCTTGTGCGGCGGAGCATTAACTGACCCAAAATGATGTTGGCAGCGATCATCATTGCTTGGATAAAGGTCTCTCAGCTAAGCAGCAATCAAGGGTGATCATTCAAATGGAATAAAAGGGGAAAGGGTCAATTCAACTTTGATAATTATAGCACTATAAATGTAGGCAATAACAGAATTACCCTTTACTGACAGCTAAATGTGTAAATAGACTGGCAGAGCATCGCTGGCTACTGTTAGCCATGGCAGAAAGTGATGATTTTGCATGATTTTGTAGAGTCTCTCGTAGAAATGCACGTTGCCTTCTGCAGCTAGGCACTGGTGGTTGCAAGTGCTCCAGGTCTTACAGGATTTGGGCCGTTAATTAGAACAGATGCTTGCATATTCGTGTTGAGTTTGTGCTCAAAGTCAGTCTACGGCAAGTAAACGGGCTGCTCGCAATAAATACTGCTTTTAATTAATAGAGCACAGAATGCTGTAGTGCAGCTCATTCATCTGAGCATTGTTTAATGCTGGTTTATTGAAGCGTTTGTCAAATGCTGTGACAGTCTGGGCTCTGAAATTAAGGATACACTCATGACAGGCTGCATGACTCATTATTGCAAGTTTTAGAGAAGTTTTACTGCGTATTATGAAAAAGCAGATCTTGCACATGAGCGCTTCAGTGCTTCAGTTTGTTTCTTTCCTTATGTATTTGAATTTTTTATTTTGCAATAAAATATACATATTTAGCTTCATAAATCAAACTGAGACACAATTGTTAGGTAGTCTATATCATTAATTAGGCTGTGAAGCATGGCAAACATTACAACCATTTATAATCGAGTACTGCAGAAGTTGCTAATCAATGAGACAGGCAACTAATTAAACAGCCAGCAGCCAGCATCTTCAGCTAAAGTTGGTGACTTTCAACTTAATTAAACTTTGCAGGTGTCAGTGAAAGTATGAAAAATATATCTATCTTAATATATTGATGTGTCTTAATTCCACCGTCCTGAGTTTAAACCTATGATGATTGCATCTGTTTTAAGGGAAAATTGTCATTTATAAAACATCCTATGTCCGTGCTGTGTAGCTATAAGAAAGAAAAGTGGTACGGCTTGGGAAGCTTTGTCTGGACTCTCTCCAGCGCATGTAGAATACAGCATGAATTTAGATGACTTCTTCTTTGTGTCTGAAATACCTGCCATACCCTCTTTTAATTCGTACCTTCTAAGCCTTCGTGGCTGCAAAATAGATCCTTGACAAAGTTCAGAATATTATCGTTGTTTTTACTTGTGAAAAGCAGATAATATAATGGGTGTTCAGTGAGACTTGGAAGAATAAATTATTCCTGCCTCTGCAAGCTTGCTGGCTGTGTAAACAGGCAGCATGAAACACTTGCTGAGAGCCGGATCAAGCCTTATTCCCGTAGCGTTCACTCTCCTTCCATTTTTCCCATGGTCCCTGTGAAATGGCATTTTCTCTTGGTTCGTGCTGTGTGGGCTTTACTAGAAAACATCTGAAGAGGGACTTGAAAGAAGGCAGGTTGATGGTTGGGCTTTCTGGGATATGAAAGCAGGGAGTAATGCAGAAGACAGAGCAAGATAAAAAAGGGCTGGAGGTGGCTGGATGCACAGGTGGGATGAAGATGAGAAATATGCACTTCCTCAGCTACGGAAAAATTGCTTCCAAATTCGTGGTGTCAAGTAAACTACATCAGATTGTCTTTTATAATGCCCCTTAAAAGGGGACTTGCATATGAAACAAATGACAGCATTGTCGTATTGCTGAGCTTTACCGGTGACGTCTAGGTGGTTGTGCTTTGGCAATAAATTGAAATTTCTCTACCTCGCACATTTGTCATGATTTTGTGGTCCCAAAATGAATGGGTAAGGCAGATCCAGTGCCCGTAGTGTGGCAGTGGTCTCCAGCCTTCTTTTTGGTTGCTGCACAAGTACACTGTGGCCATAACCAGGGAAAGTAAATACGGGCAACTCTGAAATTGCAAACATCACTGAAAGGAGTGATACTTACTGACAATGAAAGGAAAAAAGTAGGAAGAAAGGCCTAAGGAGTGACAAGCTTCATCCTTGCAGTTTGCTTCCTGAGGGAAGGAGCATCTTTGAAAGAGGTAGAGATGTGAGACCAGAGTGCAGGCTGGGGAGTGGTACCTCTGCCAGCATGGAAATAATAGCTAATGTGACAGCTCTGAAAGAATAATTGAAAGAGACCCCAAAAAAGCTCTCATGGACATCAAAACAGGGAGAGTATGGGGTGGGGAGGGGTTGACAGGGTCTTGAAGGCCGAGGGGTCCAGCTGTAACCAGGACACCTGGATGAGCGCGAGCTGGAAGGTGCTTTTGCCGTTGTGTGTATGTATGTTTGCACGTGTTGGCTCTCTCCAGTTCCTCCGTGTTAGAAACGTTGAAGTACTTAAGGAGAGAAAACAAGTCTAAAAGGCAGCGCTGTTATTGAAATATGTATTCCTCAACTGGAATAAAACCGCTCTCCGCAGCAATATAAAGCTGGTGCCTCTTCTGAGTCAAGAAGACCAGCTGCAACTCTCCAGTCAAGTGGCCAAGACGAGTTCTCAGCAGTGGATGTGTCTCTCCTTTGCTCAATGGGACACACGGTGCAGACACTCCGCTTTTTCACAGGAGACAGTGAGCAGCGGTGCTGGGTGGAGTGGGCTCCCCGGGATGCCCCAGCTTTCCCGCTCCGTTTCCCAGGGAGGAGGAAAGGCACTGGGTCTTTATTAATCTCTGCTCACCAATGTTAGCTACTCATTTCGAAATGTGCTGCCTAATTTCCATCGTACGTAATGTGCAGATGCAAGGCGTTTCCTTTTTTTATTTTCAACATCTTTGTAGCTTGGCACATGTTAAAGCCTGTGTCTGCCGCCTTAGTGAAAAGCAGAGGTTTGCTGTGTCTTTTCTTAGTGGTTGTAATAGCCTCATGATAACAACTTCAAACAACTAGTTGGAAAAAAGCGTATAGGATTTTTAAATATTTATTAATACTGACTTCGCTTCATCAAATTTAGCAGTTGCTTACGTTTCTTGATTTCTACTCTGTTTCTGCTTCAACTTGCGTATTTTCCTTTTATCTGGCTTTTGTTGGTACGCTCATGTACTTTGGCTAGAATATGGAAGTCATTCCCTAATGAAAGGCAAAGGAGTGACATGCCATCAGTTAGCGGGAGGAAAAGGAACCTAGTGCTTTCTCATGTAAATTATGTGAATCCTGGATGCAAGCCAGGCATTCATTTTGTTAAAATGGGGTTTGATAATTGAAACTAATTTAACATCGACCCCATTAAGTTGCATTTTATTGCTCGTTTAATGGGCCTGCCTCACAAGCTCCCAGAACTAGGAAGCGGCTTCGGAATGCGAGTTTAGAATTTGTCAGAGCTCCAGCCATCCAGGTAAAGGTGGGGTTTGCTGTGTGGGGTGAGCACCAACGCGTGCAGCGGCTGTTTCGCCGATGTTTGGTCGGCGCGGCGGCGTTCTGCACAGCTGGGTATCAGCAGGCACTGGGAGTCAGCGCTGATGCGGGTGGGTTAAGCTCGACAGCTTGAGTTTGGTGCAGATTTGCTGTGGAAAGTCGCGGCGTCTGGAAAGCAGCCCCAAGGAGGGTCCGGCATCGCTCCCTGCAGCCCGGCGGAGCCCTCCCCATCGCTCCCTGCGGCGTCCTGCATCCCCTGAACCGCTTGAGACAGAAAAGGTTCGTCAGACCTGACAAATAACCCTGGTCCTCCAACAGTGCAAGTCATTATATTGACTTCTGTCAAAGAATGCCAGGTCAAATCAGCCGAGGAGCTGGCTCATTGTGTTTTAATGACACAGGATTTCCATGTTCTGCCATCCTGCTTCTGGTTCCCCCTGTCTTGCCGTTCTTTCTCATGATTTCTGTATTTCACCGCTAGATAAACCTTTTCTACAGTTTATGAATCACTAAATAATCGCTTAATTAGTTACCACCCCTTTTGGTGCTAATTGCAGTGCAGCACTAGGTGATGGTTTCTCGAGCGCAGTTGTATTTACCAAAACAGCAGCGAGCAAAAAAAGGCCAAAGGGCAAGCAAATACAGATGTGTGCAAACAACTGTGATGGATGTTTGTTTACAAACACGTTCTCTTCTGCAACTGCGGAAGAGGCTGCGGGAGCGGCGCAGGGATGATGAATTGCTGGCGCTTTACCCCCGTGGAATGGCGACAGGAGAGAAGCCGTAAGAGTGAGCCTGGGTTACGTCATGGGCCTGGGGACGGGGACCAAAATGCCCCAAGCGGTGCCGCGGCGCTGGTGAAGCCTGCAAACGGGAACGCTCAAACCCCACCAAACTTCCCTAAAAGCAAAGGGGAGTTACAAGGTACAGCTAATGGTACTGTACGTGCGTGCTACAAACTCAGTAAGGCCGTGTAGAACTGTTTAAAATTATATCTGTGTCTGAAAAGCACTGAAAGCAACAAGCTTTAACAAGCGATAGGACAAGAGGAAATGGCCTCAAGTTGTGCCAGGGGAGGTTTAGGTTGGATATTAGGAAAAACTTCTTTACCGAAAGGGTTCTCAGGCATTGGAACAGGCTGCCCAGGGAGGTGGTGGAATCGCCGTCCCTGGAGGTATTTAAAAGCCGGGCAGACGTGGTGCTGAGGGACATGGGTTAGGGGTGGGTTTGACAGAGGTTTATGGTTGGACTGGATGATCTTGAAGGTCTCTTCCAACCCAAGTGATTCTATGATTCTATGAAAAGGCATTCTGCGCTCCCTTTCAGCTGCTACTTCGGAATCAGTATCACTTTTAAAGCACACGTGGCTAATGTCTCCCTTTTTAAACATACCTCGGTGCAAATGAATATAAAGGACAGAAAGTTTGCGTGAGGCAAAGCGTAAAATTCTCTCATCACGAAATAGCAACATTTAACAGGTATTATGTTAATTAAAACACTTCAGGGTGCAGGAAAAGGGGGTACTTGGATGTTACAGTGACGAAGGCTTTGGAGCTCATTTGTACAATAAATGCTTTGTCGGCAAGAGTTGACACAGGGAATTGGCTGTATTGGGTAGTCTCAGTGCTGAATTGCTGGGTCGTGATGTTGTATTTCTTCTCACTCAAAACCAGTGAATTCTAGGAGTAGAAATGATGTGGGAAAACAATGAGATCCTGCTTTAAAAACAATAAAAACACACCTTTTTTTCTCAATGAAACATCCTCGGGAATCAGATCAAACCCAGAGAAAGCAGGGCAACCTTTGTCTTTGGCGCGCGGTTGCATTTAGTGTTTGGCCCATCCCGAGCAGATTCAGGAATCAGTGCAGCCCAGAGGCAGGAAATGGAGAAGCCACGGGCAGGGCTGCAAGGCTGTAGGACCGACTTCAGGTGAGCCTGCAGCTGCAAACATCTGCAGCTTGTGCCAGCGGGCTGCGGCGTGCCTGCGGGATAAAGCGCTGATGCTACAGCACTGCTTGGACAGTTCAAAAAAGTCAAGAACTGCCCAATCAAGCTGAATAAAAGCACAGGAGACTAGAATCTGGCCTGGGATTTGGGGAAGAGAAATCTTCTCTTTAGCCTGCAGGTACTGGTGGTTTTTGCTGGAATAAGGATGTTCTGGCAGCATCATTGCGGGCAGTAAAAGTCCGATTGTTGCGTTCTCACTACATATTTTGAGTGGTGTTGAACCAAACTTTTAAAATTTTATTTGAAGTCCCGATTTTTGTTTATTCTGACACCTGTCGGTGTTTCTGTGCAGGTGTGGTTGTGCTGTTTTTGAAACATGCTTGCTGTGTATGAAATGTGCTGGTAGCGTTGGCTTTTCTCGGCGATACAAGCTAAATGTGCCTGTCAGTGTTTTGCAGGATTGATTCGTGAAAGGTTGTTAGCCTGTTAGGTCTTACACGTCAGAGTCAGCAGTAGCATTCACAGTTCTTGCAAGGTCTTGTGTTTAGAACGATGGCAGAGGCTGTTAACACTTTTTTTTTTTTTTAATTTAAACTTTCCTTAATGTGACATCCAATTACTGGTAAAACTTAACCACCCCTTCTTATTTTTAAGTGTAGATGTTCTCTGGCGTTTTACTGCTTTCTTCTAAAAGTATTTCGAAGAAGATACGTGAAGATACAGCAGTTAATGCTAGAGCAATTAATAAGGATGTTATGTAATTTGAGAGATGTCATAGCATAGCTTAAAGAAAAAAAAAAAATGTTTTTAATGTGTTACCTGATAAAATGTGCCAGTCCAAATCCATGAAGTTAAAAGAGCCAAGACCTTCATGTGCTTAATAACTAGCAAGGCAGAGATTGTAGCAAATATAGCTTCCTGTAGGCAAAAAGCCGAGGTTTTGCATTAGTATTTATCATGCGTTTGGCTGCTTTATTCTCTTTGCATTCTTCAGAAGCTTTTTTGTGTGAAGGGAATTAACTTACGGCCTCTGGAAGTGCTGCGGAAAGCGGAGGGGCTCTGGGCACTGAGGGGTGCGGGTTGGGAGGCTGCTCCAAATTTTGGGCTTGGGTCCCTCCTGCCCGTGTGACTGAGCAGTGTGGCACGAAGCGGGGGACGGGGCTTCTTTGACACCCGTCGCTGTGGCTGCAGCGCTGTGTGTGCCCGTGGCATCGTTACCGGTAGCGCAGGTTGGGCTGCTCCTGGTTCTCCGCGTGTGCGGCAGGTGCACGGACAGCGGGAAGACCTTGGGACGCTCAGGTGCCCGCGGCGAGGCTCTGAGCGCAGACACCAATTCCCAGCTAGAAAAAGGCCAATTCCCAGCTGGAAAAACCCCTTCCCGTGCACGGAGCCGCTAACGCGCACACCTGGGAGCTGCCTTGGCCGCCCCCGGCAGAGCCGGTGCGGGCAGCGGAAAAGTGGAAAGATTTAGAGAAAACAACAAGGCATTTTCCACCACTTTGTTTAGTCGTGTTGGAGGACGCAGAGGAAGCCCTGCTGACATACGCTGCAGGAGTTATGTCTTGTCCCTTGCAATCATTGTTTATTGTGAGCAGCAGAATGTAGTAGTTTAAAAACTATTTAAGTTGTTTCTGAAGACGTTAGAAGATCTCATGTAAATTCATCAGTTACTATGCAGCTGCCCACATAGCGTTTAAAGTAATAAAAAATGTATTAGTTTCACTATACAAATGTATTAGCAGCCAGTCTGTACTTAAATGAAAAATGTATTAGCTAAACCATATGAATGTATTACCGGCATCTCTGTAGCTGTACAATGCTTAACTTGAGCTATCCTTCATTATTAATACAATCTAAAACATACAATGAATGCTGCAAATAAACTCCATATAGAGACTTTAAGCAACAAAAAAAACCTCCTCTGCGTTCACCAAATTCCTGCATTTATTTTCAATACTCATCTACAGCAGCTGAAGGGCAATCCTCCGAAAGCAAAACCAGGAGACCAGGCACCAGGAGAGCCATCTTGTGGGTGGGAGCACACTTTAATTTCCTGGGATTGTAGGTTGCTTGTGAGAAGAAGAGTTTATTTGTGCTTATTCTGCAGCTCTCTCATGGTCCTGAAAAGGTTCACCTACAAATGTTGGCTTGTTTAGACTTAGACCAGAGAGTCATTAATTCTCGATTCATTGCACTTCCCGAAAAAGCAGGTAGGAGAAGAACAAAACCCAGTGAGACGACAGTAACAGGGGCAGGTGACCAAATTGCCCGAGGAAGCGTGCCAAAGGGTGTGAGGTGTCAGGCTGCTTGGCAGACTGTGCTAATTTGGAAATCTCAGCATTTCCATTAAAAATGAGATCAGATTTCCCCCGCAGGAGAGGATCGTAGAAAGAGACAAGGCCTTGCAAATTTCTTTAAAAGTCCATTTTTTAAAACGTAATCTTTTAAAGTACCATAAAACCCTTTAAAATGCAGAGGGATGAAAGAAAAACTACAAGATTTTTGAGTCTTTTCTTTCAGTAATGCAAGAAATAAAAAAGTAGATGTCAGTAAACCATTATTTTTTTGCACTGGAAAACAAGAGGAATGCATGTGAGGGTAAACATAACCACAACCTGCTTGATAACATGATTCAGAATTGGGTGTTTGTGGTTCAGCGCATGCATTCAAAGCAGGAGTCTAGGGGTAGGTGTGGGGGGGGGCTGGTTAATTAGAAAGCTGTCTGATTTCCCTAAAGAAGCCATGATACAGCATTAAAACCAGAATCCTCTGTGGTGTGGCAGCCTTCAGCGGACGATCAGCCGTATTAAAGATCACATTAGCTTTCACCTGAAGTACGGCTGCAGCATGGGCACACGGTGATCGTTCAATTCCCAACGCCGAGCCCTGACACCACCTACGGCGACGGAGCAGACGATGCCCGGGAAGTGATTGCGGTGTATTTGGATATGGCTGCAGCTTTCATAAACCCGCAGGTACGAGCTGACACTAACTGCCTTCCCCACTGATAACCGTGTGCCAGGGAACCTCGTCGGACTTAAATTGGACACGACAAAATAAGGATGCTCCAGAAAACGGAGTGGAAATCAGGAGATGCTCTGCTGCACAGCAGTCCCTGTGCGCGCGCTTGTTCTTCTAGTTGGCTCCTTGCTCCCGAGCTCCAGCACTCCTGGGAAAACGGCTCTGCGGGGCATCACCGACAGGGATTTCCCTCCAGGAGGCGACCCGGGGTGCTTAGTTACAGATTTGTTTGAGTTCTCAGGCTCTCAAGCAGCAACTTCCCTCATCAGTAGCAGCAGGGAACCAGGCAGCACCTCCCCTATTTCCCCAGGTCACAGCTAGTTCTGGTACTTTAAATTAGTGTATTTGTGAGTTCACATTAGTTTCCAGGAAGTTTTTCTTATGAAAACTCCTGCTCCCTTGACCATTCATGGCCATGGGTTAACTTTTTTTAATGTCTCTCAATATTTTGCAGCATACATCCAGTTTTGATTTCACATGGGTCAAACTTAGTTATTCTGTAATAATAACACCTTGCTTTTGATAAGGTAGTTGTAATACTTGCTTCCCGTAGCCATGTAAACATTATATTCCCCTTCTCGTTCTTTGGAGAGCACGTTTTTAATACTGTTTAGTCCAGATTATTTTAGACGCCCGATTTCTGAACCGAGGAACCAAAGGTCGATGACAAAACTCAATGTACAGTCAATGAAATGGGGTGATCAGGATCCTTTATCAGAGGTGGCACACTGGGCACTAATTAGTGTCAGCTAGTCTGCATCTTAATCAATTCCAGTGATCTCATTTATAATTTTTACTCTTACTGACAAGTAGTTATTCAAAGAAGTAAATTGACTATCTGTGTAATTTGCTTCTTGGGCACAAAAGGCTCCAAATTAACAGGCTTTTTTTTTTTTTATCCCCTGGAGAAATCTTCCTCGCTGCCGTGCAGTGTTCTGCTAATTGGTCCTTTGTCCCTGTTTGTTTTCCAAAGGTGATAGAGAAACCTGAAAGGGACCCCTTATGCGCGTGGTGGTGGCACCAGGTGCCGAGTGCCCGCTGCTGGCAAGGTCTGCTTTGTCCCTGATGCCAGCCCAGCCTGCAGAGCCACCGTCACCGCATTTCTGCTGGGACTATAAGTCCACACCAGCACAGAAAACTCAGGGTTTCTGACCAGAATCACCTGGTGTTTCCCAAATCAGCCTGTTTTGTCTGGTTTGGGGGGGGGGGGG